>CM062099.1:1507612-2105744 GCA_031163375.1 Conogethes punctiferalis
AAACAAAGTATCGATACCTCGGCGAGGCAAAAGTAACGTTACCATATTTTTACCGGTATTCCAAGCCCTGATACGGACTACTGTTGTCGGATTGGAACTTTACGCGGTGCGACTGATCGTTAAACAATTATTTATCTTAACTAATATTATAAAGCTGAAGAGTTTGTTTGAACGCGCTAATCTCAGAAACTATTGGCCCGAATTGAAAAATTATTTTTGTGTTGAATAGACCATTTATTGAGGAAGGCTTTAGGCTATACAAGAAGACTTTTTAATCACTATCCAAATTTTTATATTATAATCTATGGCGAAAATCACTAAATACGTATTTTTTCTTTTAATACCGGTCAGTACTAAAATATTGAGAAAATAGCATTCCAAGTTGTCTAAAAAAAGACGAAATAAATAGACACCGCGCGCCGCGGGCGCCGCCCACCGCCGGGCACGTCCGTCCCCGCTCCTTTCATTCATTCATAAAAAGCCGCCATTTGCAGAACAGCTAAACACATAGGTACTCGTACCTACATAAGTTGCAAATTTTCCCTTCATATTTTACGGGCTTAGGACCGTCAGATTTCAAAATGCCTACCTACCTAATTTTCACCTTATACTTTGACGCAATCGCCTATCGACAATTGACGAACCGCCGAACACGTTCTCAGCGAAAACTGTCCAATTTAACGCATTTATCAATGGGTATTTTATTGGGTGACCCAATAGGTGAATACAATATTTTCAAAGTTGACTTTAAGCTCTTGAAATTAACTAAGACGGCAATAAGTAGGTAGTACATTGTTGCAATAACACGTATTTTAAAAAATTGAATCTACTATGTACAAATTAATTAAAATTAAAATCAACTTACACTAAAACTGATCAATAATTATTGGTATATTAATAGGTAACTGTTCAAAATGCATACCATTTCTCTCCAAACAGTCTCGCACGTTTTTCCACATGCCTTTTAATTTGTTAAGGACTAAAGTCTCACTTTTCACTTTATCAAATGCTCTAATATCTGTTGTTTAAGGGCGTCCAGGCTCTGGATCCCATCCACATACACACGTCTTTTGATTTCCCCCCACAAAAAAGTCACACTTTGGAAATGATACGGGTGCCAGCCAGCGGTGTTAAGCAGTTTCCATATGGCGTATTGGCTAACCTCAAAAGCCTCGCCGCGTCTCGAGTACTTGCACGAGGGTTTCTTTGGAAAAAGTCGAAGATCTCTTTTTCGATTTCCACTGGCCCTTCTGCATGTGAAGGTGTAGTAATTGGCCGTAATCTAACAGCTTTTGGTTGGCAGCTAAATCGTTGCATGGTTCGGAACTTGACACACCCTGGTTGCGAAGGCGAGGAAGGCTATCCGCTTCATACAGTCTTTGAGCTCCGTTCAAACTCTCTCCACTTAACAAATGACACCGCACCATTTCATAAAACTCACGATTGGAAATGTTTGGAATACATCGCGACGGAGGGGGTTTCTTTCTACTGCGACACGTGCGAACGAACACGGAAATGGCGCGCACTCGCTGCGCGGGGATGCGCGGGCGACTGCTCTTGACCTTTGCCATTTTGTTTGGGTCGCTCGCTCGCTACCCTCCCGCCGCTCCGCCCCGCACCCCATCTCTACCCCGCGCGGGCGCGGGATATCTTTCATTGATGTTATCGCTTTGCGTAGTAAATTTTACGCTAGAAATGGTAACCATGCGATATTTATAATTGGTTCGGTACAATGAATTTGTTGTGAAAATATGACCTATATTTTTTATTGCAGAAATGGGCTCTATTAACGATACCTAATGCCCAGAAAAAATTTGGATAGTGATTAAAATTCACCTTGTATAACATCACGCTGCAACTATTAGGAGCAAAGAAATAATGGAAATGTAAAAAAAAACGGGGAAAAATAACTATTCCACGCGGACGAAGTCGGGAGTACAGCTAGTTTAAGATAAGATCCCAAACATTAGACACACATAAAATTATTTAATCTTTGAGCATAAGAAGAATATTGGAAAAATGTGACTTAAATAAGTGGTTTTGAAATGACCGATTCAAATAGACACAAGGCCCACCTACCACCAAAATCGAAAACGATCGTTTGTTGAACTGACCGCGTACTTTTGCATCATAAATCCCTACAATTTGTCCCACATGATTTGAGTACATGAAACTATTTTCATGCATATTCCCTATCATCTATATCTATACATATAATAAAAATGTAACGAATCGCTGTCTGTACATGGAAGATATATGTGAAAAAATATTATGGGAAGGCCTTTATTAATGCAATAGTACCCAAAACAATGACTTTTGGAATTTTTGTCTGTTGTCGGTTTGTCTGTTTGTCTGTAGTTTGTGCACGCTAATCTCAGAAACCGCGAATCCGATTAAGATGCGGTTTTCAATAATATATTGCTGGAAGCTTCCCTTAACATTTAGTGTTTGTTTCATGTTAATCGGTCCACAAATAAAAAAGTTACGCCGATTTAACTAATCACGTCGAGCCTGCTGTACGTTTGCGCGGGTATAAAGCGCCCCGAGATCTGCGCCGCGCCGCTGCCAGCTGCCAGGCACTGGGGGTCATTAAAATCACTACCCAAGAAACTATTCCACGCGGACGAAGTCGCAGGCACAGCTAGTATTTACATATATCTTGCCAGATATTTTAAATATACGAGTACATATAACACAAAATATCATTTGATATAATCTATATCTATACTTATAATAAATCTGTAGAGGTCAATTCCGTACATTGAATATATTTTCAAAATAACTATCAGGGGATGATTAGTGATCGATACTGATGCCAAAATTGCAATCAGTAAAATTTTTGTCTGTCTGTATGTTCGTTATAGAAACAAAAACTACTGAACGGATTTTGACGAAACTTGGTACAATTATTCCTCATACTCCTGGGCAGTTTATAGTACCTATACTTTACATCACGCTGCGATCAGTAGGAGCAGAGCAGTGAAAGGAGATGTTGAAAAAACGGGAGAAATTTTTATCTGTATGTTTTAACGCGCATCACGCAAAAACAACTGAATGGAATTGAATGCGGTTTTCACCAACGTATTGCTAGAGGTCTAACTTAAAATTTAGGCACCATTTTATGGAAGTCCGTTATTTTTGTAACCCGATATCCACGAGTGCGACGCCGCCGGCACAGCTAGTATTTAAAATATGTATAAGTCATTTTGAAGAGCAGTCGAGCAAGTATCAGACACGCATCACTCACGTTCTTCTCCAGGGGCGCGGTGGTGAAGTGCTGGTCCATGAAGCTGGCGCCGTCCAGCAGATTGGAGAAGTTGTCGAAGCCCACGTACAGCGAGATGGACAGACCGATGGCCGACCACAGAGAGTACCTGACCACAACGATAATATAGAAATGAAAATAGGAATGTTTCCAAGGTCAACATAATTTTAGTCAGACGTCAGTCGTCTTTTAGATTGTTAAAAAATAAAAGACAAGTATTTTTTCATTTGAAAATATATGACAAAGATATAGCCCGTTAAAATTACGCGTGACGTCAAAGAGTGGGAGTTTATTTGCCACTGAGTGACGTCAACTCCTACATTTTGATGCCCTGTATGTTTGTATGTTTGAAGCCCAAAATCGAGCACAGTGGCGAGCCTTGGGAGAGGCCTATGTCCAGCAGTGGACTGATGATGATGATGATGTTTGTTATTTTTTGTTTCAATGAAAAAAGGAAAAATACTTGTCAAATATATTGTTATAATGCAAAATACGGACTAAATATAATGTAACTATTTTGACCCTGGAAACATCCCTATTGTTTCCAGACAAAGGGATAGAGGATGGTTGAAAAACAAAGGGTGAGGTTATACTGTAATGTGAGCACTGACCTGCCGCCGACCCAGTCCCAGAAACCAAACATGTTCTTGGGGTCGATGCCGAAGGCGGCCACCTTCTCCCCGTTGGTGGACAGCGCCACGAAGTGCTTCGCCACCGCTGCCGGCTAAACACAAAATAATAATTACCATAATTAATATAAGTCGAGCGGGAACATATACAGAACATATGACAGAGAGAGGGGCAAACGGGCCTCAAGGTCACCTGATGGTAAGTGATCACTTCAGCCCATAGACACCGCAACACCAGGGGAGTCACAGGTGCGTTGCCGGCCCTGGAGAAATCTGTAGGATCGCTTCTTGAAGGTCCCTAGGTCGTATCCATTCGGGAAAATTGCACCCGAAAGCTGATTCCAAAGAGCAGCTGCACGATGATATTCACAAATATGCACATATAAACAAACACATAAATTGGGGATGTAAGGGAGCGACCTATCAGCATTTCGCAGCCAACCTCTCCTGCCCGTGGTGCACCTGCTGAATAACAAACGAGGCGCTGGCAACCGACTGGTAGCGGTATAACCATCACAATTGACGGCGTAGCTAAATACCACAGACCGATGACGGGCAGCAGCGTCAATGAAGCGAGGAGCTATGCCCTGCGAAACCCAACCCACCTGCCCAGTTACAGGGTAGCGATTATAGGTAAAGCCTCGCCCAAAATGGCGAACAACTGGAGAGGCCAATGTCCACCAGTCGGTTGCCAGTGCCTCGTTTGTTATTCGGCAGGATGCACCACGGGCGGGAGAGGTTGTCTTGGAGTGAAAAAATGATTGGCCGCTCCCTTACATCCCAGAAAGTTACATTACAGACTTGTCCAGCGAGGCGATTATGGGTATATCCTCCTGATGTTCGTCCTAAGTGGCGAACAACTGGAGACACCGACGTCCAGCAGTGGATTTTTTTTTTATAGTGGCTCGACATAATGGCTTCCCTACGCCTGATGGAAAGCGAAAGAGAAGCCCAAGTCGCTGTGACAACGGGCAAGTAACTGGTCAGTTACCTGTCAGTTGCCACCGCCATGCCGGCCCAACCCTAACCCCCCACGAGCTCCGGAAACCCTACTCACCGGCAGAAACACGACCCAGAGGTCATTTGGCTGCGGTATTCTATAGGGTGGAGGTCCTTCCCCGGACGGGCGGCTCAATTAGAGCGAAGATTCGCTATGCCCTACCTCTCTAAAAGGACTGCAATAGGCTGATGATGATGATGATGAAGTGAGACTTACATCCTTGGCGCGCTCCAGGAACCAAGTCTTGGCGGAGGTGGCGTTGGTGATGGTCTCCTGGGTGGTGAAGGTCTTGGAGGCGATGATGAACAGGGCCGTCTCGGGGTCCAGCCTCTTCAGCACCTCGGCCAGGTGCGTGCCGTCTATGTTGGAGACGAAGTGCACCTGGTGAGCCAACAGACAGCTATCAGCATGATTACTACCAAACGGATACCAAGGCAAGCCCTGGATTGGAATCCGCGTCCACGGAATCGTTTTGAGAGAGCCATTATGTTTTTTTTATGACATAGGGGGCAAACGGGCCTGAAGGTCACCTAATGGTAAGTGATCACTTCAGCCCGTAGACACCGCAACACCAGGGGAGTCACAGGTGCGTTGCCGACCCTTGAGAAATCTGTAGGCACGCTTCTTGAAGGTCCCTAGGTCGTATCCATTCGGGAAAATTGCAGCCGGAAGTTGATTCCAAAAAGCAGCTGCACGAGGCAGAAAATTGCGCGCAAAACGCACTGTGGAAGACTTCCATCTGTCAAGATGATAAGGATGAAATCTTGAATTGGTGCGAGATGTATGATGATGAAAAATGGCAGCTGGTACCAGGTCAAACAATTCCTCCGAACACTCGCCGTGATAAATTCGGTAAAAAACGCACAAAGACGCAACAGCCTGGATGTTGTGGATGCATCCTGGATGTGGAGCTACTATACAAAAAAGGCTATATTTATTGCTAGAAAATTAGGGATCCTTACTAACACGCCAAATGTGTAACCCAATGAAAGTTTATCTGAAATACCAGAAGCGAAGCGAGGGCAAGTCGCTAGTATCTTATAAACGGCTGAACTGATTTTGATCAAACATACTTAAAAACACGCTGGATTAAATGACCCTCCATAGAACCTATTCTACCCTAAGGTTCTGGATAAGAGAGCGTTAGCGATAAGGCCGCCTATATTGTACTATACATAGTTTTAAGTCAATTGTTTGGTGTGCAATAAAGAATATCTATCTATCTATTAATAAGAACACTTTATCTAAATCTGAAAGTATTTATTTACATAATCCAATTACAAAAATTCATTCAACCAGAGCGAGAGAAAAAGTAATAATCGGCGGGAACTCAATGACAGCTGTCAGTGTCACCGTTAAGTCAAACTAAACTGTCAATGTTAGTGCGGTGACTCTTGAGCGTGGCGAATAGTGCTGTGCCGCAGCGGTTAATTATTCTCCTCTAACACTATAGACTTTATTGCGTAAGTATTTCAAATTGAAATTACAAAGGTTTGCCGCGCAAGTATGCCGTTGTCACTATTAGTGCAGTCAATGAAGCGAAAAATACGGGCTAACCTCCGAATTTTTTTACTGTGATCCGATTTGCATGAAATTTTGGAATTAGGCTCATCTTACCATTAACTTCAAAAGTGAAAATGATTTGAACTCCGCCACCACCATGGGGGTGGTTGCCACCCCTTCTCGGGGGTCAATGGTTGTTTTTTCAAAATAACCTCCGATATCGATTGAAGATCTAATTTTAAGCAAAAAAGTTTCTATAAAGTTTCTCGAAAAATCTAATACTTTTCAAGTTATTGGCAATTGAAAATTCGCAAATTTTTCACGATTTTCATCAGTTTTTTTCAAATATCTCCAAAATATACGTTTTATCGAAAATTTTATAAGGAACGAAACTGTAGCAGGTAAAAAAATGAACAATTTGGTTTTTTACAAAGTATTCTAAGTGCAATATTAAGCTAGATATTAAAGATCAAAGCCGTTTTTTATTTTATCTGAAATTACATCGATGTAGTCAATGCCATCTAGCAGCGAGCAAATGCATTTTATGCTTTCTAATCGAAAAGGGTTTTGTAGTGCTTGAAATAAGCTTTAAAATGAGCTTTATCAAAAGTCTTTTGCACGTAAAATAAGTGAGCTATATTGCAAATAAGCGGAGCATCGAATGTTTTTTCTTTTCAATCAATGGGTTTAAATAAGTGCCATTTCCACCAAAACTAAAATTAATCATATTCCGCCTAGAATTAACTTTATTATGAAGAGTTTTATAGATTGTATTAGTTTGGCTGCTTTAGGACACATAGTTTTCAAAAAAGTCACGATTAAGGGAGGCTGTGATTGCGCTGCCACGCGCTCTTTAAACAATCATATCTCCGTCAATTTTTATTTGATAGAAAAAACAAAAAAACCAAATTGTTTGTCAGAAAAATACCTAAATTTTTTATCCCTACACTTTTATACGTATCTGTCGTCATCTTTGAGATATTATGAAAAAGGGGTGGGATTTTTAAAAATTTGAAATTCTCGATTTTTTTTCAATCGTGACTTTTTTGAAAACTATGTGTCCTAAAGCAGCCAAACTAATCTATATATATAAAAGGAGAAACTGACTGACTGACTGACTGACTGACTGACTGACATATCAACGCACAGCCCAAACGGCTAAACGTAGGCACTTGAAATTTGGAAGGGACGTAGCTTAGGTACCGTAGGGGTGCACTAAGAAAGGAATTCCCGAAATTCCCACGGGAACGGGAATTAGCGGGAAAATCCTTTTGTATGAAAAATCTAAACCGCTTAAGTTAGACGCTTGAAATTTGGCATGCAGGTACCTTAGTAAATATAAAGTTTAGTTATGGCTGTATTTTGAGAAATTCCCACGGGAACGGGAGTTAGCGGGAAAAAACTTTTGTATGTATAAATTTAAACACGCGGACGAAGTCGCGGGCAAAAGCTAGTACAATCTATAAAACTCTTCATAATAAAGTTAATTCTAGGCGGAATATGATTAATTTTAGTTTTGGTGGAAATGGCACATATTTAAACCCATTGATTGAAAAGGAAAAACATTCGATGCTCCGCTTATTTGCAATATAGCTCACTTATTTTACGTGCAAAAGACTTTTGATAAAGCTCATTTTAAAGCTTATTTCAAGCACTACAAAACCCTTTTCGATTAGAAAGCATAAAACGCATTTGCTCGCTGCTAGATGGCATTGACTACATCGATGAAATTTCAGATAAAATAAAAAACGGCTTTGATCTTTAATATCTAGCTTAATATTGCACTTAGAATACTTTGTAAAAAACCAAATTTTTCTTTTTTTTACCTGCTACAGTTTCGTTCCTTATAAAATTTTCGATAAAACGTATATTTTTGGAGATATTTGAAAAAAACTGATGAAAATCGTGAAAAATTTGCGAATTTTCAATTGCCAATAACTTGAAAAGTATTAGATTTTTCGAGAAACTTTATAGAAACTTTTTTGCTTAAAATTAGATCTTCAATCGATATCCGAGGTTATTTTGAAAAAACAACCATTGACCCCAGAGAAGGGGTGGCAACCACCCCCATGGTGGTGGCGGAGTTCAAATCATTTTCACTTTTGAAGTTAATGGTAAGATGAACCTAATCCCAAAATTGTATGCAATTCGGTTCACAGTAAAAAAATTCGGACCTATAATGCTTCATTGACTGCACTATATTAAGATGAAAGGTTAAATTCGTTACTGCAAACACATATAATTTCTACACACAATACAATACATTACTATGTATTGTATTCTGTGTAGAATTGTTGTCTCAATAACACCTGCATTGTATTACTACAATTTTAATATTCAGTACAAACAAACCATGACATTTTTCATTAGTATACAATGTGTCTGTTAAACCTACAGAATGCTTTTGTGAACTAATAGGCTAACTGACCAATATTATGTTAACACTAGCTGTGCCGGCGGCGTCGCATGCTTGGATATCGGATTTCAAAAATAACGGACTTCCATAAAATGGTGCCTACATTTTAAGTGAGACCTCTAGCAATACATTGGTGAAAGCCGCATTTAATTCCATGCAGTAGTTTTCGCGCGATGCGCGATCAAATATGCAGATAAAAAATTCTCACGTTTTTCCAACACTCACTGCTCTGCTCCTATTAATAGTAGCGTGATGATAAGTATACTATAACCTGCCCAGGAGTATGAAGAATAATCGTACCAAGTTTCGTTAAAATCCGTCCAGTAGTTCTTTCTATAACGAACATACAGACAGACGGACGGACGAACAGGCATACAGACAAAAATATTACTGATTGCATTTTTGGCATCAGTATCGATCAACAATCACCCCCTGATAGTTATTTTGAAAATTTATTTCATGTACAGAATTGACCTCTCTACAGATTTATTTTAAGTATAGATACATAGGTATAAAAAGTTTACAAAAATCAAAAGGAAATGTATTTTCTTGCAAGTTTTAAGACTACGATTACTACATAAACATATTATATGTTATGGGTGTCAGAACAACGAAGGTATCACAATATGTATACTTAAATAGAAATACTATCACCTAGACACGGAACAAACACAAATGTTTGTCCCAAGTAAGAATCGAAAACACTAGGCTCAGGAGGCACACTACCAAATGAGCCATCGAACCAGTCAGAACCCAGTCTGAACATTGCACCAGTGCTATTGCAAAATGTACCTTAAGACGAGTGGCGTAGGGCTTCAATGCTTCGGTGACCATCAGCGGACCGAGGTCGGACCCGCCGATGCCAATGTTGATGACGTCAGTGATCTCCTTACCGGTGTACCTGAAGAGAATGATGCTTTTACAAATTGGTCCGATCGCCAACCCTGCAGCGTGGCGATTATGGGTAAATCCAACGCCATCAAAATAGCCACTTTGGGTAAACAGCTAGAGTCGGAGCGAGGTGCAACGCCCTGCGATCGCCAAACCGCCTGCCCTGCGTGGCGATTATGGCTAAGCCTCTCCAGGTTTGCCCAAAGTACCGAATTGAAGAGGCCTATGTCCAGCAGTGGACAGCAACATTCGTGGTCTCACCCCTTCCACTGTCCGCTGATGACCTCGTTGGAGAACTCCTTCATATGCGCCAACACGGCGTTGACGTCCGGAGTGACGTCCTGCCCTGCCACCAGGATGGGCCTGTTCTGACGGTTGCGCAGCGCCACGTGCAGCACGGCGCGGTCCTCGGTGAAGTTGATCTTGTCGCCTGGATGGACAAATAAAAAAAAAGTTCAAAATTTATCTAAAACTAGCTGTGCCGGCGGCGTCGCACGCGTGGATATCGGGTTAAAAAAATAACGGACTTCCATAAAATGGTACCTACATTTTAAGTTAGACCTCTAGCAATACATTGGTGAAAACCACATTTAATTCCATGCAGTACTTTACGCGTGATGCGCGATCAAACATACAGATAATAATTTCACCCGTTTTCCCAACACTTCCCGTCACTGCTCTGCTCCTATTGATTGTAGCGTGATAAAAAGTATACTATAACCTGCCCAGGAGTATGAAGAATAATCGTACCAAGCTAAACCAAGCTTGGTACGATTATCCGTCCAGTAGTTTTTTTTTCTATAACGAACATACAGACAGACAAAAATTTTACTGATTGCATTTTTGGCATCAGTATCGATCACTAATCACCCCCTAGTTATTTTGAAAATACATTTCATGTACAGAATTGACTTCTCTACAGATTTATTATAAGTGTAGATACGGACTAAATATAATGTAATTATTTTGACCATGGAAACATCTATTTAGATAAAAGAGCGTTACCATTGAACATGGCGTCCCTGGCCTTCTCGACGCCGCGGCTCCGGGCGAGGTCCAGCAGCAGCCCGAGGGTGGCCTCGTCCACGCGGTTCTTGGAATAGTCCAGCAGGATCTCGCCATCGCTCGGCGTCGGGATGCGGAGGCTGGAACAAAGAGTCATCATCAACGCGGTCCACTGCTGGACATAGGCCTCTCCAGTTGTTCGCCACTTTGGACAAACACCTGGAGGGTTTACATAATCGCCATGCTGAGCAGGCAGATTGGGCATCGCAGGGTTAGGCTCCTCGCTCCGGTGACGCTGCCCGTCATCGGCCTGTGGTATTTAGCTACGCCTTCAATCGTAGAGAAGAGAGGTAGGGCATAGCGAATCTTCGCTCGAATTGAGACTCCCGTCCGGGGAAGGACCTCCACCCTATAGAATACCGCAGTCAAATGACCTCTGAGTCGTGTTTCTGCCGGTGCGTAGGGTTTCCGGCGCTCGTGGGGGGTTGGGGTTGGGCCGGCATGGCGGTGGCAACTGACCAGTTACTTGCCCGTTTTCACAGCGACTTGGGCTTCTCTTTCGCTTTCCATCAGGCGTAGGGAAGCCATTATGTCGAGCCACTATAAAAAAAAAATCGTGATGGTTATACCGCCATCGGTCGGTTGCCAGAGCTTCGTCTGTTAATCAGCAAGATGCACCACGGGCAGGCGAGGGTGGCTTGGAGCGAAAAGATGATGGGTCGCTCCCTTACATCCCATTCATCATCAGTTTATCGAAGTCCACGGCTGGACATAGGCCTCTCCAATAATTCGTCACTTTTTATGTCACACTAGCTGTGCTCGCGACTTCGTCCGCGTGGAATAGTTATTTTTTCTCCGTTTTTTTTACACTCTTAATAGTTGCAGCGTGATGTTATATAGCCTAAAGCTTTCCTCGATAAATGGTATATTCAACACAAATATAATTTTTCAATTTGGACCAGTAGTTCCTGAGATTAGCGCGTTGAAACAAAAAAACTCTTCAGCTTTATAATATTAGTTTAGATTAGATTTGGAGGCTTAGCAGATAATTGCTACCATAATTGTTGCTTGTGGAAGACTATCTCGATGACTACTAACTATTAGGGGCAGCGCAGACGACAGACTATCCGTGACGCACTTTTTAGCAATTGTATGCAGTAACGCACAGCACACGACGCGCAAAAATCTGTCGCGGATATTTCACAGACTCAACGCACACGACGCACATCTTCGAATATTCTGTCAGCAGACCTAGACGCTCTTTTTAAATGTCTCAGACGCAGACTCTATCACACAAAAAGCGTGCCGTCTGTGCTGCACCTTAAGACAATAAGGATGAAATCTTGAATTGGTACGAAATGTATGTAGAATGATGAAAAATTGCATCTGATATTAGATTAAATAATTCAATAACAGACAAATCAAATCAACTCGAAAATTTCTTTATTCATATAGACTTGAGATAAGCACTTATAAATCCTCAAGACACGAGTGTCAATCATGAAACAATGATACTACTCAAATGATAAAAATAATTACTAAGATAATAAATAAGATACAAGTGAACTAAACTCAACTTGGTGCTTACAAACAAACATTATCTGACCTTAAACTTTATACCACTCTTACATAACACCAAACTGCTTATTATCACACTAGCTGTGCTCACGACTTCGTCCGCGTGAAATAGTTATTTTTTTCCCCCGTTTTTTATACATTTTCCATTATTTCTTCGCTTTTAATAGTTGCAGCGTGATGTTATATAGCCTAAAGCCTTCCTCGATAAATGGTCTATTCAACACAAAAAGAATTTTTCAATTCGGACCAGTAGTTCCTGAGATTAGCGCGTTCAAACAAACAAAACTCTTTAGCTTTTATAATATTAGTTTAGATATGTTGAATGAATAAGAATAAGAATACTTTATTACATTGGGACATCACAACATAACAAATGATAACGTCACAATATACACAAACACACACACACACAAACACAGAATGAAATACATTTAATATTAAAGTCTCCTGACTGAGACTAACCAAGTATGTATTTGGTTTCGGGATTTAGAATAGGACCAGCAGAATAGGAATAGAATAGGACAGATTGTCTTCTATGGGATGGGATGGGCCATCCCATTTGACAGGCTCGGTGGCTCATTTGGTAGTGACCTGCCCTCTGAGCCAAGGGTCATGGGTTCGATTCCCGCACAGTACAAACATTTGTGTTCATGAACTTGTCTGTTTGTATTGGTCTGGGTGTTTTCTATGTATAATATGTATTTTTTTACAAAAAAATGTATCTAAGTAAGTTTATCAGTTGTCTAGGACCCATAGTACAAGCTTCGGCTTAGTTTGGGGCTAGGTGGCGCTGTGTGGCCCAGCGTGGCATGTCTTGAGTTATTATTATAAATATTTTATTAATTTTAAAATATTTCAGTATTATTTTTAAGGTGGTGTTATTTATAAAACTTATTAAACTTATTATGATTCAATTAACAAGATACCTAACATAAGTGTTTCTATAGTAGTAGTTTAAATTGAAAATGAAGGCAAGAAATTCAAAACAACATATGCAAGAACTTTAATTAAACGACCCACATGAAACAAAATAATTAAATTTTATCTAATCAACCATTTAGCATTATTAAGTACCTACATATCTATCTACACATAAAGCTATTTTAATAGGAGTGCACATGCAATGATCATACATTATTAATTAAGCTACAAATAGATTAATTAAATTACAACGAACATTCTCCTTCATCGGGATGGACAATTTCAGATTCCAAGTGTCATTGAACCACAAACGACCTTTGAAAGGACTCTTGAAACTAGGATGATATAACTTGGCGAAATTCATTTAATTTATACAGCACTCCTCACAAAGTTGATTTTATGTTATTTATCACTGTTTCTATGGTACATTACACTTAATTAAATGAAGATCGTATGTGAAATTGTCGTAATTTTTAATAAAAATAACAAATACCTGAACTTATTGAATCTGCCGGCGTCCGCTTGGAATAACTGTGGAATATTTATCTTTGCACCATTGCTGTTGTAGTGTTCTTGCAGTTTTTGGAACGCAGGGTCCTTTCGGAGGCTGACTTTGGGCTCCATGATTTTAGAAAGTGAGCGGATTTGAAAAATACCCCGCGGCCGAGAGATCGTCAAAAGTACTGATAAGAAATGTCGAAGTGACATTTGAAAGGCATGTGAAGGTTGTTTGCGTTTCGTTACATCACTGCTCAGATATTGCGATGATCGATTATGTTGGAATTAAATCAAATATTTTATAAATATTATGATATCGACAATACATTATTGTACAGCCAATTTTAAATGCTTAGTTATAGATATTTTAAATTTTAGTATTTTGATTTTATAAATTATTTATAGCGAAGAAAGATTTAGTCATACTGTCAACGATAGAGGGCGTTTCAGTTATGCCGATTTTTCACCAGGATAATTTCCAGCTATGTTAGTTTAGTCACCTACAATATACTCGTAATACTCTAACCTCTGGAGCATATAAGACTGGAGCTTGTCAAATAGTTTGTATTAAAAAAACTGGCTCATTGTGCCTTGACCTAAGCCACAGAACTAAGCCTAAGTGCTGCTTACGATTGGCATAAGTAGAAATAAATTCAAAACATAGTAAAAATACAAATGCCGGTGAGCCGCGCCTCGCAACAATTCACACGACGCTCTACATCTCCTTAATCAAGCACTAAGATTAGAGAACCCCATTATGTATCGACAAGATATCATAGAACTACAGGTCAACAAGAAAATGCATTATGTCTTTCAATAAAACCACAATTAACGTAATAACCATTTTATTAAGTGAAAATAAAATCAATCTATACTGTGTTAACTAAATCTAATCTATAGGCTGGCTATATTTGCCCCACGACCACCAACATAGAGGTATAAACCCTCTTTCCCCATCAAAAAGCAGAAGCATTACATGTGATATATTTTAAATTGGGGACTTGATTTGGGGGGGGCATTTTGGCGCTCACAAAGATCCTCTTACCAAGAAATATTTTCATGGTTTAGTTGAAAATGACTTTAAGGAACTCAAAACTAACATATCATTACAAAATGGAAATCTTAGTCAAATATAACCAGCCATGATACTACTAACATAATCAGATTAAATAAACCTACTAATACAAAAAAGGTTAACATAATTATATCTGGTACATTTTCGTCAAGATTCTTCACAGTCCAAGGTATTAACTTAATATAGGTACTCGTACAAAGCTCTACGAAGAGGGCCCATTCCGAAGTTAATTAATGAAGTTCCGAAGTCACTTCGTCACTTCATAACTTAGGCCGGTCACATACATTCGGAATTCCGTTTCGGAATTTCGAATTGATATTCAGAGTTGCAGTAATAATGCTCTACTTACATATAAAATGCTGGAGCGCTTTGTATGCAAGTAGAGCATTATTTCTGTAAATCCAAATTTCAATTCGGAATTCCGGATCGGAATTACGAATGTATGTGACCGGCCTTAAGGTTCGTTTCCACAGAGGCGGAGCTAATAAAAATTTCATTGGTCAATTTTTCATTGAAGTGAAGCTGATGATTGATTGAAGGAGATGAAATTTGAATAGTTATCTGAATTACTTTGTGACGGCCTGAAACTTCGGTAACTCACATCGGATTAGGCCTACAAATTCTCATATTATTATGCTACGGTTCCGCGAAACTAATGATCACATTAACGTTTAAAAGAAACCCTATTTCAATGGATTAGAGGTTAAAATACACAAAGGTGTTGACAGCTCTAGTATTTGAAATATATGTGTCACCGGAAAATAGCAAGAATCGTAAGTTGATCGATTTCCTAGGTAGTTGATTAACTTTCGGAATATAACAAACGGTAGTTGAAATGTATTATTTAACGCAATGGATTTCAGTTAATTGATCAATTTACGGTAGCCTGACAGTAATTTAATAATTTACGATTTTGACACAAGTAAAATCATCCTCAAATGGGCCAATCGTTGCTCAATGTACGATTTAACGGTGCACTATTACCCGTAACTTAATACACTGTTCCCTGATTGGTTCCTGATATACGGATCGGGCTGAAAGGCATGCATGTTACGGTAGGCAACCGCTAAGAAAGGATTTTAATCAATACTACCCCCAAGGTGATAAAATAGGGGATGAATGCAAGCTAAAATACAATCAAGTAGCTTATTACTGGTTGTGGATTTGTAAGACCTAGTAAATACATTGTGTTAGAAATAATCTGTCAAATAACATATTACATACTTAACTTTAAGTTTAGTCAAAAATACTCACGATTCTACAATCTATTTGCGTGTTCTTATTAAAAAAGAAAGAAAATAAATTTACATTTGCCTCTCGCTCGCACACTATAGCGTGGAAACGAGAGGTGCAAAGATGCGTTATAATTTATGTGTATTATCAAATAATAAAAAAAACAGGCATGCAATCTAATATTTTAGAATAAAAAGGAACCATTTTACAAAACTACGAAACAAAATTTATACTAACACACTTAATATATAAATGATAAAGAAAATACAATAATATTATATTTTTTTTATATAAAAAAGCGGTTCCAACATTATTGCTTCAACAATACACATCAGATGTAAATCAGTCAATGTTTTTTTATTATATTTCTTTACAATTTGGCATTTTACGACTTCCCTCTACAAAAAACCTAATTAAAAAATACTACATTGAAGAAAATATACAGGATCTCAATTGAAAATAAAGTTTTCAGTGGAATGAATAGTTAAAACTCAGTAGAAATGAAGAAGAAATAGATAAACCTTTTATGTTTTTTAATTTATTTTTAAAGTACTAGCCAATTTATACAAAAACTTTTGCTGTATTATCTCACTACATTGGAAATAATAGAAATATTTAAATTAAATTTACACCAATTAAAATTGAGCTATTTTGAACAATGTTAATTTATCATGAATAAACATGATTTTGTGATGATGGGGTAACTCTATCCCATGATCAAAAAGTCATAAAAATCATATTTGTCAAAATTATGATAAATTTTGAATTATACCAAGTTAATAGACGAATTCACAATACATAATCATTTTATTAAGGCCCACAGTGAGCGGCGTATAAGCCGTTAACCGTTAAAAGAAGAAGCCTCAGCAGTTATGAATGATAGAAATGATAAGGATGATGATGAAAGGCAAACGGTTAAGGCCTTATACATACAATTGTTCAACAATCATACAAATTCAATAATTATTACAGCCAATTTTACGTACCATTTTCAAATTAAATTCACTAACAAAAAAGAAATGTTTCATGTGCAATCAGATTGCTTGTGCCAATTATATTTAAATAGAAAATGGCGCTATTTAAATAATAAACCAAAAATATAATTCAAACCAATTTAGAATATAGTAAAAACCATCATTACTACTCTATTTTAAAATATATTTCTTATGATGCGTTTGAAATTTTTGGATTTATGAGGACATCTAAATAATATATCGGCCATTTTGGAACGCGTACACACAAAATTTGAATCAATATTAACTCATTCCTGTCGGATAACAACGATATTCCTTAGCTATAGTGAAAAAGAAACATAAATCATATCATTTTATATCATAAAATTAATATATCCGTCCGCGAATTAATATATTTTCAATTAATTCCAATGGATGCTTTTGATTAATAAAGATTTATAATTAAACTTTTTCGACAACAAACCCATCGGCCATTTTGGAAACGGCGCCATTTTAAAACGCTCCAATCGAACACATTTCAAATTTCTTAAACGCGATTCGCAGTTTTTCATAGTAAAATCGACTCTACACATGTCCTGCTTTCAATGTGAAATGAGCTCTATTACAATGTGGTAAAATCGGCCATATCACCGAGCTAACCTCAGAAAATATACCTTACCACAATGTTATAAAGATGCGTTTCCTATACCGAGTGTCGCCGTACTAGTTAACATAATTTAAACATAGTAAAATCGTCCTTACTACATCATCTATCTTAATTTGGAAACACGTCTTATAAAAGTGTGATAAATGATGTTTTTCTTGCCACCATCGCTTGTAGTATATTTTCACAGTAAAATCGTCCTTATTGCCATCCGATCTTCAATCTAAAATGCGCCCTATTACCACATATTAAACACCTCATTTGTATGCAGCGCTACATCGTCGGCTTGGTTTGCAAATTTTCATCGCATATAACATTTCCAAATTGCATCTCATAGTAAAATCGACCTTACCGCCGAGCAAACCTCAGCAAACCGACCGAAAATGCTCCCTATTACAAAGTCATAAAGGTATTTTTCCTATTTCTGTGTTAAACCATTGCTTATATAGCAAAATCGTGTATTTTCATAGCAAAATCGACCATACCGCCGTCCGATCTCCAACCTAACATGCGCCCTATTACAAAGAAATAAAGATTATTTTCTGTGCTAATTGCTCGAGATAAAATTTTCATAGCAAAATCGACCTTACCGCCAACCTAACCTCAGTTCAAAATGCGCCCTATTACAAGGTGATAAAGACGCGTTTCCTGTGCAGGGCCACGCCCACGGCCAGCCACAGCAGCATGGCGGCAGCGTGTGTGGCGAGCAGCTGCGCGTGCGTCGGCGCAGGCACGAACCAGTACAGCGGGAAGTGACGCTTGAGCAACTCGCTGCCGATGTACAGGAACAGCGCGTTTTGGCCTGCGAACAAGAGACACGGGAATTAAAAACAAGATCATCATCATCATCAAGTACTGATAGCTGTAAGCTTCATTTTGAAAAATTGAAAATTATGACTCTCCCCAGTTTATATATTTACAAATTAGCCCTATTTGTAAAAAAAAATCAGTCTCACTTTGAAAAATTAAACAGCAAACGTTGTCATAATAAAATCAAATTTCCCCCTAATAAATCTGCTCTTTTCAACAAAAGCATTATGTGTATGGCACCGAGAGTGTACAATAAATTGCCGATCAATATAAGGAATTGTAATGATTTAAATATATTCAAGAAGAAATTAAAGGACATGTTGTTATCTAAATGCTATTATCACATTAACGATTATTTGAATGATAAGTTCACATTGACATGTATCTGAATATTTTGACATTATACTCAGTTAGTTTTTTAAGGTTGACATATATAATTATAATAATAAGAAGTAGTCCTTTATATGTATTTTATTATGATTGAATTCTTTAATTTAAATATTCTTGACATGGTGTACGTTTTAATTAATCTTTATTATTAATAATTGCATAATTGTAATTTGCACGCCGTGAGGCAAAATATGGTATTTGCCACAATTCTCTTCAACATCACATTTTATGTATTACCCATATTTGCGAAATAAATGATTTATGATTTATTTTATGATTTATCAGCATATTGCAGTCCACTGCTGGACATAGGCCTCTCCAGTTGTTCGTCACTTTGAGCGAACGTCTGGAGGATATACCAACGCTGGGGAGGCGGGTTGATGAAGTAAAATTTTTGTCTGTCTGTATGTTCGTTATAGAAACAAAAACTACTGAACAGATTTTAAAATGCGTCGAGTAGTTTTTGTTTCTATAACGAAAATACAGACAGACAAAAATTTTACTGATAGCATTTTTGGCATCAGTATCGATCACTAATGTAATCAGTAATCACCCCCTGATAGTTATTATGAATTGACCTCTCTACAAATCTTAACTAATATTATAAAGCTGAAGAGTTTGTTTGTTTGTTTGAACGCACTAATCTCAGGAACTACTGGTCCGAATTGAAAAATTATTTTTGTGTTGAATAGACCATTTATCGAGGAAGGCTTTAGGCTATATAACATCACGTTGCAACTATTAGGAGCGAAGAAATAATGGAAAATGTAAAAAAAAACGGGGCAAAAATAACTATTCCACGCGGACGAAGTCGCGAGCACAGCTAGTTTATTATAAGTATAGATATCTTAACTTATTTATAAAGCTGAAGAGTTCGTTTGTTTGAACGCGCTAATCTTATGAACTACTGGTCCGAATTGAAAAAATATTTTTGTGTTGAATAGACCATTTATCGAGGAAGGCTTTAGGCTATATAACATCACGCTACAACTATTAGGAGCGAAGAAATAATGGAAAATGTTTAAAAAAAAACGGGGAAAAAAAAACTATTCCACGCGGACGAAGTCGCGAGCACAGCTAGTAAAAAATAAACTTCATTAACTCTGTACTTACTAACATAGTTATTTAAGTTAATTTACTAACAATTCTGTATGGATCTTTATCTGAAATAAACATTTATTATTATTATTATATTAACTCACCGGCATAGTACAGCGGCCTCCCCCCCCACTTGGTCTTCAGATCCACCACAAAGTAGAGCACGGCCTGGATGAAGAAGCCCATGGAGGCGGTGACCAGGCAGTAGGAGACGGACCACAGGTTCTTGTTGATGGGCACGGGGCCGCCGTTCTTGGAGAACATGCACAGGGCTCCGCCGGCGACCGCGAACACGACCGACCAGAACACCCAGCGCATGATGCGGGCCCTGCGGAGACAAGGGTTTCTTTAGACGATCCTTACTTATCAGTATCACTCTTATAGTAGTGCTTATGTATGTAGATATTTTATAATTATATATTAAGTATGTATGTAAATATTATTAGTATGTAGGTTTGATTAAATTTATGTATGTATTATTATCTATTCTTCTCTATCATAAATTATGATTTAGGTGATGGCCCACCCCACCCTCTCTGCTTGACTATCCTCTACCCTAAGGTTGCCTGGAAGAGATCGCTTATAGCGATAAGGCCGCCTATATTGTACAACAAAATGTCTACTGTTATACTGTACCTAGTTCTATGTAAATTGTTTGGTGTGCAATAAAGAATATATCTATCTATCTATCTATCCTTCTGATGGGCGGGACTAGCTAGGTCTGGGAGTAGACTGGTCCTTCGGGCCGCTCCCGTCGTTTTTTTAGTTCCCTGTCTCATTTTCATGCCGAGGCAGGTTGCCGCCCTTCCGTTCGTTCCTAAGGGTGGCGTGAGTCCCACATACCTCGTCGCTCCCCCGGGTGGCGGGAATGCGTCAAGGCATTTTTCCCCAGGTAAAAAAAAGGGGTGAGAGCCTTCCGCTCCCCCCACAGTCCGGCGATGATGATAAGGGCGCCTTGACTATGATATCATCGTTGTCATTTAAATAAATAATAAATAAATAACCCAAGACATGCCACGCTGGGCCACACAGCACCACCTAGCCCCAAACTAAGTCGAAGCTTGTACTATGGGTACTAGACAACAGATAAACTTACTTAGATACTTTTTTTTGTAAATAAATATATATTATACATAGAACATTCGTATGAAACATAGTGTATGGGTTAATACAACGTATAAGCTATATTACTATAAAGTTTCATTAAAATCCGTTCAGTAATTTTTGTGTGAAAGAGTAACAAACAACCATCCATCCATGTATCCATCCAAACAAACTTTCGCATTTATAATATCAGTAGTAGGTAGTATTAAACACACTAATTGATAATCTGAAAGTATTTATTTACACAATCCAATTACAAACACTCATTCAACCAGAGAGAGAGAGAAAAAGTAATAATCGGCGGGAACTCGATGACAGCTGTCAGTGTCACCGTTACGTCAAACTTCAACTGTCAACGATAGTGCGGTGACTCCATGAACGTGGCGAATATGGTTATGCGTATTGATTGATTATTCTCCTCTAACAGTTGAGAGTAAATAAATAAATAACCCAACACATGCCACGCTGGGCCACACAGCGCCATCTAGCCCCAAACTAAGCCGAAGCTTGTACTATGGGTACTAGACAACTGATAAACTTACTGAGGATACATGTTTTTTGTAAATAAATACATGTTATACATAGTAGGTGTAGTAGACACTAATCCACATATGAAATAACCATGAACAATAAAGTAATGAACGATGTGATGGTACCGATGATATCGGCTCGCTATCCTCACACGAAGACGTCTTTACTCGGCGGCGGTGGGACGCAGACTGACTGTCCTCCCACCCCGCACCTTGCGTGAAGTGTAGGAACGAGACGACAGTTGTCAGTGTCAGATGTCAATGTCAGAGTCAGATGTCACTGTCAGATGTCAATGTCAGATGTCACTGTCAGATGTCAATGTCAGATGTCACTGTCAGATGTCACTGTCAGATGTCACTGTCAGATGTCAGTGTCAGATGTCACTGTCAGATGTTTGACAGTGTGTGTAGTTGTGTGTGTCTGTTTACATGTTCGTGTATGCTACAGTAGGAATAGGATAAGTTTAGTATGTTTTCAATAGTATAATTCCCTCACCTGGCGTGGTTGTAGGCCAGCATGATCCTGGTGGCGTGCGCCCCCGCCTGCACCACCAGTACCCCCGACAGAACTCCCAGCAGTCCCTCGGGGTCATGCGGCAGCGTGGCGCGGTACAGCTTGCGGAACGTGCCGTGCTGGTACAAGTGGGTCGCGCCCAGGACCAGTCTGGAACGAGGTTAGAGTAAAGCCGAGGCCACATATAGATCGTCATCATCCTAGCCTATTTCCCGATTGTCTCAAGGTCGGCTTCCCAAACTGAGAGATTTGGCGAGGGCTAAGCTTTTACACAGAGCGACTGCCATCAGACCTCCGCAACACTTAGGGTAAATCTATAATTATAATAAATCTGTAGAGAGGTCAATTCTGTACATTAAATATATTTACAAAATAACTATCAGGGGGTGATAAGTGATCGATACTAATGCCAAAAATGCAGTCAGTAAAATTTTTGTCTGTCTGTCTGTCTGTATGTTCGTTATAGAAACAAAAACTACGCAACGGATTTTAACGAAACTTGGTACAATTATTCTTCATACTCCTGGGCAGGTTATAGTATACTTTTCATCACTCTACAATCAATAGGAGCAGAGCAGTGAAGGGAAATGTTAGGAAAGCGGGAGAAATTTTTACCTGTATGTTTGAACGCGCGTCACTTAAAAACTACTACACGGTATTGAATGCGGTTTTCACCAATGTATTGCTAGAGGTCTAACTTAAAATCTAGACACCGTTTTATGTAAGTCCGTTATTTTTGAAACCCGATACCCACGCGTGCGACGCCGCTGGCACAGCTAGTAAATAAATAAATAAATAACCAAGACATGCCACGCTAGGCCACACAGCGCCACCTAACCCCAAACTAAGCCGAAGCTTGTACTATGGGTACTAGACAACTGATAAACATACTTAGATAATTTTTTTTTGTAAATAAATACATATTATACATAGAAAACAACTAGACCAATACAAACAGACATGTTCATGCACACAAATGTTTGTGATGTGTGGGGATCGAAACCACGACCCTTGGCTCAGAAGGCAGAGGTCACTACCAATTGATCCACCGAGTTAGTCAAAAATACAGAATAAATAAAGAAAAGGTGATACTGAGAGGTAGGGCATAGCGAATCTTCGCTCGAATCGAGCTGCCCGTCCGGCGAAGGACCTCCACCCTATAGAATACCGCAGCCAAATGACCTCTGGGTCGTGTTTCTGCCGGTGAGTAGGGTTTCCGGAGCTCGTGGGGGGCTAGGGTTGGGCCTTGAGATGTCAGTTTTTTATAGTAGCTCGACATAATGGCTTCCCTACGCCTGATGGAAAGCGAAAGAGAAGCCCTATTCACTGTGATAACGGGCAAGTAACTGATCAGTTACCTGTCAGTTGCCACCGCCATGCCAGCCCAGCCTTAACCCCTCACGAGTTCCTGAAACCCAACTCACCGGCAGAAACACGACCCAGAGGTCATTTGACTGCGGTATTCTATAGGGTGGAGGTCCTTCCGCGGACGGGCGGCTCAATTCGAGCGAAGATTGGCTACGCCCTACCTCTCTTAAAATAGTTAAGGAGTGGGGCGCGTCATATTATGTAGTTTGGACAGTCTCTACGTACCTGTCGATGTGTCCCGCGATGCCGCCCGTGCAGTTGGCCAGGTTCAGTCCCTGGTCGGAGCGGTGCAGGCCGCCGGGACCGGCGTACCCGCGGGGACAGCCCGGGGCCGCCGCCAGCAGCGACACGCACACCTGCCGACGGACAACATGCGTTAGGCAGCTAGTCTAGCTAGTCTAGTCGGAGAAGGACCTCCACCCTATAAAATCATCATCATCATCATCACCAGCCCATCGCAGTCCACTGCTGGACATAGGCCTCTCCAGCTGCTCACCACCATCACAGGGCAAACATCTGGAGGATATACCCATAATCGCCACGCTGGGCAGGCGGGTTGGCGATCGCAGGGCGTAGCTTTTTGCTCCGGTGACGCTGCTGCCCGTCATCGGTCTGTGGTGTTTAGCTACGCCTTCAAATGTGATGGTTATACCGCCACCAGTCGGTTGCCAGCGCCTCGTTTGTTATTCGGCAGGATGCACCACGGGCAGGTGAGGTTGGCTTGGAGCGGAAAGATGATAAGTCGCTCGTAGATCTCCATATTCTGCTTGCTACACATGAATTTGGAACTCTTCCGTGAATATTTACCTGTATGGCAACTAGCGCCAAAGTCGATCCTCTTCGTACATATGAATTTGGAACTGTCACCGGAAAATAGCAAGAATCGTAGGTTGATCAATTTCCTAGGTAGTTGATTAACTTCCGGAAAATAATAAACGGCAGTTGAAATGTATTATTTAATGTATGTATTTTAGTAAATTGATCATTTTACGGGGTCTTGCCGTAAAATCATCCGACGAAGGTGAGGTGAACGTTGATTGGTTCAATGGCTCACGTGGCGTTATTCCGGCAACCAATCACCAATCAGGGAACAGTGTATTAAGTTACGGGTAATAGTGCACCGTTAAATAGTACATTGAGCAACGATTGGCCCATTTGAGGACGACAGGCTCGGTGGCTCATTTGGTAGTGACCTCTGCCCTCTGAGCCAAGGGTCGTGGGTTCGATTCCCGCACAGTACAGACATTTGTGTTCATGAACATATCTGTTTGTATTGGTCTGGGTGTTTTCTATGTATAATATGTATTTATTTACAAAAAAAAAATGTATCTAAGTAAGTTTATCAGTTGCCTAGTACCCATAGTACAAGCTTCGGCTTAGTTTGGGGCTAGGTGGCGCTGTGTGGCCCAGCGTGGCATGTCTTGGGTAATTTAAAAAAAAATTAATTTAAAAAATTTAATTTTACTTGTGTCAAAATCGTAAATTATTAAATGACTGTCAGGCTACCGTAAATTGATCAACTAACTGAAATCCATTGCGTTAAATAATACATTTCAACTACCGTTTGTTATATTCCGAAAGTTAATCAACTACCTAGGAAGTTGATCAACTTACGATTCTTGCTATTTTCCGGTGACAGAACTCTTCCTTTGGAAAAAAAATTTACGAATAGTTCACCTGTACGGCAACTAGCGCCAAAGTCGCCAGCCACTGCTGCCACCCGGCGGCGAGGTCGCGCAACAGCGACCGTCCCGGCGCGATGGCCTGGCTGGTGCGCATGAAGGCGCACTCCAGCGCGCCCACTATCAGGTACATGGCGGCCAGACGCTGCAGCACGCCCGGCAACCGGACCGTGTCCCAGGACGCGTTGACGGAGCCCAGGACGATACCGATCAGGGACAGGAGCAGGGATCTGCGGGCCACCTGGAGGGAAAGAATTCAATAAATGACACTGGGCGAGACAGCGCCATCTAGCCCCAAACTAAGCCGAAGCTTGTACTATGGGTACTAGATTTGGCGATGGCAGGCGGTGGCGCGGAGTGCGTAGGTGTAGGTCAGAAGGAAAATAATGAAGAGGTTTTTAACTGTACAGTATAATACATTATTATAATATTTACAATTTACAGTGTGTTATAAAAATACAGAAAACTATAAAACAGAAAGCGACATATAAAATAAGTGACGTTTGTCAATGAACAAATTTTGCTTTTTATATTCACAAATACGAGGGGGTACCCAAAAGAAACCGAACTTATTTTTTTTTAATTTCTGTATTTAAATTTTAAAGAAAAAATCTTTAATCCCCTTCGAAGTACTCCCCGCTGGCACTAATGCACTTGTCCAATCTTTTATTCCACTGCTCAAAACATTTTTTAAATTCATCTTCTGTGATGCCCGACAGCGCCTCCGTCGTTTTTTTCTTTGCTTCAGTAATGTCGGCAAAACGTTTTCCTTTCATGTCTTTTGATGAGTCACCATGATTCGTCACCTGTAATGACCTTGGAAAAAAAGTCTGAATCATTTTTCAACTCTTCTTTCAAAGCAAAGCATGCTTCCACGCGACATTGTTTTTGTTCAGCAGTCAGCACTCGAGGCACGAATTTGGCAGCCACCCTTCTCATCCGTTAAAATTCGCTTAACTGAACTCCAAGTCACTCCAGACAGCTCCACAATTTCTTCAATAGTTCTTCGTCGATCTTCCAGAATGATTTCACGAATTTTTTTAACATTTTCATCAGTTCGGGCCGTGGACGGACGACCAGAGCAAGGTTTGTCGTCAATTGACATTTCACCATTTTTAAAACGGGAAAAACACTTCAGTTTTTCCAATAGCATCATCTTTATAGGCCGTTCTTAACATTTCAAGAGTTTCTGTGCCAGTTTTTCCGAGCAAGAAGCAAAACTTTACGGCCGCCCGCTGTTCACGAGAATCGGCAATTGCAAAAAACGACGAGCACACAAAACAACTGTCACTAAAAAATTCACACAAACCAAACGAAACCTTCTTTAGCGACGACGCTTGGCTTACTGACTCAAGAATGGTGGCTCTATACGCCCCTAGCGGCAGAATGCGGTACTACAAAAATTTTGGCCGCTACAACATCAGTTCGGTTTCTTTTGGGTACCCCCTCGTAAACCTGTAAGGAGGTTCCGCTACACTAGACAACTGATAAACTAACTAGACTGGTAAACTAAACTAGAAATATAAGACTTCCTAGACGATAATATTACATGGACATAATGAGCTGCTTGTCTGCACTTAACAAATATTGTATTAATGTATAAAGAATATCTGATCTATCTATTTATCTAACCCTTGGTTCAGAAGGCAGAGGTCACTACCAAATGAGCCATCGAGCCAGTCAATAAATAACCCAAGACATGCCACGCTGGGTCACACAGCGCCATCTAGCCCCAAACTAAGCCGAAGCTTGTACTATGGGTACTAGATAACTGATAAACTTACTTAGATACATTTTTTTTGTAAATGAATACATATTATACATAGAAAACACCCAAACTATGTAATACAAATAGATATGTTCATGAACACAAATGTTTGTACTATGCGGGAATCGAACCCACGACGACCCTGGGCTCAAAGGGCAGAGGCCACTACCAAATGAGCCATCGAGCCAGACATCACATACATTGCTTCGACCTCAAAGTAAGCAGCTTAAGCGCTTGTGTTATGGGTATCAGAACAGTGAAGGTACCACAAATATAATGCGTAAATACAAATATAAATACTAATGTCCGACCGAAGGTGCGGTTTCGGCCAAAAATCAAGATTCGGAGAAAGTTTCGGTTTCGGCCAAAATTGGCGGTTTCTTGCCAATTTTGGCCGAAACCGAAACTGATTCCGGAAGTTCACGCACGTTCAACTAACTTCGTTTCTCGCGGCAATTATTTGACAAACGCTGGGAATGCAATCAGAAATTTCAGTTAATAAATATGAAGCCCAAGTGGCGAACATTGGGAGAGGCCTATGTCCAGCAGTGGACTGTTATAAGGAATAAGAAACTTTTATTACCCACAAGGACATCACAACAACTCATCGACAAAACATGCGAGTATAATAGAAAATAAAATACACAAAAAAATAATCCTATCCTACTTCCTACTATAATATTATAATCTTACTAACTAATATTATAAATGCGGAAGTTTGTTTAGATGGATAGATGGATGTTTGTTGCTCTTTAACGCAAAAATTACTGAACGGATTTTAATGAAACTTCACAGTAATATAGCTTATACATTGGATTAACGCATAAGCTATGTTTTATACGAATATTCACGCGGGCAAAGCAGCGGGCAGCAGCTAGTAATAATAATAAAACAATCAAAAGGTACACAAAACCGGCCAAGTGCGAGTCGGACTCGCGCACGTAGGGTTCCGTACCACTGATTGAATGAAAAAATTAGGTAATTTGATTTATGACGTTTAAAAAAAAACTACTGTCTAGATTTCATTCAAACCAAATTTCGTTAGTAGTTTTTATAGTAATACACATCATATATTTTTTTCAGTTTTATCATGCCCATATTTTAGAAGTTACGGGGGGGGGGGGGGGGGGGGGGACACACATTTTACCACTTTGGAAGAGTCTCTCGCGCAAACTATTCAGTTTAGAAAAAAATGTTGTTAGAAACCTCAACATCATTTTTAAATACTTATCCATAGATAGCCCACACGTATAGGTTTGATGAAAAAAAAATTTTTGAGTTTCAGTTCTATGTATATGGAACCCCAAAAATTTTGGACTTTTTTCTGATTTTATTTTCACATCTTAATGCGGTTAACAGAATACATCCACGTACCAAATTTCAATAATGTAGCTCTTATAGTTTCGGAATAAACTGGCTGTGACATACGGACGGACAGACAGACAGACAGACAGACATGACGAATCTATAAGGGTTCCGTTTTTGCCATTTTGGCTACGGAACCCTAAAAACCAAAGACTGAACAGAGGGAGAGGCTGGTGATGGGGTCGGTTACCTGCAGGAACGCTGTGGTCCTCGGCAGCGAGGTCCTTAGCCGCGCGTTGAGCGACAGCACCAGCGCCTCGCCCATCGCGAACGCGAACCACGGGAACACCACGTCGGCCACCGTGAGCCCGTTCCACGCGCTGTGCGAGAACACGCCGTACCCGCCGCCGCCGGCGTTCACGAAGATCTACAGACGGACAAAGCAATGCATATCGTGAGAGGAGGCGCCCAGCACCCTATACAAGGTGACTTTTTAATCACTATCCCGGCATATACAACACCTGGAGGATGTCGTCAATGTCACCATTTTACCATCGCACTACTAGACGCCGCGGTAGGGTCCATCCGTACCACCTGGAGACGATCTTGTCCAGAACTGTTCGTTTTCAGCGTTCATTTCTTCCACGAACTTGCAAGCTCTGGAACGACCTCCCAGCCGCGGTATTCCCTGATCGCTACGACATGTCCTTCTTTAAGCGTGGTTTAAAGAGAGCTCTTTCCTCACGGTAGGCAGCGGCATGGCTGTGCTCCTGGCATTGCTGATGTTCATGGGCGGCGGTTACTGTTTAACATCAGACAGGCCACCTGCTCGTCTGCCACTGACGGCAATAAATAAATAATATATACCCATAATCGCCACCCTTGGCAGGCGGGTTGGCGACCGCATGGCGTTGCTTCTCGCTCTGGTGACGCTGCTGGATTTTGGACGCTGGACGCTGCTTGGGCAGGTATTACACCTGCTCATGGTGCATCCTGCCCAATAACAAACGAGGCGCTGGCAACCGACTGGTGGCCACCACAATAGTCAGTTACCTGTCAGGTGCCACTGCCATGCCGGCCCAACCCTAACCCCCCACGAGCCGGAAACCCTACTCACCAGCAGAAACACGTCTTTCCTGAAGTTACAAACACTAAGCTACAACGTAAACTGATGCTATTGTAATGCACTCCCACTCACCATGAGCGCGATGGTGAACCCTCTGAAGATGTCCAGGGAGCGCAGCCTCGAGCGCGTCGGCGAGCGGGGCACGCTCGCCTCCGTCGTCAGCACTCGCGTCTCAGAGCCTAGCTCGTTGTCCTCTCTGCCGAAGAAAGATAAGTAAATAGAAAATGACTACAGTAGGGCCTCGTTAATCCGGACAGGCAAAAACAAGACTCTTCTCGGATTATCGAGGCGGCCGGATTATAGTATGTCATATATATATACTATTAATAAGACGCATGTTTAACCTAAGTTTTGTTTAATCAATATTTTTATTATAGCATAAAGATAAAATGTACATGTTCAAAATTACAACCAGGTAAGGAAATCAGTAAGTTAAAATAAAAATTAAACAATTCTGTAATACCTACTCTTCTGTTTATAATTTCAAAAGCACGGTCTCTAGGTGGATGAAGTAACATAATTTGTGGCTATCAAATTCGTTATCTTCAGTCCATTTCAAAGTAGTGTTAAGCCACGGGACCACGTTCTGTTACTTCCGAAAGGCGATAAACAAAAGACTGACGGCGCATTGGCTCATGACAGCCCGCACCTACACCCGCTGGCCCACCCCGAGTATCCCATTGCCCGGCCGGATTACAGGGATCACCGAACAAGCGGGAGTCCGGATTAGCGAGGCCCTACTGTATTTATAAGTCTTTTCAAACAGCTACGACTTGGGAACCTTCAAGAAACGAGCGTATTCATATTTGAAAGTCCGGCAGCGACCCTAAACTCGGTTAGAGCTGCGGGTGTCCATGGGCGGTGTCGACTGCTTACCATTAGGCATCACACTTGCTCGTCAGCCGCCTCTCGCATAAAAAAAAATAAAATATAAGCAATGGGGCGAACTATGCTCGGCATATCGTTAGTTTAACCGACTAAAAAAAAAACAGTTGCCACTATGGCAAATGGGTTATAGATTCCCAACGGCCACCGTGGCCGCTAGGAACGAAATTCCCAGTATCCACCATAGCAGATGGGAAACCAAAAATTCCCAACAGCCACCCAAAGACATTTTTTTTTGTTTTTTTTTTCTCACCTGGCGAAGTACCTCGCGTACAGGCGGCCGGCGACGACGCGCTTGCCGATGCCCTTGACCACGTACCACAGCGTGGCCATGGACAGCAGCACCACGACCGCGGTCAGGATCGGCAGCGACGCCGCGTCCGGCTGCGCGGTCATGCGCGGCAGGCACGTGGCCTTATATGACGCGAGTGGCTACAGTCTATGACGGAATACCCGCCGTCCCTTGCGCTATGGTGTGGCTCGCCACCCCCTAGGGACCCAAAGCCATCCCCAGTGACGCAAAGAGTCAATGAGAAACTTCCTGATGCAGCCACTTCCCGTTTCCCTAGCGAAATTGACACCAGAGGCACTTTAATTAGAGTATCTTGCCATTCGAGTCTCGCGATCAAAGCGCTGCGTCATCCTTCAGTAGCAACCGAGGCATAATGAAACTTTCTCAGTTGTCACTGTAGCACACAGGTAACTCAAATTCCCAGTTGCCACTGTGGCAAATGGTAACATGGATTCCCAACGGCCACCGTGGCCGCTAGGAACGAAATTCCCAGTAACCACCGTGGCAGATGGGAAACCAAAAATTCCCAACTGCCACCCAATTTTTTTTTTGTTTTTTTTTTCTCACCTGGCAAAGTACCTCGCGTACAGGCGGCCGGCGACCACCCGCTTGGCGATGCCCTTGACCACGTACCACAGCGTGGCCATGGACAGCAGCACCACGACCGCGGTCAGGATCGGCAGCGACGCCGCGTCCGGCTGCGCGGTCATGCGCGGCAGGCACGTGGCCTTATATGACGCGAGTGGCTACAGTCTATGACGGAATACCCGCCGTCCCTTGCGCTATGGTGTGGCTCGCCACCCCCTCCTAGTGACCCAAAGCCATCCCCAGTGACGCAAAGAGTCAATGAGAAACTTCCTAGTGCAGCCAATTCCCGTTTCCCTAGCGCAATTGACACCAGAGGCACTCTAATTAGAGTATCTTGCCATTTGAGTCTCGCGATCAAAGCGCTGCGTCATCCTTCAGTCGCCACCGAGGCATAATGAAACCTTCCTCAGTTGTCACTGTAGCACACAGGCAACCCAAATTCCCAGTTGCCACCATGGCAAATGGTAAAGTCGATTCCCAGCGGCCACCGTGGCCGCTAGGAACGAAATTCCCAGTAACCACCGTGGCAGATGGGAAACCAAAAATTCCCAACTGCCACCCAAAAACATTTTTTTTAGTTTTTTTTTTATTCTCACCTGGCAAAGTACCTCGCGTACAGCCGGCCGGCGACGACGCGCTTGCCGATGCCCTTGACCACGTACCACAGCGTGGCCATGGACAGCAGCACCACGACCGCGGTCAGGATCGGCAGCGACGCCGCGTCCGGCTGCGCGGTCATGCGCGGCAGACACGTGTCCTTAGTCACCTGCGTGACGTTCAGGCTGTACTGGCCGAACTCGGCGAATTGGTACGTGCCTGGGAATAAAAAGGAAAACATACATTTAATTTGGCACTCACGGTACGGCTAGTCCACAAATTGAAGGTCGCTCAGCGAGCTATGGAAAGGGCTATGCTCGGCGTCTCTCTGCGAGATCGGATCCGACATAGCTCACCGGATCAGTAAGCTGAAGTGGCAGTGGGCTGGCCACATCAGCCGCAGAACCAACAACCGTTGGGGTAAACGAGTTCTGGAGTGGAGACCGCGTCTCGGCAAACGTAGTGTAGGACGCCCTCAGACCAGGTGGAGTGACGATTTGCGCAGAACGGCTGGCAAGAGCTGGATGCGAGAGGCCCGGGATCGATCGAAGTGGCGAGTATTGGGAGAGGCCTATGTCCAGCAGTGGACTGATGATGATGATGACATTTAATTTTATTTTGTCTACTTAACTTGCAATAGGGATGTTTCAATGGCGGAAAGAGAGCGTGAGGCTGCGGTAGACGCGCCCGCTCTACGTCGCCCCCGGCCCGGGCGTCGCCGGAGGGCATACAACGCATCTTATGCCCTATGAGCCTCTACTTCGTACCCCGAGGCGCGATCCACTCATAGGGGCGTAACGGTATGGTGGGTGCAGCCACACCGTTGCCCCTTTTTGGGAGGTGCGAGTCCCACACACCATGCCTCCCCACCTCCCTCCGGAGACGGCATGAATGTGCCTAATTTTGCTTTTTTTCATTTAAACAAAAAATAACAAAGATACAAAGCATCAAAATGTAGGAATGGCAGTCTTTGACGTCACTCAGTGGCGAAAAATCTCCCACTCTTTGACGTCACGCGTAATTTTAACGGGCTATATCATTGTCATTTTTAACCGACTTCGAAAAAAGGAGGAGGTTCTCAATTCGTCTGTATGTATAATATTTTTTTTTTTTTTTATGTATGTTCACCGATATTTCCGTCAATTATGGATGGATTTCAAAAATTTTTCGACAGTTCGACAGAGGACACTTCCGAGGTGGTCCCATTATCACCAAGTCAGGATCTGATGATGGGATCCTGGAGAAATTGAGGGCAACAACCGAAAATTGTATGCCCATATGGTGTTTTTGTTACGTAATCATATTTTACTCAGGTATATGCTTCCGGGCGTCAACATCTGGTGCTGATGATGAAGCCACAGAACTCCTTAACGGTTAGGAGTTAGGGGACAGTACTGACATTGGTCGATATTAAACTAGATAGTAGTATGTACTTATGCAGGGCTAATAGGGCAGGTGATTTGGTAAGTGATATGCTTGATTCTAGATCGCAAAGTCTTCACTCGACTTAAAGCAAAATTTTTCATTCCTAAGTAAAAGTCTTAAGGACATTAATTAGCCTTTATTCAAGGTCACAGCACATAAACGCAACTAAAAATAGTGAAATAAAGTTATTTTTAAAAAAAAAATTAAACCGACTTCAAAAAAAAACACAAACGACCAAAACTAAAAAGCGATAAATAACGTAAGTAATTCTATCCTTAATACATAATTATTTAAATATTACAATTATCACTTATTTTTGAAGTCGGTGCCAGCCTCTCGGTACCTAACGTAGACTGTTGTTGTATGACGCGCGCGGCCGGCAAATCCACACGACAATATACATTTATTTGGCTGGCACCGACTTCAAAAATAAGTGATAATTGTAATATTTAAATAATTATGTATTAAGGATAGAATTACTTACGTTATTTATCGCTTTTTAGTTTTGGTCGTTTGTGTTTTTTTTTGAAGTCGGTTTAATTTTTTTTTGGTCTACTTTACACATGAAAGAATACATGTCTTTTATTTTTTGTACAATCTAAAAGATGGGACTAATTACATTTTTTACGGCAACAGGCGTATTGACATCAATAAGTATTTTATTAATGACACAGGGCAAACCAGCTTTAGCCACTGACTCATACACATAGCCTAGCTAACATATTCATGATTATTATACCGGTTTCTGATAAACAGCTAAAATGACCTCGATATACAAAATGCCGTACTGTCCAATGTTTGATAACAAACTCCTTTAGAGTTAGGTACAACCATCACAATTGAAGGCGTAGATAAATAACACACACCAATGACGGTCAGCAGCGTTATCCGAGCGAGAAACTACGCCCTGCGATCGCCAACCTGCCTGCTCAGCGTGGCGATTATGGGTATATCCTCCAGATGTTTGCCCTGAGTAGCGAACAACTGGAGAGGCCTATGTCCAGCAGTGGACTGGAATAGGCTGATGATGATGATGATGATGAAAAGACTAAGAGCCTGAGAGCTTATTAAAGAGTGAATCTATTTGTTCTGTTATGTAATCTGGCCTCCAATACATTTGTTTTATTTTCACTAATGACTCATTTCTGACTATCTTGATCGATTATGTAACTCTAATAATGTCACATACGCTTTAATCAGTACATTTGTGTAAACATTGTTTAATTAACATTACAAATTATGCCCTGCGGTGGAGTCGTAAATTATATTTTCCCTAATTAAATTAGTGATTAATTTAGTGTTGGTACACAAATTAGAACAAGGCCAACAGTTGCGTTATTCTTTTCTAATAATTTCTATAAATCGCACTCCCCGGCGAATAAAGCGGTTATCGACGATTACCACTTTTTTAATGTTTTTTGATTTTTGGCCTCTATGTGACCTAACCCATCGCCTGAATTTTTTTCATATTTTTAAATGCAATATTATTAGAATTATACTACACAACCACTTTTTTCTACGAAACATAATGTGAAGATATTAGACGAGAATAAAGTAGAAATCAAATATTACCGTACAAAACTTCACTAGTCTAGTCCGCATTGATTCAATGCGACATTATTCGCGATAGTCCTCCCAAGCGCAAAATCAGTATTCGATTTTACCACTTTATTCGGGTGAAAAATTTACGACGCGTAAGCTGTAATAGGTTGTTACTACTCAGGTTTGTAAACGGGTGAATCGTAAATTGAAGTTATGCTATTCTTCTTGTTATAAAATAATGATTATAGAGTCGTAATAATATATTACTGCATTAAATTCAATTTCATAATGCTGTATTAAAATATTGCGTTCGAAAATTAATACGTTATTTGTACGTATTGCAATAAAAAAAAACATTACGTTTTTACTTTCATACACATAGCCATACCTACACTCATCATCATCATCAGCCTATCGCAGTCCACTGCTGGACATAGGCCTCTCCAGTGGTTCGCCACTCAGGGCCAACATCTGGAGGATATACCCATAATCGCCACGCTGGGCAGGCGGGTTGACGATCGCAGGGCGTAGCTTCTCGCTCCGGTGACGCTGCCACCCGTCATCGGGCCATAGCATTTACTACTTTAGTTTGACTGGCTCGGCGGCTCAATTGGTAGTGACCCCTGCCTTCTGAACCAAGGGTCGTGGGTTCGATTCCCACCCAGGACAACTATTCGTGTGATGAACACTTGTGTTTGTTCCGTGTCTGGGTGTTTATATTTGTATTTAAGTATGTATTTGTGGTACCTTCGTTGTTCTGATACCCATAACACAAGTGCTTAAGCTACTTACTTTGGGATCGGAGCAATGTATGTGATATTGTCTGATATTATATTATTGTCTGATATTTACCCCTTCAATTGTGATGGTTATACCGCCACCAGTCGGTTGCCAGCGCCTCGTTCGTCATTCGGCAGGATGCACCACGAGCAGGTGAGCTTGGCTTGGAGCATGGAGAGAAAAGATGATGGGTCGCTCCCATACATTCCCATATACTTTTTTACACTATCTAGTAAAAATGTTATTTCAATGTCCGAAGGAGTTTGGGTCATTTTGTATGGACATTGGCGTCGTTTTTTTAGTCGCCATCGTTCATTTTTATATTGTGTAGCACTATACTTAACTGACAAATTAATGAAATAAGATTTTCTGTAAGTAATATTGGAGCGAAGATAATGGCATTTCAATTTTAGGACAACGCCTGAAGGAAAAGTGCTCTTAATATTTGAGCTAGAGCATTTGTGACAAAAAATATTTCTTTTTTAAAAAGAAAAATAACTGCATTATGTAAATTATTTTAGAAAATTCGTTTGTTGCCACACTCAGGAATCGAATGTGCTCAATTCTGGAAAAACGTAGGGTTTTATTTTCATTTGAAAGGATCATTATAAGGATCAAAAGTCACCCTAACATACGTTCCGAAATGTGGACACTTACGCGAAGACTATTCCACAAGTTTTTTAGTCCCTCAACGCGCTATGGAAAGACCAATGCTTATCCTGTTGAAAGATTGGCACTATGAGGTCGATTTATTTGCCGACACCTTACAACATCTCTTTTATAAATTTTGGATTATTTTGAATGAGAATGCAACGGATTGACATTTATTTGATTTGATATGACATTATTTGACATTTTATTTTATTTTAATAGAGTAACATGTTCTGTATTAATTATTGTTAATTATGATAGATTATTATTTATTTTATGTACTAACTTTTGACTTGACCATGATTTAAACAAAATAGATTTTTTCGTATGATGTACCTACCTACCTATTTGAAATTTTCTTGTTCCAATAATTTATTGCATTACCTAATTGTATACTAACTAATTGATATGTTTCGGAGAATTTCTGTTAGCTTAAAAAATGTTTGCAAATAAATAAATAGGAAACGAAACGAACATAATACGTGGCAGTGGGCTGACCATATCTATCCAACAATAGGTGGAGCAGACGATTTAGGACGCCCCGCAATCCATGGGCTGATAACCTTAAAAGAACTGCTGGCATTGGCTGAACAGAAACACGCCCGGGATAAAGAATTGTGGCGCGAATTATAGGAGGCCTACGTTCAATAATGGACGAAGCAAGGCTGTTGATTGACTACATTACTTATTACTTTTTTCCAAGCCGGTAGTTCTTTTGGAGGTGGAAGACTGGCTGGTTATACGCTTCGCATAAATCTGACCCGAAAATGCGGATACTAGAGCCACATTAACACGCCATTTTACCAAAGACTTGCCAGAATTCAGCATCGACAAAATCGAGATCGCTCTTGGGCAGCTTAAAGATGGAAAAGCCCCTGGAGAGGATAGCGTCACAACAAAGCTTGTAAAAGCAGAAGATAAACCCGTACTGAGGGAGCTCCAAAACTTTTTAACGCTTGAATGGAGAACTCCGAACGCGTGGCTTAGGAGTGTGCTTGTCCTGTTCTTTAAAAAGGGAGACGAAACAGACCTATTTCCCTTCTAAGCCTTGTCTATAAGCTGTTTTCAAAAGTGATCACAAACCGTTTTGTGCGAATACTTGATGAATTCCAACCGCCGAAACATGCTGGGTTTCGGAGCGGATACGACACAGTGTTGTACAGAAGACAGAAGAGTATAATCAGCCCTGTATCTTGCATGCGTGAATTATGAGAAAGCCTTTGACTTCGGTTAAAATCTGGTCTATTCTGGAGTCTCTGCAGCGATGCCACGTAGATTGGCATCCATACATGCAGTGATGAGACAGTAACAGTGATCTATGAAGCCGCCACTATGTGCATCCAATTACAGAATTAGTATACAAGGCCTATACCGTTGCATCTAGGAATGGGATCAAGTCAAAAGTTGTTCACTAATGTAATGGAGGATGTGTTCAAAACGCTGAACTGGAAAGGACCTGTCATCAACATAAACAGCATAGTCATAATGGCAGAATCGCTGCAGGACTTACAAGAAATACTGAATGAACTGACTGACTCCTTTGCGCGCATCGGCATGCGGATAAACTTGGACAAAACCAAGGTCATGTTCAATGAACATGCTCTACCGGAACTCAAAGTTGTTCAAAAATATGTAGGTATACCTCGGGCAGACATTGCAGTTAGGTGGAACCAGCTTTGAGGACGAGGTGATTAGGAATAGTCTGGCTTCAGATGGTCGATCCCACAGTGCCTAAAGACGAAAGTCTTTAATTACTGCGTTCTACCGGTTATGACATACGGAGCTAAAATGTGGACACTTACGGTACGGCTAGTCCACAAGCTAAAGATCGTTCAGCAAATCATTGCTCGGGTATCTCTGTCTTATCCGAAATATGGTGATCTAGCAGAGAACCGAAGTTATCCACAACTCACCGATTTAATAAATTAAAGGGGCATCGGGCTAGCAACATCAGCCGCAAAGAGGTAAACGAGTTCTGGAGTGAGACCGCGTCTCATCAAACGTAGTGTAGGACGCCCTCAAGCCAGGTGGAGTGACGATCTGCGCAGGCCGGCTGGCAAGTGCGCTGGCTGGGTGCGAGAAGCCGAGGATCGATCAAAGTGGCCAACATTTGGAGAGCCCTATGTCCAGCTGTGGACTCATGAAGATGATTACTTTTTCAGGGTTTTGAAGCATTGGTAAGACAAGACTGGGTGGTTATATGTATCTTATTTAACCAGAAACACCTTAATTGAAGTTTTTATTAATGACTAGCTGTGCCAGCGGCGTCGCACGCGTGGTAATCGCGTTTTAAAAATAATAGACTTCATAAAATGGTACTTAAAATTTAAGTTACACCTCTAGCAATACATTGGTAAAACCGCATTTATTTCTATGCAGTAGTTTTGGCGTGATGTGCATTCAAACATACAGGTAAAAATTTCCCCCGTTTTCCCAACACTTCCCTTTACTGCTTTGCTCCTATTGATTGTAGCATGATGAAAATTATACAATAACCTGCCCAGGAGTATGAAGAATATTTGTACCAAGTTTCGTTAAAATCCGATAGAATTCCTCTTTCGAACATTATAACTTCCGTCAGTGGCCACCAAAATTTAAAACGACTCCAAAATGACCCAAACCCCGTAAAGTATTTCGATGTGCTGTGGTCTAATCATAGCTTAAAAACCTGATTTTGATAGGAATTAGACTTAATGAGAGTTAATTTAGTTGTAATTCATATTTTTTTATGTTTATTTAATAATAAAATTAAAAAAACACAAATGTAGCAATAACAACTATATTTTTAATGTTGTTGCATTCACTTGTTACAGTAATGGTTTACGTAGAATGATCCGCGAATATAATAGTATTTAACGCTTACGATATAAACCTATTTTTAATTTCACACGAATAAAGTGGTAAGAAGTTATTACTCACAATAGAATAGACACCAAAAACTAACGAATACTGTCGCTATGCCTCGTTGCGCGGGCAGTTTTGATAGAAGGCTGCCGAGAAGAAAGTGATAATATCACCATACGATAAAAACAATATTATTGTTATGCGGTATTACATATTTTTGAGGTTTTATCTATGAATTTCCCATTAAATTAATTTAGTTTTTAAATATTATGTACAATCAAAAATCTACTTTCAATTAAAGTTAAAAGCATTTATTTGAAAGTTATAGTTTCAGAGATATTCACCGATTTCGGTTTTTTGCTTCTCCTGAAAAATAGCAATTCTGCAATAACCGCTTTATTCGCCGGAGGGTGCGAAATATCTCTCTGCATTTGAGTGGACCCGAATTTGAACCCCGGGACAGTGTTAGTAGTTTAGCTGTGCCGGCAGCGTCGCACACGTGGATATAGGATTCCAAAAATAGCGGACTTCCATAAAGTGGTGCCTAAATTTGCGCACAGTCACGTCTGCCTGAGGACATGTGCGGAAGACCAGCGTCACAGCGTCTATGCAACGCCGCGACATATGCTGAGCATTTTTGTGTCCTATTTGGTAACACACTTTACATGTTTGTATTTTTGATATTATTATAATTTAGTGTTTAGATTTAAGTGTAATTTTGTTACCAAATAAACAAATTTTCTTTCTTACTTAAATTTTTAGTTGGACCTCTAGCAATATATTGGTGAAAACCGCATTTAATTCCATGCAGTAGTTTTTGCATGATGCACTTTCAAACATACAGATAAAAATTACTCCCATTTTCCCAACATTTCCCTTCACTTTTGGCATCAGTATCGATCACTAATCATCCCCTGATAGTTTTTTTTTAAATATACAGTGGATTTCGGTTATAACGACGGCGGAGGGACCACTTTAATGTTGTCGCTATATCCGGAGGTCTCTATATCCGAAATAATAAAAAATCACGTACATTATGTATATATAAGTACATAGTTTATATACAACCGCTTATAGGTACATTTTGGCTTCTCTGTGCTTTAAACTACACTAGAAGTACATTTTCAATATCTTGATGAGTTAGATTACGATTTTTCTTTATTTTCAGGGATTTTGATTCAAAACACTGCATAATTTTAGCGCGGTTTTTCCACATCATTGATATTGTAGAATGAGAAACCCCAAACTGTTTACACAGATCAACATTGTTTTCACCATTTTCCAGTCTCGAAATGATATCCACTTTTTCTTTAACAGTAAATGTACGTCTAGGAGCCATGTTTACAAGTTTAAGAAACGATGTTTACTCACTGGAAATTGCTACGTAACTGATTCATAATTTTAACTTCATGCACGTGCTAAGTAATCCTACACAGAAACAAATCACTTGACCATCTGCGAATGTAAACAAAAGATTCTTATCCTTTGTTTATATTCCTATATAATACAAGCTTAATAGTTAAAGTTGATGAATGAGTCTTTGCGCCTTTGCCGACTCCGTCTCAATATCCGCAATGAATTTCTAGGAATCTGTCCCAAATAGTTCATAAAAACAAGTCGTTATACCCGAATTAGGCGTTATATCCGGAGTCGCTATTGCCGAATGGATTTATACGAAAGTATGCTTCAAATTCTAGGGACGTAAGTTCGACGTCGCTATAACCGAAAGGTCGTTACAACCGAGGTCGTTATTAATGAAATCCACTGTATTTAATGTACAGGATTGACTTCTCTACAGATTTATTATAAGTATAGAATAGACAAATTAAAATTGCTGGAAATTAGATTTTGTTTTAAAGCAAAACAAATTTCATTTTTCTATAAAAGTTATATAGTAAAAGACTACTTATAAAGAAATACTTATAAAAGGTAGGTGGATGCATAATACGATAGTGTTCCTTTGGGCGCAGTAAAAATAAGATCCCAGTTAATTAACGAATAAGACAGGTTGTTTGGCAGAATTCATTATCAACATTAAGACTGCTTACATTGTACTATAACCGCTACAATGTATAATATGTCTATAAATACTTTTTCCTGCAAATATTTAACTTTTTGTGCTATTACGTTAATCTATCTCAGCTCAATTTCCAACAACCATGACCAAGACCGCTTATCAGAATATAATTTCCTTGTCATTTGCACAACATTGAAAACAAAACAAAGGAAATGATGAACACAAGTGCACAGACATCAAAACATCACTTGACCTGACAGGTTGCATGTTATCAAATTAATTTAACACAAATTAGATTATGCACTTCCCATCTTGTTCTTACTGAAATATAATTCATTAGGCTTTACTTAGGTTTGGAATGCGACAAAAGGCGTTAAATTTGCAATTTGAGTACGACTAAATGTCGAAACAATAAAAATTCAGGTCATTTATAAACAAAGCTGTGATATACTAACCATTGCAAATCTCTCCGTTCTGATCCTTGACGGCATATCGTATAGGGCTCAACGTCTCCAGGACCACAGTCCCTGTCGTGGACAGCGACGCAGTCTTCAGCAACTTGCATCCTTCACACTCCTCGTACTGACTCCAAAATGTAATATAATCTTTAGTTTCAATCTGCAAGCAAGCTTGGTCGTATCGCAACTTCGTACCGTTGCAGTCTCTAATGAACGCGCCGACGTTCTCGAAAGACATTTTTAAATGCGAAATACTACATCGGCGGCCCAAATCAACAATGAACAATGCAAAAATCCGTGAAAAATTCGCGAAAACAATAATTTACGAACTGTCAATATGTCAGCGTGAATCATAAACTTGCTGCACCAAATCAATTGAACAGATACAAATCAATTGAACAATCGATTCGATTAGTTCATAACTTAAATAATTGAGGACGGCATAGAGCTTTTAACTGGTTAAGTTTAAAACGTGACCAATCCCAAGGTTCGATAACCGGTCGGGTCAATTTGGGAAATATAGACTCTTGAGTCTAGGTGGACGCGTCCAGAAATTATCTAGTACTTGGTTTAACTAATACGGTTTCCTTTTGTAGACAGTATACCTACTGAAACCTTAGTTTGAGACCAAGTGGTTGGTGTGCATTATCTGAAGGAGCATCTAGGTACTTTGTTGGATGAAATAAATAACCAATTACTGTTAAGTTTGTTGCGGCCCCTGCACTTTTTCTCAGCAGGCTACACGTCGAAGTGCTCGTAGGGACAAAGTGTGAAGTGCAAATGTATTATTAGTGAATCTATTTGCAGAAATAAAATATTTAATTATCCAAGCCATCATAATTTCATTTGTTTTGTTTGCTGTCTAATGGGTGACTGTATAACTTGACTGTAATTTTTGTATTTTGTATTTACTCCATTATACCAGTATCTCATACACTTTCATAAAATTGAGTACACTTTTATCATTATCGATTCAAATATTAAGTAGCCAACCAATTGATACGACTAATGACCTCGACCCTATCTTTTAACCATAGATTATAAACTTGTAGTGATGTGTACATATCTATTTTCTTTACAGTTCAGGTAATTCGATTACGACTTTAATTCGATTTGATAAAAAGTTGTTAAAAGGTTCTCTCCAAAATTACAATGGTTTTATGGGTCTAAATGAAAGTGCATAAAGTTTTGTAACCATATAGAGTGCTTTAATGCTAGATGATGAATAATAAATAATCACACAGGGAATCCTAAAAACATCTGCACCATATGTAGCAAACCTTTATAAAACGCAGTCTTTACAGAACTAGGTACCACATAAGTATCTTCGTTCGCCTGTTGATGATAAAACCATTCAGGAAGCGGAGAGTTAGGGCCAATGAAGTAATTCCACTGATACCTTCCATTTCGTACTACTAACGACGTGTAGGGGCCTCGGAAAAACAGCTGAAACAATATTACCTTTAATAAAATTGTAACATAATTCATGTAATAATATAGATCTGGATACCCAAGACATCATGATAATCGAGTAAGAACCGGGTTTGAATCTCGGTTGGATTCGAAAGATATTAATAATTCCATCAATACCTACATTAATCGTTCTACAACATTGTGATAAATTATTCCGAATGGAACTACCGTACTTGCATACAAACAAAGCTATCTGTGCTGCAGACTGATAGATTGGGATGTAAGAGAGCGGCCCATAATTTTTTCGCTCCAAGCCACCCTCGTAACATACCACAAGCGTGGCGATTATAGGTATACCCTCCAGAAAAAAAAAACAAGGTCGTAGGTCCTAGCTAACGAGGTCCTAGCTGGCAATCGACCGGTGGCTACCGCCATTACCTTATCACCACGATGTATACCTACGCAAAAGTGGCGATTTGGCGAACAACTGGAGAGGCCTACCCATGTCCAGCAGTGAACTGCAATATGGTGATGATGATGCTAATAGTTTGTGGTGTGTTAGTGGCTACCCCTCCCCTGATGGAAAGAGAAGCCATAATTCGCTCCGTCAACGGATAAGTAACGAAATCAAATCAATTACGTTTGTTATCAGTAGCCACGACCATGCCGGCGTGATTATTTGTTTTCCTTCTCTGGCCCACGGGAAAATATGGGACTTTGCCATTAATTACCTAGGTTAATAATATACTCACTGCTAAAGTAGGTTCGTTTGTTATTTCCGATTCAGTTAAATATGAATCGGGTTCTCTTCTGGCTGATAAACTGAAAAAAGAATAGGAGGAGCAGACTGAGTAGAGAATTCATGTCTAAAGTCAATGTGATAAGGTATATTTTTTATTATTATTATTATTTTTTTTTTTTTTATATTTTTAATGCAGCTAATAATTATCTGTAGCTGATTTATAAAGAATATTTTTTTGTACAATGCATTTAATTGTAAAATGTAGGTCAATAACGCTCACATAAACTTATTTACGATTCGGATTATGTCTTTTTTCATTTGCTTGTCCAATTTCTGGTCTATTTCGTCTGAAGTTCCTTTATCTGGATTGTCCTTCTTCACCCTTTTTTTGCTAGACTGCCCTAATCTGCAAAATTTGACATGCAAAATATGAGTACTTAAAATAGATCTTAAAGAATTTTAACTTTAAAAGTAGCACATGTCTTTAAGCCCTGGGCTTCATATCTCCAAAACATTTTAGTAAAAGACGAGTCTATATTTTTTAAAACGGATTTCATGATTTATATTTACGAATCAATTTGAATAAGTCTATGATATAAGAAGTTAGTTAGATTAAGTTAGTAAGATTTTCATGTAAAAGTTAAGTCTAACAAAAAATAAAAGATACAAAAAGTCTCCTTCGAGCCGGATTTGAACCAGCGACCTATGGATATCAACCGTTTAGCCAACTACAGTCCACCGCTCTACCAACTGAGCTATCGAAGGTTCAGAATCATTCATGAAAGTACGCTTATCTATAATCGTGTTGTAATTAGGTAATAATAGAAAGGCAAACATATATTTTTACGCAACACTTTTGTATGTCGGTAGGTATCAAATTCGTAACGCAATACGCTTTGGAGAGATCACAACAATTCGTTTGGAAATGGGATCTCTATTGCACAGTTAATAAGTGTACAAAAGGCGGACTTAATGCCACATAGGCATTCTCTACCAGTCAATCTTTATGTTAAGTAGGTATGTCTAATTATTTTGTCTAAATAATATGAAAGTAGGTCAGTCTTAGAATGGTTAGGCTTTTTAGGCTTCCGTACAATACCGTATCCTAGAGGACGACTTAGGAAATTTAAGGAAAGTAAGGAAACCGGCAGCAGCGTTTGGGGAGGTACAAAAGAACACCTTCTGCGGTCACCAACCCGCCTGGTGTTGACTTCGGCAAATACCCCCTAGAGACAATCAATGGAGGAGACTGACCTATGTCCAGCAGTGGACATGTACAGACTGATGAAGAGATTTGACTTATTTATGTAACCTGATATGTGGCACTCTGTAAATTTTTTTTTATGCAAAAGGCGGCAGACGAGCAAATGTGATGCCTGATGGTAAGCAGTTATGACACCGCCCGTGGACACCCGCAACTCAAATCGAGTTTAGAGGGTCGCTGCCGGCCTTTTAAATAGGAGTACGCTCGTTTCTTGAAGGCCCCCATGTCGTAGCTGTTCGGAAATACTGACGCAGAGAGTTGGTTCCACAAAACCGATGCGCGAGGCAAGAAGTTCCTCATAAAGCGTACAGTGGAGGATCGCCAACCATCGAGATGATGATGCGCTGGGTCGGCGTGAAATACTGTCCCGCTATATACTCGTACGTGGCAAAAATACACAAAACATACCCATTAAAATACTTACGTCGCGATCACCGGTCCGACGGATTCCTCGAACTCCCCCTCTTCTATCTCACTCCCCCTCCTTAGCGTCAAGTCATCCAGACCCTCTCCCCCCAAACTGAGGACCCATAGAGGATCCTTTGGTTTTACTAACACCACTTCGCTTAACCTATTCACCCCTAAATTAGTAATGTCATTTTCTTCAAACCCCGTTATGTCATTGGTTCTAATAAAGCATGAATAATATGGTCTGTTGCTCTGGATGAACTTTGGGAAGTAGGTATTAAATTAAATCCAATACTTCTTGAACTATGAACTTATTTATTAATTTTAAAGAACTTATAAAAGCCAACGTATTAACGTAATGGAGATCTGTCGCAATTGAACTCAAAAGTCCATACAAAAACGTATGTTTTTATTTTCACGTTGCTATGGCAACCATACTCAAACAATATATTTTTTATTATGTACAATTCGTGGTGGCCAGTACACCGACGAATTGTAAATGAGGTTTTATCTAATAATGTATGTACATGCATTTTGCCTTTCTTTATATTATATTTTTTATTATTATACACAACATTTGGGGTCATAAACATGCCGCCCCCGTAGGACATTTATTGGCGAATGTCCTAGAACTATATTTACACAAATTAATCTTCTAAGTATACTTAATTAAATCAGTTAATAAGCAACAATATTAACAATAAAATACATATAAACAGAACTACACACTTTGTACAAAATATCATCATATTGACCTACTGATACTTTTTGAACTATAAGTACTGGTTGGGTTTGTCCTTCTCTGACTCAACAATATTTAAAACAATGTAACTAAACAATTTAACTTCAATATAATAAACATAAAGAAGAACTTATTACTATTTACTTAACTTATCATAACTTAATCTGCTATTGGTAATATACAGATCTTTGAAATGGGTCTCTTGATAACAGAAGATTTTGTGCGTAACGTGACTACACGAGTTATATTATCATAACCCGGGTGTTTCTTAACTATTCGTCCTAAGAGTCAACGACTTGGAGGTAAATATTCCTCTTTAATTAATACCACCTGCCCTATTCTAGATTCTCTAGATTTTGCATTTAGAAGAGCAACCTTCACTTGACCTTTAGAGTTAACCGTTCTAATATAAACAACCGCCGCGTAAGCTGATTTTGAAGCATCGGAAAATACGTGGAGTTCAACATCCTTATCATCAGAACTAGTATATAGCCAACGAGGTATTCGAATCTCAGTGAATTCAGGTAATGACTGCCGGTAAGTACTCCAATCATTTATTAAATCTGTGGACAGCCTATCGTCCCATCCTACACCAGCTAGCCATAACCGCTGAATGAATACCTTTGCTATTGTAATCGTAGGGGCTATCCACGCCAACGGATCAAACAACTTTGCTATGTCAGAAATAATTTTTCTTTTTGTTGCAGGTGCTGGTGCTGAAGGAAGACTCACTGAGTACTGGATCGCGATTCCAGGTAAGTCCTAATATCTTTGTTGTTTTATCTAATTTGATTTCAATTTTTGTTTCAGGTCCGTCGTGTATGCCGTTGTCTACTATTTGTTTGTCTTTTTTCTTTGACTCTGACTTTAGTTGTAGCTCTATCGGTTTTAATGACGGCATGATGTGGTAAGTAAACACCATCTGTTTTATCTTTCTTATTTATTGGTCTCATGTGTCCTAATGTTGTATATTCCTTTATGACTTCTGTGTAATTTTCTTTCAAACTCTCATTTTTTGCGAATCTCTTCTCTAACGATCTAAACCTAGTTTCAGCTATATCTTTTGAGCCGAATTTCCGAATTTTGAATTTGTACATTGTGGAGCGTCTTTCCGAAAAGGTAATTTTACAACATATCTGCCTTCTGGTGTTCTTTTAGTCGTATTTTTGAAAAACTCTTCACAATGTTGTTCTTCTTCGGTGAAAGTGTTCTTTAAATTTAATGGTTGTTCTTCTAATTCCCAAAATTTTCTTAGAACTTCGTCTTCGCTGACTTGAGTATGCAAAGTAACAATATGATTTTTTCCAGGTAAGCAATTGTCAAGATTGTTCTGCAAATTCGCCGTGTCAACTACTCCAGAAAGGATCCACCCTAATGTAGTGTTCTGAGCTATTAAGGAGCCAGTTGGACTTCTCTTAACTCCTTCTCTTAATATACAACTATACACGTCAGCTCCGATCAAAATATCAATTGTGTTAGATGTGTTGTACTGTGGGTCAGCTAATTGTAAGTGTTGTAACTCCATCCAATCTACTGACTGTATATGTTTTTCTGGTAGGTTTGAAGTAATATTGCTTAATACAAACGCCTTAATAGGGATTTTAACTAATGGGTCAACTCGAGATTGTATGATAAAATCGACTACTCCCCTTGAGATTATAGATTTGTTTTCACCTAAGCCTGAAACGACTCCATGAAGCGGCCTTTTCTTTAGTTTCAAGAGCTGCACTGTTTTTTCAGTAATGAAGCAACCTTGTGAACCCTGATCTAACAAAGCTCGCACGACCTGAAATTCACCTGTCCTAGACTCAGCATTTATTAGCGCGGTAGCTAACAAAATCTGCTTAGGTTTCTCTAATGTTTCTGTTGATAAACATGTAACAATCTGGGAACTATTGTTAACAATCCTACTCGGTATGTCAGTTTGATCAGAATCAGATGATTTAACCTTATTATCTCCAATTGGCGAAGAGTGTAGCAACGTGTGATGACGTCGCTTGCAAAGTTTGCAAGTAGTAGGTTTTTTGCAATCATACACAGTGTGGTTGCCCCCTAAACAATTGAAGCACATCTTGTTTTTTACTACAAATTCTCTTTTTTGTTCATAAGTTTTTTTTGCAAATTCCTTACAAAAGCAAAGTTTATGATTGGCAGAACAAAATTCACAAAGTAAATTGGGTGAATTATTTGTTGCTAACAGTGACTTGGTACTAACTGGCTGAGCCAGTGGTCTCTTGGAGTCTAAACATTCCAAAGCCCTAAAGCGAGTTTCTATAAACTCACTGAATTGTTTGAAAGTTGGCAATTCGTTCGAGTCATGGCTAGAAACGTTTAACTCCCAATTCTTGCGTGTTTCAGGATCGAGTTTAAAAGTAACAATATGAATGATTATAATATCCCATGTACTCACGTTTATATTTAAATTTCTTAACGCACTCATACAATCTGTGGTGTTGTCCAACAGTTCCTTTAATCCCGAAGCGGACTCAAAATTTAAACGTCTTTGACTAAATAATCTTTTTAGAACACAATTTGCAAGATATCGCTTATTATTATATCTCTTTTCCAAAAGCTCCCAACATTGTCTGTAATTAGCCGCCGTTATAGGAGTGTGTCTAACTAACTGTTCAGCCTCTCCTGTGAGGTGTCCCTTTAAATAATGTAATTTTTGGACGCTATCAAGGGTCTTGTTTTTATCTATCAGAGATTCGAACAAGTCCCTGAAGGTAGGCCATTCCGAATACTTCCCTGAAAAAATTGGGATTGATATCTTTGGTAATTTCACAAAGGAACTGGAGGACTCTGCCTCAATCGTATCTTTATTTTTTGTAAACTTATTTTGCTGGACTAACTTATTTAATTCTGACTTCATGAAAGATTTATATATAGTATACGACTCCTCAGTTTTATCATAATAATCATCAGTCACATATAAACTTATCTCAATATCAGCGGATGAATAATTTTCATACAATCTGGTATGATTTTTATGAAATAACGACCAATTTCTTTCTACATTTTCTAATCTGGTTTCAATGTACTCAATGGTTATTCTGTCTTTAGGGCTTTTTTTGAAATTAACTAAACCTTTATCGATTGACTTTCGTAACTCTTTTTGAACGTTAATAATACTATCCATTTTTATAAATTAAAATTAACACAAAGAAATAACCAAATAGTACTTCTGCACCAATATTCAATATCACAAATTAAATATAACAAGTTTACAAATTATTTTGATTCGAAATTTTACAAGGGTTTTTATCTTACATACATTTAGGCGAAATCGGGCATGGATTTCCCGTACCTTCGTTTTTTCATTAAAATATTCAAGTCACAAATTTACTAATAAATCTACGTTTTAATGTCTATATCTACATGCAAATAAAGTTCAAAATGTTTGATCACTATGAACTTGCTGCGAAATTTAATTCTTCTTTAACCATAACATTCAAAATTGTACTTACAATTTACACCTCACTTCACTCACAAAATGTTCTGACTGACGGCTCCTAATGACGTCACGTTGTTACGACTGCGTAGTGCTGGAACTCCCAGGAATGACTTCACTTCGCCTTGCTGACGTAATAATGTAACACGTTGTAGTTATTACGTCACGTCCTTTATATGAAGCTGAAACTTCTGCCGGAATCTCCAATGATGACGTCAAGTTTGACCTCGATGACGAAGTATTGGGTACCTCCCGTGATGACTTCAAATTTTCTAGTCGATAGCTCGTATTTGTTCTTGCACCGCTGAACTGAAATTTCTGCTGAAAACGTTGCAGTGCACTAATTGCTGCAGCGATCCAGGCGGTGTTAGCCTGATCTTTTGTTTCACAAATATCGGCGCCGGAGGACCAATGAATAATATGGTCTGTTGCTCTGGATGAACTTTGGGAAGTAGGTATTAAATTAAATCCAATACTTCTTGAACTATGAACTTATTTATTAATTTTAAAGAACTTATAAAAGCCAACGTATTAACGTAATGGAGATCTGTCGCAATTGAACTCAAAAGTCCATACAAAAACGTATGTTTTTATTTTCACGTTGCTATGGCAACCATACTCAAACAATATATTTTTTATTATGTACAATTCGTGGTGGCCAGTACACCGACGAATTGTAAATGAGGTTTTATCTAATAATGTATGTACATGCATTTTGCCTTTCTTTATATTATATTTTTTATTATTATACACAACGTTTGGGGTCATAAACAAAGCAAGATATTAAAAAAAACTGGGACAATAATACCAATATGGCTAATCGAAACATACTTGTAGAATATACTGGGATAAATTAACTGCGTGTTATATTGTGAAATGACAACATCTGAATAAATATAATGTTACTAGCTGTGCTCGCGACTTCGTCCGCGTGGAATAGTTATTTCTTCCCCGTTTTTTTTACATTTTCCATTATTTCTTCGCTCCTAATAGTTGCAGCGTGATGTTATATAGCCTAAAGCCTTCCTCGATAAATGGTCTATTCAACATAAAAAGAATTTTTCAATTCGGACCAGTAGTTCCTGAGATTAGCGCGTTCAAACAAACAAACTCTTCAGCTTTATAATATTAGTTAAGATACACAAAATAGGTGTGTTGAGTGGTTTTTCTGATAAAACTTATTTGTATAGCCATAAGGATTTAATTTAATTAACCAGTAGACATTATAAACATTACTATAGCTGGAGAAACAAATGTACATATTTGTTAATATGGAATAGAGGTAGGTATACTTACTATAGATTATAGATACCTACAATGGGATGTAAGGGAGCGGCCTATCATCTTTCCGCTCCAAGCCAACCTCACCTGCCCGTGGTGCATCCTGCCGAATAAAAACGAGGCGCTGGCAACCGACTGATGGCGGTATCACAGACCGGTGACGGGCAGCAGCGTCACCGGAGCGAGAAACTACGCCCTGCGATCGCCAACCCGCCTGCCCAGCGTGGCGATTACGGGTATATCCTCGCCTTGGAGCAAAAAGATGATTAGCCGCTCCCTTACATCTCATCAGGCTTAAAAAATGTCCAAAGAGTATTTCAGGAGAGTCCCTACTAAGGAGACAACGCCTTAAATAAAACATTTACGAAAAATAAACATCAATATAATATTTTCTTTAAACGTATCCAAATTCTCCATAACATTACTTATAGCTGACAATTCCAACGATATTTATTATTACTTAATCATTACATATTGGAATGTCACTTAAAAATCGCCACTTTTTTTTTCTTATAAGAAAAGCTTTCAGGATGACCTCACTCCACCTGATGGTAAGCGGTCGTGAGGTCCAAAAGTTAGGTCGACAGGCACAATAGAACAAACACATTGCGCCTGTCGCCCTCACCTTGAAGGCCCACTGAGATGCCGTTTCACGCCCCGCCTAAAGAACCAAGGATTGTAAGAGGAAGGAAGGAAACACATGAGCTGGAAGCGCATTCCATAACTTAATGGCACGGGGCAAGAACGAGGAACTAAACCTCTTGGCGCGCGCCACCATCATCTGGATGGTATGCGGACTTGCCACTTTATATTTAACGAGCAAAGCGGGTTGAAATCCGTAAGTTTCAGCAAGACTATATTAAATAAATAACCCAAGACATGCAACGCTGGGCCACACATCGACATCTAGCCCCAAACTAAGCCAAAGCTTGTACTATGGGTACTAGACAACTGATAAACTTACTTAGATACATTTTTTTTGTAAATAAATACATATTATACCCAGACCAATACAAACAGACATAATTCATGAACACAAATGTTTGTACTGTGCGGGAATCGAAATCACGACCCTTGGCTCAGAAGGCAGAGGCCAAATGAGCCATCGAGCCAGTCATGTCATTATGAATAGCTTTGCTGAAACTTTAAAAGCCCTCCCCCCCCTTTTATTTAACTGAATATGAATTGAAACGTACGTTGAAACCAGCGGCGTAGCGTAGTGGGGCGGCAAAATTTCACAAATTATAATCTATCCATACTAATTTAAATAATTAAATAATAAAAATATTTGAACCATTTCATATTTTTATCGGAACTACAAATTCGGACCGATTGCAAAGAGCATGGAATTTTTCATTACTTATTCTGTAACGGATTCGGGGAATCGCTTTTCTTTGAATGATATTTTGTAGCGATTGCTGCCAACACCGTCCACGACTTGCGGGGATTCTCCGTATTTGATTTTATGCTTTGTTTATGACTAACAAAACAACAGCGAGAATTACTGACGATTCAAAATAAAAGGGCGGCAAAATTGTCTTCCGCCCCGGGCGGCAAAATTGTCTTCCCCCCCCGGGCGGCAAAATTGTCTTCCGCCCCGGGCGGCCGACACCCACGCTACGCCGCTGGTTGAAACCCATAAATTACATAATATACATAGTTTTAAGTCAATTGTTTGGTGTGCAATAAAGAATAACTTATCTTAATTACGTCAGACTCGAAGTGGAGGGGAGTGGGTCCGTCCACAAAGGGTGACACACAAGGAAGAAAGGAGTGGAATTCTTTGGAGTCTAGTTGAACAGTTAAGTAGGTATGTAGTATCTGGCATGGTCTATCTATGTTATCACTCTCTTTCAACATACATAAGAGAGGTAGGGCATAGCGAATCTTCGCTCGAATTGAGCCGCCCGTCCGGGGAAGGACCTCCACCCTATAGAATACCGCAGTCAAATGACCTCTGGGTCGTGTTTCTGCCGGTGAGTAGGGTTTCCGGAGCTCGTGGGGGGTTAGGGTTGGGCCGGCATAGCGGTGGCAACTGACAAGTAACTGACCAGTTACTTGCCCGTTGTCACAGCGACTTGGGCTTCTCTTTCGCTTTCCATCAGGCGTAGGGAAGCCATTATGTCGAGCCACTATAAAAAAAAATACATATTAATGGGTTTCAGAGTATGAGACCTCGCGAAAAGCCTTGTCGCAATTAAAAATGAAGGAAAGTCCCACAAAAATGACCAGCTCTGACAAATGGGGGGGTCAAAAAATCATGAAATTCCTTTGATGTAACTTGTGGATGTTTCTAAAGGTCTTCAGAACAGTCTTGCTTACAGTTACAATGCAAAAAGGACATTATGTTGTAGCGAATAAGTACAACAACGCCTTGGCAAACTGTACTATCTCAGAGCCTCCGAGCTTCGACTCCCCGTACACGCGGTCCACGAATGTGATTGGCACTTCCCCTATGGTGTACTCCAGTTGTCTGGCCCTGGAATAAATAAATAAATATCAGAAAATCTGTTCCGTTCAGGCTTTTTTTCTTTTAAATAAATAATCCAAGACATGCTACCTGTCAGTTCCCACCGCCATGCCGGCCCAATCCTAACCCCCCACGAGCTCTGGAAACCCTACTCACCGGCAGAAACTGCGGTATTCTATAGGGTGGAGGTCCTTCCCCGGATGGGCGGCTCAATTCGAGCGAAGATTCGCTATGCCCTACCTCTCTTATACCATAGCAAGTAGGTAATTTACAATGTTTAGTATTTTTATAGAAACTGTTAAACGTAATTCACACTTAAATTTAACAAATTCGCATAGATACGAGTCTTCATCAATTAATATTCATCAACTATCTTAATTATGTATGAATACTTTACATAAGTGCGTCACAATACGGATGATGACAAGGTATGAAAATGAAGAAAATAATTAGTCCGTCTCTTAGATAATAAAAAAATATAAGACCCGTATTTTTTGTTTTGTCGAAATAACAAGAAAATACTTAGATATAGCGCATTAAAGTTACGGATTGGGGGCTAACTACGTCACGTTAGAGTATATTTTGTACTCTAACGTGACGTCATGTGACATTTAAAATCAATGTATCTTCGTAAGTTTTTGAACAAGAGGCAAAATAAAAAATACGTATCCAATATTTTTCATTAATCTATCTGATGGACATTAAATTATTTTTTAGTCATAATCCCAATTAAATGTGTGTATTCACTATTCACTACAAGATCGAATGAAGACTTTCGACCTTCAACGGGGAAGGGCCAACTAAGATTTCGACTTCCTTCGATAGTTAAACAGACGATGACATCTACGATTTTAAACATATCGGCCTATAGTTTGGTTGGGCTCATTATGAGCCTGCAAGATGCTTCTTCACGCTTTAGTATCCCATAGTATAAGAACACATATGCTGGCAGACTTCCACTTTTTTTTTTATAGTAACTCGATATAATGGCTTCCCTCTTCTTCTATCTTAGCTTGTAAGGTGTTTGTGATACTAATTAATACATCTACAACTGTTCTTACCTGATAATCATTTCCATCTGGAAGACGTAACCTTTTGAGACACAGCTGTCTATCAGTTTCTGTAGAATATCCTTTTTGTACAACCTGAAAGAACACATTTGGAGCATTGGTTTATATGTTTCCCATGTTAAATGTGCCTAGACAATGTATTCTAATTCTATCTATTGTTTAAAAGTGGCATAATTATGTTGTATTGTGTGCACCAAATAAACATTTTTCTTTATTCATTTTTAAATTTGTTTTATTAATTAAAATTAACATGTTTTTACCCATTACAAATCTCTGTTTAACTGTATTTTTATGGCGAATTTTCTTGGATTTCATTAAGTTCATAGCATAAATTCTTCAAGTTGGGGTTTTGAAAATTATTTTATCCTTTTTATAATTATTGATGTCATGGGGTGTCCAGATGATGTTATCTGTAGTATACTTTTTTACACATATGGCAACCCTCACATTGTCTTTGGTTGAATACAAATACATTTTGGGGATTTCCGCAAATAATACATATGTTTAGGCACTAGCTTGGAATCAAGTAAGGGAATTACCACACATTATTAAATTATATAAAAAACCAATACATTAATTGAAAAATGTTTACATGAGGATGGGGGGGAAGAGGTAAAAGCATTGTTTACTCTTGCTGACAAGGTAATAGGTAAGTACTTAAGGAGTTTCTAACTTAATTTTTTTATAATTTGATTCCATCTTTGCATATCCTACCTGAACGATCCCGTAAGATCCGAAGCCCCAGGCCTCAGCAGCAGCTGCGTCACGAAGTTGGCACCCCTCGATATCAGCTTCCTCTTGAAGTCCCAGCCGTGCACGCCGCCCCCATCTTGGTACCGGGTGCCGGAGACCAAGTCATAATCGTGTTCGCGTTGCAATTCAATGAACTTGGGAATGAATTTTGGCTGCAAATTAATGTGGATGAGTCATTAACATTACAAACCATCGCCAACCCGCCCGAAAAACGGCATTTATGCTACATTTTAGTGCAAAAAGAGGGTTATTCATTGTTCACAAAGACGAAGTCACAGTCACAGCTAATAAAATTAATTTTAGACCAATACTTACATGGTGGCTCAAGTCGGCATCCATAATGATGATAAAGTTGCCGGTGGCATGTTGTATTCCGTGTATGTATGCCGTGCCAAGCCCAAGTTTCTTCTCTCTAGGACGCAAAACAATCTTAGAGGACCCATATATTTTTTGAAGCTGTTTAGCTACATCCAAAGTACCGTCAGGGCTTCCGTCATCGATTATGATGACTTCGAAATCGTAGCCGCTGAAAAATAACAAATAAAACAAATCAAAATAAAGAAATATTAGAAATTACATCGGTATTTTTTTTGATGTAATTAACTGCGAAAAAGGAAGTATTGTGAACGTTACCTCTTGTCCAGATATTTCATAATAAGCCATATTATTATGGGCAAGTTTTCTCGTTCATTATATGTGGGCAATAATATCGAATATTTATCACTTTTTGTGATTTCTGAATCCAAAGCTGTTGATGCCATGCTGTCAAATTCAGTATGTAAATGTCATCGTCACAGACGTCAAGTCACTTAATTTTTTTTTACAAAATGTGTTTACAGCTTGGCTGTTGTCTAAAACAGCCAAATAAACGTTACCTTCTGTCATGCGTTTCTTTCTACGCATATAACATTCAGTAATGTGGACCATAAAAAACATGATTTAAAGGTACGGCTCAGCTCACAACATTGTGGAAAACAAAATATAAGCAACAAGAATAAAGAAATCACAAGAAAATACAGATTTGGCTGTATGGAGAGATCCCAGGCCGTTAAAATCTTATTAAAAAAAAAAAAAAAAAAACATTGTGGAAAGAAACGTTCAAAAATTACGTAAATGTCAATGTCAAAACGTGTTTACACGTAAAAGTTTCACATAAATATTTATGAAATAATTCTGTGAATTAAATTAGGCCAATTTAAATTGTATAATATGTCCTGCAACAAATAAATGACATGTTTGAAAACAATCATTTGTTCTAAAACCATGGTCTAAAATACGAATAACCAGTGAAAGTGATGCGTAGCGGTTCATGGTTCACTTATTTCCAATGTAATTAGAAATATGGGGAAATCCAGCAAAGTAGTGATTTGCGGGATGAAGGGAGTAGGAAAAACGGCAATTCTGGAGCAACTTATATACGGAAATGTGAATTTGAAGTCTTCTTTTTATCCGACAATTGAGGACATCTATGTTGCCAATATCGAGACTGATCGGGGGACTAAGGAAAGGGTCTGTTTCTACGACACGGCGGGCCTGGAGCCCCCGCTTACAGGCGAGTTCAAAGGTTTACACCATTATTGATTTATTGCCATCTGAGGCCTGCAGTCACCTGTCATCCAATGCTTATGAAGATCACACTGTATCATGCTTGTGTAAATATTTTCAGCGACACAAATTCCTAGTACGCCCACCATCTTCACAGGTCTTGAGCTTGTAAATTTGCATTCATTTTTATTATTAAGTCATTGTATTTCTAATTACTGGATTTGTTATTTACATTTACTTGCTATGTATCATAAATGTTTCATAATTTATACTTAACTATTGTTCTAAATAAAACAAAACTTAGCCTTACCCTATGTTATTGCACTGAATAATAATTTTATGTATGTTTGCTCTTGTTTATATTAATATTTAAACTTTGCACAAAATGGTACTTTTTTTTTTCTTCTGTGTTTATATCTGCAATCAGTTTTCCCCTATAAGCAGATGAGTTCCAGGCTTTTTGTCAGGTATCGGGCCTCCTCCAGCGAGGACAGGCCCTCTTATTGTGTAGTGCAATGGCACTACAATATGTCCTTTCTTTTAAGGCACCTACATAAGGCAAACTCGATGCTAGAAGCATTCTCTATCAGTCAACCTTTAGGTTTAATCTGTGTTTGACTGGTGGATAATACTATGTATACAACATTAAATCCACTTTTTATATTTTCTTGTATATAGAAATGGGGATGTTTCCAGGGGCAAAATAATTACATTATATTTAGTCCATATTTTAGATTATAAAAATATATTAGACACGTATTTTTCCTTTTTTAATTTAAACAAAAAATAACAAAGATACAAGGCATCAAAATTTAGGAGTGGGGGTCTTTGACGTTACTTAGTGGCGAAAAAACTCCCACTCTGTGACGTCACGCGTAATTTTAACGGGCTATATCTTTGTTATTTTTGGTCTAATTTGCAAATGAAAAAATATGTGTCTTTTATTTTTGAACAATCTAAAAGACGGACTAATTACATTTTTTACGGAAACAGGCCCATTGTAGCTTTATTTATTGTTTTAATTTAATAGTAATAACACCAAATCTAATATTAAATACTTAGGTACTTTAAAATAAATGTAATCTTAGAAATAAATTGCTGTAGGCATATTATTGTTTGACAAATGCTCAAAAAGAAATATGCTAGATATTCCACACCTTTCATCAGGTATAAAGTTTTATGATCTTCCTTTTTTTTTGTTTTCTACTAAACTAAGAATTTGCCTTGTATAATGAGTAGCATATATACCTGACTGGGGTGTCACACACCCAGAACCGAAAAAACACAGAAAAGTTAGTTTTTTAAACAAATCCGAGTATCAAACACAGAACCTTATTGGTCTACCACATCCATGTTGTCATATAAAACCTTCTCATCAGGTCCCCCCCAGTCCCCGACAATGCAGCTGACTGCCAACCAAGTCTTGCAGCGACACTACCTGGGCTTCGCTGAAGGCTTCGTCATGGTGTACGACACCACCAGGCCGGAGTCACTCGATGTGTTGATGTATTTGAAGAAGGACATCGATAGGAATAAGGATAAGAAAGAGGTAGGTAAAACAGTAGGGTAGGAATAACAAATGAGGCGCTGGCAACCGACTGGTGGCGGTATAACCATCACGATTGAAGGCGTAGCTAAATACCACAGGCCGATGACGGGCAGCAGCGTCACCGGAGCGAGAAGCTACGTCCAGCAGTAGACTGCAATAGGCTGATGATGATGATTAATTAATTATTGTAACGATTCTAGGTGGTGATGCTGGTGATCGGCAACCGTACCGGCCCTGATGATGTCAACAGCCTCGAGAACACGTGCTCCAAGGCCGCCAACTGGTGCGCTCGCGAGAAGATCCGCCATTTTGAGGTTTGTTATTTTTATAATATCAAACGAGCTACCTACTAGAAAAAAAAGGGATGCGTAAATGCATTTTCCCCCGGCGAAACAAAAAGAAGGGTAGAGCCTTTCAATCAACAACAATCGCCAATCCGCCTGCCTAGGGTGGCGATTATGGATAAAGCCTTTAAGTGTTTGCCCAAAGTGCCCAACAACTGGAGAGGCCTATGTCCAGCAGTGAACTGTGATAGGCTGATGATGAAAGTAAAAAAATATCGGATACATACTCACTCAATTAATAAATTTCTTCTCTTCTTACCACCAGGTGACAGCAATGGACCGCGCCTCGCTCTACGAACCGTTCATTTTCCTCACGTCCCGTCTCAACCCGGTACAGAACAAGACCGCTTTCCCCCAACTCAGCACGCTCAGCAAACTCACGCAGAAGAACAACAAGAGCGACGCCATGTAACGGTACGTCTTCAATCTATGCCCCTTCTGCTACCAGCCTTAGCTGATGGCTGTCATGAAGTTTCATGCGTTCATTCGAGACATGTCACTAAGTTTTGCTGTCATGAAGTTTCATGCGCTCGTTCATGACATGTCACTAAGTTTTGCTGTCATGAAGTTTCATGCGCTCTTTCATGACATGTCACTAAGTTTTGCTGTCATGAAGTTTCATGAGCTCGTTCATGACATGTCACTAAGTTTTGCTGTCGTGAAGTTTCATTCGTTCGTTCACGACATGTCTTCTTCTTGTCAACTTCTCTGTCAACTTCTTGACAGCAATACTTAGTAGTATTGCTGAAGAAGTTTCGTGCATTTTGGTTCGTGATCCGTGGCGTAACTATAAGGTCGCAAGGCAAGTCGTCAAGTTGATACGAGCCCCTTGTCGAAAGAGAATCTCAACTCCCAACTTTAATTTATTACATTTAGTAAAAATCCACTAATTTTATCAACCTCGAATGGTATAATTACGCCACTGTTCATGACGACGCGTCATGAAACAAGTGAGCTTGTCATGGACTTTGTCACGTGTCACCATGTTTTGCTGACAAACACTTTCGTGTATTTTCGTTCATGATGCGTCGCCAAGTGGGCTTTTCATGGAGATAATTTTTGTTTATGACGTCATCAAGTTCCGCTCTTATGAAGTTTTAAACATTTCTATTCACAACTTTTTTTTTAATGGACTCTATCACGTATATTTTTAAGCTCTCTTGGAGATATGCAGTATTATTGCTTTCTTTTTCAAATAGATCTTTAATTTATTCTACCAAAACATTCATAAGTTATTATTCCAACTTTTTTTAAACAATGAAATTATTATCTCATCCATATACAGGGTGACTCCAAATTTATTATACCTAGTTTAATTTATTTGTATTATTTGAATAGATTTGAAATTTATTCGAGGTTTTTATAAACGAAGTATTCTTTAAATTAAGGTGGTTTCTTACTATATAATTTGTGAGATGACATTTTGTACTTACTAAGATATATTATGACGACAATCTCATTAGTTTAGGCATTATTTATTTAGTTTAGTTTTAGCCCCGTATAATAATATTGTAATTATTATACAAGCTTTATGTTTCTGCAAGTTTCAATGCAAAATAGGCGTCCATAGGCTTCGGTAAACGCTTAACATCAGGCGGACCGTAGGCTTGTGGAAACCTTAGTTGTGTAAAAAAAACTATACCAGCAGGGATACATGAAATAGGGGTTTCCCAAGCCAAAATATTATGATAACAAATATCAACATTCTTGAATGCATAAATAAACAATTTGAATTCAATGATACAGAAACATAATGCTTCTGGGAATCATTAAAATATTATTATTATTTGGATCATGAATTCATCTCATCTGAGTAACGGTAAATTGCGGGGCATAGATTTAGTGTTTAGTGAATTTATTAGGTACTTACGACCTTTGCGAATATAAAGTAGAGTTTGTGATGAATGAGAAAGAGTTTCTGTGCTAAATAGGGAAAAATTTCACTTTTCAGAGATATTTTTCTGTACCTCTATTACATGTAGAAAGCGAATGGTTCGAATAAAAGATTTGACGTTTGACAAAATGTAAATGTAATGTTCTTAACTGAATACAGGAAGCTTGTTTAATCACTATAATTTTTTTTCTAGTAATTAAAAGTCCTATAAAGAACCCATTTCTGCAAAAAAAAGAAGATACATTTTAAATTTAGAAAACCTTTTAAAAACTTTTTAGCGCAATTTTAATATTTGGACCATTCGCTTGAAACTACACGATGTTTCTCTCTTTGGTGTTGGCGCTGTGCTAAATAAAATTATATTTTAACTAAGAGTAGGTACTTAAATGTTTACGAATTAGTGCAATATTTATTTAAAATTTACTTTTAAAAACATTTTATGAATTTTCAAGCACGTTCTTTAATCTCGAATATTTTTTTTAGTGAAGTAGATAGGTTATTCAAATTGACAAAGTTTTGATCTTTATGAAATTAATTTTAGTATTATTTTTACCTTTTTTAAGCTTGTGTAATGTCATATACTCGTACAGTCCAGGGTAGGTACTCTTGAACCAAATGGGATTGGGATCGAAATCTTCTGCAGGATCTAGTACAGATAATATACAGAGAATGAATGAACTATGACTTGGGGTGGTCATAATGTAACAAAATGTAAACTACCAAATACAGGAAAATTTAAATATGCGTTCATTTATGATTAAATATTACTTAATTTGTTAGGATTGAAATCGAGATTGGTTTCAAGAGTAGGCCTACTGAAGCCTGACAATCACAATTGAACGAACAAAAAAAGTTCGTTCTAATAAAGACGAATCGTGTTTTCGTAGAGATTGTATAAACTAAATTGACGCGGGCCACTACTTACTTATTTTATACTAGCTTTTACCCGCGGCTACGCTCGCGTTAAATTCGGGGTGAATGATCCATACAAACTTCCATCCCCCATTTTAGGAAAGTGAGGGGTTAGAAAGGGGCAAAAAGTAGCCTATGTTACTCTCCATCCCTTCAACTATCTCCACTTAAAAAATCACGTCAATTCGTCGCTCCGTTTTGCAGTGAAAGAAAGACAAACATACCTACAATGTAAGCCTGCGCTGTTTGGCACATCACTGTTATCCGGCTCGAAGGACCATGTAGGAAACAGACACTCTCACTGTATTTTATTTACTGCATGATCTCATGCATCTCATGAGCAGATGTGACATTTTTCAAGGTTTTCTTCAAGAAATCTTACTCGTCCCAGTTTTTTAGACTTAGGTACATTTTTTAGAACAGCAATATTATTATTATTATGCATTCGCTTTACGATCACTAGACGAGTCGTCGTGCACATGCCGAGTCGCATTCTTATGAATAAAATATCCGACAGATTTCTCGTTTTTAAGTAGCTTTAATTTTTATCTTAATTTCAAGTTGACTAGTGTTTAGATCTATTCAAGGTAGAGTTACGTGCGTTGCGACCGATGCGAAAAAACGTTGCGTTGCGGCACACAACATCTAGTTCCAAACTACACTCACAGGCACAATTAACCGCCCACCCGGCAAAAGTGACATATCTTTGTTTACGACAACTAAACGCCTTTTTTTGTTTTTTTTTTGGGAAAATACGTTTAGGCATTCCCGCTGCTTGGGGGAGCAGCGGGGTATGTGGGTCTGGTCAGGACATGCCCCAACGGGCTCCCCCTCTAGGGGAGTCATGGGAGTGGTCCGATGGGTGAGCCCACTCCTATCCGACGTAGACAGGGGTCCGTGCAATGTCGGCGGTAGTGCCCCCGCACCACCTACCCGCTGGACCCCGTCAGGCGGCAAAAATGTGCGATAGACTCGCCGAGTCCGGCTACCTCTGCGACGGCGGAGCGCAGGAGCCGAAGGGTCACGATAACTAAACGCCTATGATGAATGACAATTTGTTAAGTAATAAGTTTATTATAAATTAAGACCATTTATGACCTTTTTTTTTAAATAATCTCTCAAGTGTGAGCTTTTATTGAGTTGAGTCGAATATTGACTTTGGAACGGATTGTTCTGTGCGTGTTAAGGTCCCAAAAGTCCTGCTTGTGAAGGTTTTAGACACGTTTCATGATTCTTAGCTGTTTGACAGTTTTTTTTTTACTCATTTGAACCATGTTGGAAGCAGCTGCTGCATCTAGAGCGGTTGCAATTTTTTTTGTAAATATACACCGAAACCAATACAAACAGACATGACAGACAGACGCACGTCGCAACGCACGGAAGTCTATATTAACGAGTATTTATGTCGTTGAATGATAACAAATATGTATTAATGGTCATTAAATCTATCGGCAAATCATGTAACTGAGTCGAGTTGAGACGGGCCACTGAGGGGGTCGAAGGGGGAGCGGGCGGAAGGCACTTTGTATATGTTTGCGATGGCCTGCGCATTATATTTTTGACATTATATATAATGTATATGTATATTTCTCATTATATTATTTATTATCTTTTTTAATATCACTAATTGTGTCTTGTGTGTAGATATCTGTTAGTATGTAAGTAATTTCTGTGTATCATTTTGTAGGCCAATAAATTTTTCTTTCTTTCTATCTATGTATATTCGCCTCGTTTATATCACACTCGGTTATTTGATTTGCCAATTATAATGTTATGAAATATACCATTTCTGAATTGCAATTGTGTTGAAGTAGGTGAATTATTGAAATTAATGGATAATTTTGGTGTACATTTTTTTAAACACTTTCTTGTGTGATAAAGTTCTTTTAAATAAAGATATTTAATTCAATTATGTGCTATTTTATTAAAACAAAGGGTAAGTGAAAACTATCAATTTCCCGTATATTGCAGTGCACTTTCATTGTATGTATTTCGCTTTGGGTCTGTAGCGTCTATTGAATAAAACGAAAACTTCAATTAGCATTTTTAATCTTGCGTTTCGAGATAATTACAATCGTCTTAGATGTTAATATCATCGTCGTCTACAGCTAGGGATAACGTCCCGTTTCTACTAAAACAATATAAGTATTATTAGCTCGTGTTTGAGCATTCATTAACTACTAATCGCTTTATAACTAGATGTAACAAGGCTAGGTGTGCACTATTTTTATTTCTTTTTGATGTAATTGAAATAAATCGCACTAATAATGCAATGGTGTCGTTACTCAAAATGTGTCTTTCTGAAACAGCGACACCTATTATTAATAATTTTTCTGTTTATGGTTATAGGGTAATTAATAAGTATTTTATTATGTTAACAGCAAGGAGAACTATTTGTCGAATCATTTTTTATTTCAAAATGATATTATTTCATATTCGTATTATTTTGAGTTAGGACACTATTCTAATATTATTGCGAAATATTTTATCAAAAGGGGACTGGAAATGTTTTGTTTGAAATAATTTTTGTTGTCAACAGTTTAATATTTCACTAGTTTTTTCTTGATTTAAGATAATATATTCAACATTTTTTCAAACAAATATGAAATGACAGGTTTTTACCGTTCCTAGTCTCGCCAACATTATTAAGACGGTACCCAGTACCTACCTACTAACAAATAACTAGTCTGCATTCATATCTTTGGTAAAAACAATGTTTAATAAACATCCATAATGAATAAACAGATGTACATTGTACATGTAATACGTGCGCACCGAGCCTTTATTTTGTGTATTTTTTGTGTTAGTACGTAATAAATTGGTACTGAATGTAATAATTGAAATACATGAAGTTTACAAATTTAATTATGAAACCTCATAATGCCGGTGTGAGTATGTTTGCTGTTTAAATGGCGATACACCCATAGGTACAGTCAGCCTCAAATATAGTAGGTGAATGCTTAACATTAAAAATGATAATATGTCTATCTCTTTAGCAGAGTTACTTTATGTTTATTTTTTGGGCCATTTGAAATCTTCTCTGTCCATGCCTTGGAGGCTATGTTTGTAGGGCCATGGACACTACCCCAAGGCGTCTGATGAAAGGCCCGGGGTTTTTAGTGGGTAATCCCTGCGACTTCCCGTTCTTGAGGCAAAGGGCAGTCACAACAACTTTCCCCGCTTCAAAAAACGTATATTGATCATTGTAATTATATATTTTAGCATCGAAAGCATCGAGCGCATTTAGGTAGTAAGTAAACAACCCACACCGACATCGTAGAATGAAAGAATCTCATAAAAGACCAATAATTAATGAATTATTAATAAAACCGCCATTAATTAATACGGTAAAACTACGCTATGGAGTAAATCGAGAACACTTACTGACTGTCGCAGGCGCCACCACTTAAGAGGTTCAAAAACAAGATGACATTTTTTTTTCAGAAGTAAATTCAGATCAATAGTGTTAAGAGAAGTATATTCAACTAAAGAGCTTGTTTATTTATTTTCTAACATCAATTAAAACTCATCCAAAATCTAACAAACGTAAATTACTATGTCTGACAGTTTTTGTTGTCAGATGTAACAGTTTTTAATTTTAATTAGGTAGGTATATCTTGCATACATATAATTATTACTAGCTGTGCCAGCGACTTCGTCCGCGTGGAATAGTTTCTTGGGTAGTGATTTTAATGACCCCCAGTGCCTGGCAGCTGGCAGCGGCGCGGCGCAGATCTCGGCGCGCTTTATATACCCGCGCAAACGTACAGCAGGCTCGACGTGATTAGTTAAATCGGCGTAACTTTTTTATTTATGGGCCGATTAACATGAAACAAACACTAAATGTTAAGGGAAGCTTCCAGCAATATATTAGTGAAAACCGCATCTTAATCGGATACGCGGTTTCTGAGATTAGCGTGCACAAACATACAGACAAACAGACAAAAATTCCAAAAATCATTGTTTTGGGTACTATTGCATTAATAAAGGCCTCCCATAATATTTTTTCACAAATATCTTCCATGTACAGACAGCGATTCGTTACATTTTTATTATATGTATAGATATAGATTTAATATTAAGATAACCATACTGAAATGATTGAAAAACCTATAACGACTATAAATTTTGGGCCTTTAAAGAACGAAAAATTGTCTTAATTTTATTTTCTTTGAACGTCTAACTTGGCAGCACCTTTTAAAGTCATTCTTATATTTATGTACACAGAACTCTTTCTAAAACCTGTTTCGATTCTTTCTTTCAGAAAGTTACAAATTCTGTAATATTTTTTTTATTCACCAAATTGGAATTATTTACATAAATAACACGTCCAAAATTAATGTAACTTTAACTAATTTGGTTTTCAATTATGAAAAAGATTTAAATATGAATATGTGATTGATACTACATTTAAATTTTATAAATATTTCTTTGGCTTCCATTTATAATCATCGACTTTTATATGAAAAATAAAATACTTATGTATGATACGGTGAATGCCCACACAAAATTTTGATTTAATCTCAATATATTCCTGTAAAATCTGTCTTAATTCTTCAGTTTCATTATTAAACCCTCCGACATATTTTAGTTAATCAATAAATTTCTTTATACGTCTTCGCAAAATTCCTTTGCATGATGTTACCTAATTCATAGCCTATTTGATCCTTTTATAATTTCCAAATCCACAAACAAAGTAAGGAGGCAGACAGTGTATAGCTAACAACTCAATATGTCTTCACTACATTCTACATGTTATAGCCTCGTTGTCGTAATATGAATAAAAAAATAATGTATAAATTCTATTTTGAGATTGACTATCAAAAAGTAACAAATAAAATTCTTGCAATGTTCACTATAGGACACAATTTTGAAACTTTTTAGTGTTTTATTGATAACGATGTTATGATAGTTTGTAGTGATTTCATATTGGCTGTAGTCAGCGTTGGCCGGCCTTATATTACATACGATACGACTATCTTTACAACTACACTGGCAACATATTCTATTCTATAAATTTATTTAAAGTCGTTTCAAGGCCGCCATATCGCATTATTTCCAAGATATAATTCAACTTCATTAGATATGTTACGTATGTTTTCTGTTTTAATATAAGAAAAGTAATAATATTATGTGTAATATTGTTCATAAATACCTACATAATATTTTTTTTTCAGGATGATTCAAAATATTATAGAAAATAACTTCTTTAAATATTTCAAATAGTAGGCTCTTATATTCTGCCTATTATTATAATGATATTGTATTTATATAAATAACAGACATACCTCACAATCGCCTCATTTGAATTTAAAGGTTAAAAACGTATGTTCATAAATATTTGTAGATGACTGTACCCACCTTTTCATTATAATCTGTAAATAAAAATTCTTTAACAGTAGCCAAGTACTTGTAGGTACTCATAAATAAATAAGTAAAATTTTGTTTGAATAATAACCCCCGCCGCTATTAGATATTATAGGACAACCGGTGTCATAAGTTTGACGCATTTGTCTCTGTGGCATCGTAATTCCTGAACGGATGAAACGGATTTTGGTCATTTAAACCAGCTTGTTCTTAGATAATTATGTTTGTTCAAAACCAGTTCAGCCGTTTAAACATATAAGCGAAGCTTGGGTCGGGGGTTTTAAAATGTTTTATAATTTTTACTAAAGTTATTGTGTTAACCGTATATCCAAATATACATAGTACTTGTAATGTACATTATACGTTTGTATACACAATCCGCCTCCCCTAGACGTGTGCGTTCTACGCGTGTTCCTAACAGTACGCTAAACTAATGACTAGCATCTCTTCGATTTCATCTAGCTGAACAGCCATCGGTCTCCATAATGAATTAGAAATACAATTTTTCTAATTAGAGTAAGGAAAAAAATCAATAATATACACACATTATATTGTATATGTGACATAGCACACATCCTTGCGGAACTCCGCGATAGTAAATAAATCTTCGAATGTTTAACATTCAGAAATAGTGCATGTTGCGTTAAGGTAACCATGACGTAAAAATGATTAAGGTTCAAATGTCTTATTTGTTTTCAACCTACATAATCAAAAGCCTCATTAAAGTCGACCGATAGCTCCGTCTTCCTTGTCTAGAAACTGGCTGAAGCTCTCAAATAGTAGGCCCTAGACTAGATTTAACATATTCGCTTCAGAATCCAATCTTGGATCTACCCATTGTATTAATTCAATCTGAATGCTCATTTCTCGTGTGCACCTTCTCGCCTTAAAGATAATTACGTTGATACAAAACTATTAAATTCATGATTTAGAATAAATGCGTTCGGAGATATAATGGGAAAAGTTATGTGATAGTGGCCAAGTTTCTTTGCTGTTCATTATTATTACACAAAAAAATCTTACAAGTATGTGGAGTCTTGAAGTATAATTAGACGTATTTTCTTTCATGGTAATGAAAGTTTTCATTGTTCGTAACAACATACAATTTTTCCCATTATTTTATCATCACCAAATCGAAAAATATTACAGTTTATTTATTCACGACACGGATTATTATTTCTTTACGGCATTTAATATTAATATAAGTCGTATTTTCCATTACAATATGTAAATCTAAGCGTATAATTGATTTATTTTTTGGATCTAGCGTTAACTATTATCTACTTTGTAAAATTTAATAGCCTTGCATCAAAGTTATTTAACAATATTTTAAACTAATGATAACTACGTTTATAGTGCTCACAAGAAGCACAATGGCATAAGTAGTGTTGATTCTGGTGGCGATACCAATGAGAACAAGATTACTTAAGTAAGGCTAAAGATTGCATGCGAGTTTTGCCCATTGTATAATATTAGCACGAATCTATATTCCTCTTACAAATTTTAATCATCAATCCCTCCATAGTATTCTTAAAAGCTTCCAACGTCAGACTTTAAAGTTATTTAATTTAATTTCTAAGAATTCAAGTGCAAACATCAAGAATTTAAAAACAAGAATAATTGTGCTTTACATCATCGTAATGTCTTAACCGTTGACTATCAAACTGTGAAATTTTAGTCTTATCATTTCTTTTTCTGTATCCGTTGAGATTTTTATTCATGTTTTGGTACTTATTTATTCATAAGTGTTTCATTTATAATAACTTTAACATTTTGACACTGTTTTTATAATTAAACAACGCGCAACCATCGCCTGCAAGGAATCACCGAAACAACCGCTATAAATGTTCAACAACTTAGATCTAAGTTACACTTAGCTTATTTATCGATACCGTTGGCCATCCGTCTCTTACTAATACATCTTTTATACATTCCCTATAAATATTATGTATTATATTTAGAGCTAAAATCATACACAAAAGTAAAAGTAATACATACCTAAAGGTAAATAATACGATAATAGTTTTGCATTAAGAATTTTCTGGCTTCTAGCAATGTCGGCATACTTTTATATGAAAGTCGCATAATTATGTAGAAAGATTTTCCTTTTGATCACACTTCGTGGTGAATTGACTATGAAGCCGACTAATCGTATAATATTTTGGACTTTTAAAAACCGACTTTGATCTTCCAAAAGTATATTGGTATACCTAGTTTTATTAAAAAAATATGAACCCTACTGCACTCGTGTTTTCGAGTTTGATAGCGTTCAAACGCGGGCAGATAACACGCCAGTACATACAGCCACAAAAAAGCGCTAGTCTGGCCAGGCTCTATAATGTACGAACTTTCAAATATTTAAATAATAGGTAAGTGAGATCACAATTTTTACTGTATTCATTATCATACTCGGTTTAAAAAGCCTTGGGTACTGTAAATTAATTATAAAATATCTAAATAGAAAACGTGTAAACGATAGTCAAAGTAGATAAATTAGTTTCAAAATTATTATTTGTGTATAATAGGCAAAATACATGCCCATTGTGTAAAACTAAAAGGCGTATCAATTTAGGTATAGTCTATAAATAAGAATAATATTGTCGTTTTAAGTTTCTTAGGATCATTCGAGACTTATTTTTACTAGTAAAAGAATATTAAAAAACGCAACTTATTTTACGAACAGCCGCCATAGTTAGTTGAAACCAGGAACTCGAATTAAATGTATACTTAGCTAATACAAATGAGAAATTAAATATATAACCAGCAGTCATTCGTCGACGACGTCCATTTTGAATGCAGTGGGCTTCCGACCAATCGGCTTCATCGCTAGCCGGCGTCCGTTTCCGCTGTGAAGTACTTCCTCGTCACTACTGCTAGAGTCTTCTAACCGTCCGGACGTTCGCACTTCGCCCTCCGAGTCTGAAGACTGTGGGAAATTTTTCGTGATATTATCCCATAGTTATTTATGAGGATGTTAAAGCTGGTGATTGTTTCAAAATTGTGCTTAGCTATTCCCCTCTTGTTTAGAAAAGTTTGTGACTTTTAAGCGCAGATTGTTGAATGTTTGTTATATTTTAAGAACCACAATTATTTAAAAAATTAAACCGTAAATGAAATGTTTTAGCACCAAAAATAGGCCACAAAAATAGAATGGAATTTATTAAATGAATGTACCCATTTGTTTTCCCGTGAGTGTAATGTTTATACTTTACCATTCCTAAGACAAAAGGATAATAGCTAAAATGAATATTATTTGTAGTGAAAATCGTCAAAATAAACATGCTTTATTATATTGTCTAAAAATTACATAAAACCCAATCTAGAGGTTAGATTTTAATTTTGTTATAAAAGTTACTAAAAGATTACAATAAAATTCACATAAAAATTCATTGCACCAAGTAATAATAAATTAAAAGAACAGTTAATAGGTAAATATATTAAATCGTACGACATAAATCGACGACGAATAAGTTTGATATAAAGAAATAAATAACATATAAGCAAATATATTTTCTATTTTCTAACATCCCAAAATATATTTTCTAAAAGCAACCCATTCCTAACAATATTTAGATCATGCCGAATTACTTATTATTAAAAATAAAAATCGCTGTATACACCCCGTTATATTATTAAAATAGGTCTCCTCTCCAAATCACTGTATCTGGTAATCATATTGATTATGTTTGGTAAATCCTTTGTTTTATTTATTTATATTATTTGCAACCCCGAAATATATAAAACCCAGAGACTATCAAAAAATTAAAGACTGTTTAGTTTTTTACATTACCACAATATAGTGGTTTCCTCTCACCAGATGGTAAGCGAAAGAGAAGCCCAAGTCGCTGTGGCCACGGGTAATCAAATACGTTGACCATAGTGAAGTAAATTAAGCCTTGCTTAGGGATCAATTGATAGCCTTATCTAACAGGCCAGCATGTCTGTGGCAACTGATTTATTCGGTTACTTATTCGTTCTACAGATACTTGGGCGTCCCTTTCACTTTAAATCAGGCGACAGAGGTATGTTGTACTAGGTAATATAAAAGGAACATAATATCATGCAGAAAATATTGTTGATTTAAATATAAAAGAAGTATCAAAATAAAATATATAACATTATATGTATAAATGGATAGGCTAGATAAAGCAAGAAGAGCATGCAAAGCGAAAAACTTTCATTGACAGGACCTGCGCTCGACATTTACGTTAGTAGGTATTTTAAACCAGCGTTGCGTTATAGCAAATAAAAATTTGCTATTACATTATAGCTGAGTGGACACCATTTTGGTCGCACCGCACAAAGTAGCTAAAGTTTTTAATTCTATATGGGTTGTCGTGGCCTGATGGCCGTACTATGTAAGTAGTAGCGAAACGTGCTATGTGAGCCTTTGTGTAAATTATGTCTCTGTGTAAATATAAATATGTACACAAATGAACCTTTTTTTTTTCTTAATAAAAAATAAAATCTATTTGCAGAAATAATAATTTATTTCTGCAAATAGATTCACGACCAATACTTTTGCACGTCAAACATTTTTTCCCCTACTAGCACTTCGATGTAAATTCTTTATACCTATTTTTAAATGTCGTACGTGAGTCCTGTTAATACAATTTTTAAAATCTTATTACGAGTTTAGGCAAAGCGTAGCTAAGTATGAGTGCTAGCGGACAAACATTTATTTCTTGGGGCGGCTGCGGGCGATGCTCGCTGGCGGCTTCTTGTTGGCCCTCTCGTCGCTGCTGTCGGCGCCCTACGCATAGCACAGGGTACAACACTAAGGCCCGTATTCACAAACGATACTTATCTAAGGAGACCAGCAACGCTAAGTTAAGGGAGGCATTTATCAGTGCGTTGAACATGGCGAGCCTTTCAATTCATAAACAATACTTAAGCGGCACTTGAATAAGCAAACGCACAGCGTAAAATAGAGCCCCGTGATTGGTTCATTTGTTGTTGCACACTTCACTTCCTTGACTGACATTTGACATTTCATTTTTTATAACCTCAATCGGGCTCAACAAAATAGTGTCGGAAAAGTGAGAATTGGTTTTAGTTTGTGTTTTGTGGTGATTTTGCAGTAATATTGTTGCGTCGATTTGTGGTCATAATGAATAAGGATATAATTACGCCAAACTCAACTATCAGGTTAGATGAATTCACTAATTAACATTCATTATGAAAACATTGTGTAGTAAATAGTTTTAAAAATGCGTATACTTATATTACAGTTCCATGAAGCTCCCATGAGTTAAAGAAGAAGGCTTGGAAGGATCTCGCAGTGGCCTACAACTCGCAATCATGTGTCACAATGGCCCGCTTATCAGTTAAAAAGATGCTGGGAGAATATTAAAACCCTGAGGAAAAAAGAGCTTTCCCAAGAATCCCTCAGCATGAAACGTACTGGTTGAGGACCCCCAGAAGGCTTCACGGTGGATAATGTTGTATACATACAATTTGTCCATTCATAAATGTAATTGTAATTGACTCCAATTGGTACTAGAGAAAGAGTATGCCCAAAGTTTTATTTTTTACATTTTACACTTTAAATTTACTAAAATAAAAACAAATAGGAGATAATGTTTCTAATTAATATATAAAATATATACTTATGTTTTATTTTGTAGATTCAAGAACAAGAAGAAGAAATCAATGAGAATGAGGTCCATTTACAACTAATATTTAAGAAACATTTCAAACCATTATGGGTATATTCTCCAGATGTTTCCCCTAAGTCGCGACCAACTGGACAGGCCTATGTCCAGCAGTGGACTGCTATAGGCTGAAGATGATGATTTCAAACCATGCACTAGTAAGTAATATTTAAAATCTTACATTTAATTTAACTTGTCTTTAATATGTATTGAAATATTATTGTACATGTATGTATAATTTATTTAAGTGAATATTTATTGTATTATATATGTTTATAGAATTATGATATTAGGTACTTGGTATATTTATGCATTTGTCTAGATGAGATCGCTATAAGGATAAGACCACCTAAAGTGTACTTTGGTTTGTCCGTAATGTATTTTCATCTAATGTCTGTGTTTTAGTGCAATAAAGAGTTTCTATCTATCTATCTATCTTGTTCATACTGTGGCTGTGTGTACCTTCTACAAAATACATTATTGAGAGATTTTTAAGATTATAAATATTTGCTTTCAGGTAGTTTTGAGTGAGACGGAGACCAGAATAAAATGCAACACAACAAATATGAAACATGACCAGGAGGTGCACCAGTTGAGAATGCAAAGAGAGAAGGTTTTGATTGCAAGACAATATAATTTATTAGAATATGAAGATATGATACATAATTTACAATTTGAAAAAGTGCTCTTGAAATTGAATTGTTAAAGATAGGTACAAACTGGAAAATAAAAACATTTACCTAATAATATTTTTTGTTGTATTGAATACTAGCTGTGCCTGCGGCTTCGCCCGCGTTGCCCCTCATTTAGGGAAGTAGGGGGTTAGAAAGGGGCATAAAGTAGCCTATGTTACTCTCCATTCCTTCAACTATCTCCACTTTAAAAAATCACGTCAATTCGACGCTCCGCTCCGTTTTGCCGTGAAAGAAAGACAAACATACCGACAGACAGACACACTTTCCCATTTATAATATTAGTATGGATATTTGAAACTAACTGAAAATATATTTCATGTACAGAATTACATTTAATTAATTAATTCTCTACAGATTTATTGTAAGTTTACATAAACTCAAACCTACTTGCAATAATACCTAATCAAAAGGATCTTTAAAATCCCGTATCACTTTTCTTATGTTTATTCTGCTTGCTCATTGATATAATTATCAAACTCTTCTTCATAATATTATCCATCGTTAGAACAAAAGCAACCTCAATTTAGCAAAACCAAAACTTTTACGTACCTAATCTGTGCAGAAACTGACCCTATGCGTTGCGTAAAATAGGTCGCTAGCTATTTTACCAATGCGTTCATTTTAAGAGACGCACAGGGCCGACCGCCCCTCAAGTGTCGTTTATGAATAGGTTTTAGGGTACCTGTGCGTCCGCGCGCACTGTGAGACCTCACAGTATCGTTTGTGAATACGGGTGATACTGTACAGAAGGTTGAGGGTATAGCGTCGTCTACTACTGTATTTCCCAAGCTATTACAGTATTCACAATGCCTATGTGTTGCGCGGACGCACAGGTACCCAAAAACCTATTCATAGCGCTATTAAAGTATAAGTTTTGCTTTTGATATATTGAACATATTTTATTTCAAGTTAAAATATAATTAAAATGTTTGGCAATCCCTGATCCACCAAACATTAATATATATATTAATAATATTAACATGAAACGTGATGTATGTTATATTATAAATATTCCATAAAATATCTATAACTTTCTGGTGAGACAATTGATCTCATCTCAGCAATATGGGTTGTAAAATTGTATTAAATTCATTTTTTTATTACTTATTAGTTTATTTGTTACACACAAGTTTAATTTAAGTTTTGTTTAGAGGCAGTAAATAAATACATATAATTAAAAGAAATAGGCGCAGGTGGATCTGAAATAATATTCTTTATCTTATAAAAGTATGGTCCAACGTTAAAACATTTTATGAAATTTTGGTCGAAAAGTCAAAATTAATGTTAACATTCCTTTTCAAAAGCTACAGTAGGTACCTAATATACCTAGTTACGTCAAAATATATTGCAGTTTTACACATTTTCGCAGCTTTTCTGGTCGCTGGTGTACCTACACGGAGCAAATAGGTACAATATATACTGGGGGTATATACCTATGCTATTTACAAACTAATTTTTAATGGTTAATTCCCGCAGCAAAAATGCTCCATTTAATAGTTTGATCTATTGATATTTTTTTATTATATATATTTAAAAAAATCGAGATGTACTTAGTACGAATCGTAAGCCGACCAGCGAGAATGACGCGAGGTCGTTGCCCCTTGGCTACTATCTGCCTATTTTCTGGGCCAAGAAAAAATATATTTTCATTATTGAGAACCAAATATGCGGCTGAAAGTTTTTCATTGAAATTTTAGCTTGTACAAAGTACAGATCCAGCCACGCCTTTGTACACACAGCCACACATCAAGTTACCAAACTCTGTCAAAATTCAATGAATAATGGACTTTATAACTTGGACATTTAAGACCGTATATACAAACGTCAAAGCGATGCGCGGACGCACAGTGCCCAAAAATCCTTGTGTGTTCGCGCGACGCATAGTAACGTTTGTAAATACGGCCGTAAGCCGCTGCCCTGCCCATCTATAGCCACGTCCACACTGTCAAGAGTGCCCTACTAAGAGGAATAATGGGAAATTTGACAGATAAGAGTAAATTGACGTGCGGTGGTACACATATACAGTTGTTAAGTCTTAAGTTGTTAGTTGTTAATCTTACATCGAAGTCGCCGATGGTGAACTTAGTCCCGGCGGCGTCGGCGACCAGCTGCGCGGGCGCAGGCGGCGCGCTCTCCGGCGAGAGCACCTGCGTAGCGTTATGTACAGACACGGGACATAGCGGGGCCGTTTTGACATATTTAATAAAAATAAAATGAAATAAAACTTATTTTCACATCACAGTTTGAAGGTTTCTTACATATAAAAGCCACTTTTAAAGAAATTAGATAAGTATGTACTAATACACAATAATAAATGATATTATGTACTGGCATTGATAAATGATATATCTACATATTGGTTTTGATAAATTATATAAATTTGTATTGATAAATGAAATTTTGGTACCTATACCTACTATAAATAAAATTAAAATAATTTCTTTGATTTATGAAAAAAAAAACCTTAATTAATATTTAAAATTCATAATAAAAAATACATAAGTAACAAATTAAAGGACTTATTTAAAAAGAAGTAAAAATACTTAATATAATGTACGAAAACTAAATACATTATAGATAGATACAACGATTTTATAACTTTTTTTAAATGTGCAAAGTACCTTGTATTCGTTTAAATTATTAACCCGTTGAACGCAGTTGACGCTAATGCGATTTTATATTGTGTCTTATTTTTAGTCGCTCAAAGGATTAATTTTACAATACAATTGTCATGAAATAAATAATAAAGATAAATGACGTTATAATATGTCAAAACGACCGCAGAAACATGAAACAAAGAATCGCCACAGCGATGCGCCAGGTTAACAGCAGCTATTTCAGTCGCAGCACTGTGGCGATAATAGTCACAAGAAAAGTACAGATTAAGGCAATAAAGTCAACACAAAATTAGATGTTAGCCATAATACTATTTATTTGTTTTAGCATTCGTCAAGTTAGCATTTAGTTAATAAACATAGTTATATTAGCAGGTAAGTATAGCTTAGTAGCGATAAATGTGTAAAGATGACTGTGGCACTTATTTATTATGTTTTACCAACCCACCTTTGTAATATATGTAAAATAGATTAAGAAACTTACCAACCTAATACCTATCAACGTAATGCTAATAAATTTTCTATTAGAAAAATAAATAACAAAATAGTCCTTTTTAAAGTCCTTACTACCTAGTAAAATTTGTAAATATTTATTAATCACAAAGATAAGCCTGTGCTCGTTTGTTTGTTTACTTCTTTATGAAATAAGTTAAAAATGTCTAAAATAGGGTCATCTAGTTTTCCTTAAAACAGTTTTCAATTTAACTAAGTTCTCGGCTGTGGGGTAGGACGAGAACGGGGAAGGTTATTCACCCCTCCAAACAGACCCATAATCCTTATACTTCCGCGAACTAAACAGCTCATCACTCACGTCTTGATCGCTCATCATCTCCTTGGTGGAGACGGTGGTCTCGATGCGGCGGATGGAGCCCTGGTGGATGTCCACGTCCAGCGCCAGGCACTGGAAGCGGCGCAGCAGCAGCACCACGGGGATGGGCAGGACCCCGGCCAGGATCATGGCCACCGCGATGCCGAGGACCCAGTCCGGGTAGCTCTTCTTCACGGTGTGGCCCTGGAGACGAAAATGCCCAAAATCACTACATAGTATATCAGACAACATCACATACATTGCTCCGATCTCAAAGTAAGTAGCTTAAGCACTTGTGTTATGGGTATTAGAACAACGAAGGTACCACAAATATATACTCAAGTACAAACATAACACATTTATTGAAATACCTAAAGCGTCGCGAGGGCGGGTCGCTAGTAGATAATAAATCACACCTGGTGGAGTGAGGATTTGTGCAGGTAACCTAAAAGACTAATCTAATGGTAAGTGATCACTTCAGCCCATAGACACCTAACACCGCAACACCAGCGGTGTCACAGATGCGTCGCCGGCCCTTGAGAAACTTGTAGGCTCGCTTTTTGGAGGTCCCTCAGTCGTTTACCATTCGGAAAGGTCGCAGCTGGAAACCGATTCCAAAGAGATTTTTTTTTATAGTAGCTCGACATAAGGGCTTCCCTTCGCCTGATGGTAAGCGAAAGAGAAGCAATAGTCGCTGTGACAACTGGCAAGTAACTGGTTAGTTACCTGTCAGTTGCCACTGCCATGCCGGCCCAACCCTAACCCCCCACGAGCTCCGGAAACCCTACTCACCAGCAGAAACACGACCCGGAGGTCATTTGACTGCGGTATTCTGTAGGGTGGAGGTCCTTCCCTGGACGGGCAGCTCAATTCGAGCGAAGATTCGCTATGCCCTACCTCTCTCAGATGGAAGGATTTCGTTGAACGAGACAGGAAATTGCGTGCAAAACGCACCGTGGAAGATTACCAAATATCAAGATGATAAGGAAGAAATCCTGAATTGGTACGAGATGTAAGTATCCAGGTGACAACTGGGAAACAGACGTCCCATTTGTCCCCTCTAGTAAGCCGTCATCAAAGGAAACAGTCGGCACGAATTGTCAGTTCCCAGCTGTCACCCCGGGGGACAAGGCCAGAGGGGACAACTGGGAATAATTCCATCATTTAGACATAGAAGAAATAATATTTAGTTGAGTAGTAGGTACTCCCTTCCTTTTCAATGGCTAATACCGACGTTATGTACATTTCCCTTCCTTACAAAACAATAGCTTTTCTGCTTAATATAGTTTAAAGTATGTTATCCTCATGAGAATATTTATGTACAATTGGTTTTCCTCATCATGTGTCAACGATAACAGTGGATGCCTACTTAGAATTTAGAGATCAGACGGTGTAACACAAACTATTTTGCATTAGCGCATGAATCACAAGTGAATCAACCGTTATTATTTTTTTTTTTTTATTTTTTTTTTTTTTTTTTATGGAATAGGGGGCAGACGAGCAAGCGGTTCACCTGATGGTAAGTGATAACCGCCGCCCATGTACATCTGCAACATCAGGAGTTACAGCTGCGCTGCCGGCCTTTAAGGAAGAGGTATGCTCTTTTCTTGAAGATATGGGGGTCGTAACGGTCCGGAAATACCGCTGGCGACAAATCATTCCATAGCTTAGTTGTGCGCGGCAGAAAATTGCGACAGAAGCGCACAGTTGAGGAGTGCCAAGTGTCGAGATGGTATGATGGAGGGTTTGGCGCGAAGAACGATGTCGGAAGGCAGCGGCAGGAATCATTCCGAACAATTCCTCGGAACACTCCCCGTGGTATATGCGATAGAAGATGCAGAGTGAAGCTACATCTCGACGCAGCGCCAAGGGATCAAGCCGCTCAGTAAGTTCTTGGTTGTTGACGATTCGAGTCGCTCTACGTTGCATACGGTCAAGAGGGAGAAGTTGGTACTGGGGTGCCCCCGCCCACAGATGAGAACAGTACTCCACGTGCGGCCGAACCTGAGCTTTATAAAGCTGAAGGCGATGTGCCGACGTGAAATATCTGCTCGATCTGTTGAGCACACCAAGCTTCTTTGAGGCCAGTTTGACCTTCCCTTCCAAATGACCGCGAAACTGAACGTCACTCGAGATGTCCATACCAAGAATCGCGATGCTTGCTGAGGCAGTAAGGGGAGTATCGTTGAACCGAGGTGATACGACGAAGGGTGATTTTTTTGCGGTAATTGCGCAAACCTGTGTCTTCGCGGGGTTAAATTGGACTAAGTTAAGTCGACCCCAATCTGAGACTTGACTTAACAAAGTCTCAACTTCAGACACAAGTTTATTTCGGCACTCGGTGACGATATCCCGAGAAATATTCGCACGGCCGGAGTATACGGCATCACCCGTACTGTCATCTGCATAGCAATGGATGCCGCTTATTTGCAGCATATCATTGATATGCAGAAGGAACAGTGTAGGTGATAGCACACAACCTTGTGGAACACCAGCGTTTATGGATTTGGAGTCCGAGCATGCACCGTCGACTACAACCTTGATGCTCCGATCTGTGAGAAAGCTGGTGAACCAGTCGCACAATTTCTCGGGAAGCCCATAGGAGGAAAGCTTTTTGAGCAAAGCTTTATGCCACACCCGATCAAAGGCTTTCGCTACGTCCAAACTAACCGCCAATGCCTCCCCCTTTGTCTCAATCGCCTTTGCCCAACGATGAGTTAAGTACACAAGAAGATCGCCAGCTGATCGACCGCGACGAAATCCGTACTGTCGGTCACTGATCAGCTCGCCATCCTCCAGGTATCGAAGGAGCTGGCCGTTGATAATGGATTCCATTATTTTGGAGAACAATGAGGTAATGGCTATAGGCCTGTAGTTGGACGGGTCTGAACGGTTACCTTTTTTGGGGATCGGGTGAACTAGGGCAGCCTTCCAAGATTTCGGGACTACGCCTAGTGAGTAAGAGTGTCGAAATAGTCGCGTGAGTACCGGCGCTAACTCTGGAGCACACATCTTCAGCACTATTGGTGGGATTCCATCGGGCCCAGTCGACTTGTGGACGTCTATTTCAATCAGTACCTAAATAAATAAGTATAGTTTATTTAACCGTTCCGTCCCCCCGAGAGGACAGAGCAGGGTGACGGTTAGAAATAAACCTATTTAACAACCTTAGCATTATAAATCCTAATTCTTAGGTAATACCTATAGGGTGCACTAAAAATTAAGGTTGCGTCGAGAAACGACTAGGTACCTAGTCCACAAGGTTTCCTGTGTTTTCTAGACTAGGCCTGTCACGATAATGATAATCATTTGCCACAAGTTAAGATAATTTGTGTTGACCAAAATCTACAATAGTAACCAAACCCCTCTTTCCCACCCACCCCCCTCAACACAAAACACATCTGATTTGGCGCGACATAATTATGACTTGACCGCAATTCGTGTACCTACTTACTACTACTAGGGGGAATGCCCCTGCTGCGTCTACGCAGTGACATCATTGGCCTCTCACTCTTTTTTGCTATGTTTGGCGTGCGGAATTCATTATGGGTACTAGACAACTAATAAAACTTACTTAGATACTTTTCTTTTTTATGTAAATAGATACATATTATTCATAGTAAACACCCAGACCAATACAAACAGACATGTTCATGAACACAAATGTTTGAATGTTTGTAGGTTATATGCGGGAATCGAACCCACGAGCCTTATCTCAGAAGGCAGCGGTCATTAACAAATGAGCCATCGGGCCAGTCCTACGCCATCATTTACCGACGAGATGTCACGAGGTTTGAAATATTTATTAGTTCTTCCCACATCCAGCAAATCATATCCTGCACCATTTGACCGGCCGCGGCAACCCAATTTATTGACATATTTATTTATTAAAATAAGTTTCATCGAATAAACGTCCCGCTACCTTGAGCGGGATCTTAGACCATATGCACAAAGACAGACGGATTCATTTCCACATAAACACTACTACGTAAAACCTGATATAAACGAACGGACACGCGCAATCGGCCAGTCGGCACGATGTTCTCAGTCCGCTACGGCGTGTTGTGTAGCGCGGTGCTCGCGGCGGCCGCGGTTCGAGTCTCGGCCGAGGACAGGCCGCTGGTGGTGACCCCGAGAGGGCCGGTGAGGGGGACCGATGAGGGAAGCTACACCACCTTCTTTGGGATTCCGTACGCGAGAGTGCGGGAGGAGAATCCTTTTGGGGTATGTTTGTAATAACATAATCAACATGTCAAACATCAATTGGCTGGCTCAATGACTCATTTGGTAGTGACCTCTGCCTTCAGAGCCATTCACGACCCTTGGCTACGAAGGAAAATGGGAGGGATTTATGGTGACGCGATCCTTTCAACGAACGATTGTTTCGATTTTGGGGCCCTGTACTATGGTAGAACAATGTTTGGGCCGTAATGCATGAAAAAAACAATCATGATGATTAATGTTTGAGCGATTTGAAGAACTTAAGTATGTTGGGGAAAATATTATGCTAGACACTTGTTAGATAACGAGTGATAACAGTATCATGCGAGTATGAATTGCACAGATTAATAAACAGACGTGCATCAATATACCTATTACTAAACATTATAAATCATCAGAATGAACTTGAATTTCCAATAAACAAGGAAGTTGTAATAAGGTTATTAATGGGCAGGCCCCTCTTCCCCACTGGGGACAATGGGCACGTGCCCAGGGCCCCGCGATCGAATGGGGCCCCCTAGTTCCTGCCAGATTACCAAATGATAACCGATATTTAGGTCATAGGGGCCCCATGATGTGCCCCCTGGCCTAATGTGCCCAGGGCCTCAAATAGTTTAAAGACGGCCCTGTTAATGGGGGTTTCACCGTGTACATCATCGATATTTCGGCACTGTTCCAAGCGTCATAATCACGGTAGAACTGACGAGTTCTTTATGACAGAATCTTGCAAGAATAAGAAACCTAACAACTTCTTCCTTGCGCTACGGGATCGAAACTGCAATGAGGTGATCACCGAGAACTAAAGTCGACATAGCGCACCGGATTAGCGAGCTGAAGTGGCAATGGGCTGGTCTTATAGCTGCTGAACCGACAAACGCTGGTGTAAACGATTTTGACAACGCTATTTGTAACATCTTCTATCTTCTTCTTCTTCTTCTATCTATACATATCTATACATATAATAAAAATGTAACGAATCGCTGTCTGTACATGGAAGATATTTGTGAAAAAATATTATGGGAGGCCTTTATTAATGCAATAGTACCCAAAACAATGATTTTTGGAATTTTTGTCTGTTTGTCGGTTTGTCTGTTTGTCTGTATGTTTGTGCACGCTAATCTCAGAAACCGCGTATCCGATTAAGATGCGGTTTTCACTAATATATTGCTGGAAGCTTCCCTTAACATTTAGTGTTTGTTTCATGTTAATCGGTCCATAAATAAAAAAGTTACGCCCATTTAACTAATCACGTCGAGCCTGCTGTACGTTTGCGCGGGTATATAAAGCGCGCCGAGATCTGCGCCGCCCCGCTGCCAGCTGCCAGGCACTGGGGGTCATTAAAATCACTACCCAAGAAACTATTCCACGCGAACGAAGTCGCTGGCACAGCTAGTTCATAAATACGTTTCTAAAGATCTCTTTCGAAAACCAGAGATTCGAGCGGAAACAATCTCAATCGTCCATTAAAATTTGACAGTTCTCATGGTAAACATTTTCGGGAGCACAACAATAAGTTTTACTTTGCGGGATGTAAGGGAGGGAAGGCGATAATCTTTTTACTAAAAGCCACCCTCACCTGCCCGTGGTGCATCCTGCCGAATAACAAACGAGCCTCTGGGTACTGACTGGTGGCGGTATAACCATCACGATTGAACGTGTAGCTAAATACTACAGGTCGATGACGGGCAGCAGAGTCACCGGAGCGAGGAGCTACGCTTTGCGATCTACCCTCCTGGCCAGCATGCCGTTTATGGGTAAAGCCTCCAGATGTTTGCCCAAAGTGGCGAACAACTGGAGAGGCCTATGTCCAGCAGTGGACTGCGATGGGCTAATGATGATTATAAATTTCAGGTCTCAACGCCGTACCCTAACTTCACGGAACCGTTCGAAGCCACCGACTCGACTATAAAATGCCCTCAGGCCGTTTTAGTAGCCGAGGGCACCCTCCAGTGCCTCCGCCTCAACATCTACGTGCCCAAGAACCAGGGCAACAAGAAACTACCCGTCTTTGTGTGGTTCCATGGGGGAGGCTTCTTCTTTGGGAGTGCAGGTATGGAAAGCTGTATATTTAAGGGTCACCATATCCATGCTACATGACCCATTTGTATACTCCATGGTCGGCACCCTTAAGGTCACCGAAGATAAGAACGATGGATTTTTCTATTGCCTGAAGGCCGAGTTATAAAGTAAAAAGTTCAATTTTAATTTTTTTTAATTCTTTCTTTAAGTTATTGATTAGACGGAGAAATTCACATACCTAATCCACGCATCAAACAACTTCCATAGAAAAATCTGGTTTGTATAAGAATATAAGTAGTAGGTTTTTTTTAGGTACAATATCACGATAAAAGAGACAACAATATTTTTTATGCTTTTTCGCCTGTTGATCACATATTTTCAATATTTAGCTATCGACTTATCCAAACTTATTATTTTAAGGGGACTACGACGGCAGATATTTGATTCAACAAGACATCATTGTAGTCACAGCCAACTACCGGCTGGGCCCTTACGGGTTCTTCTGCCTGAACCACCCTGACGTTCCAGGGAATCAAGGCTTAAAAGACCAGGTGGAAGCCTTGAAATGGGTGAAAGATAACATTGGATCCTTCGGCGGTGATCCTGATAAGGTGACCATAGCTGGGGAGAGCTATGGAGGAGGTTCAGTCGATCTACATTTGTACTCCAATTACGAGAAGATGTTTGATAAAGCCGTGGTACAGAGCGGTGGAGCGCAAGTCGAAGCGCTGTTTGTGAAACCAGACCACAATGCTGCCATTAAACTCGCCAAGATGTTCAACCATACGACAACTAGAAACTCGGAGGCGTTGAAATTCTTAGCGAAAATAGACCCTTTGGAAATGATGACTGTATTCAATTCATCTAAGATCTTACTCAGAGTGTGTAAGGAGAGGAAATTCAAACGCGTTCAAAGCTTCCTGACTGATGATCCGTTTCATTTGTGCAAACCTAAAAAAGTGAAGGATACTCCTGTCCTTTTTGGTTACAACAGCAAAGAAACCTTCGACATTGCCAGTCGTCCTGATGAATACTTCGAGAGCAATAAAGAAGTCATCTTGGACAAACTAAACAGCACTTTAAATCTGAAGAAGAAAGACCTTAAAAGACTTGCTGATACTGTAAAGAGATTCTACCTTGGAAGTAAGTCGGTATCAAAAGAGAATGCTTTGGCTGTAGTAGATTTTCTGGCAGATTTCATCCTAAATTATGCGGCGGAGAATTCAGTAACCAGAATGGTGGATCAAGGGGCTAACGTGTTCAAGTATATCTTCTCTTACACTGGTAACAGCCCTTACCAGAACATGACTGGCGTTGGAGCGTATCACACAGAAGAGTTACAGTATCTATTCTTGTTTCTCAAGAAGGAATTAATCAAACCAGCTGACATAGCAATGAGAGACAAGATGACCGCTCTTTGGGGTAACTTCGTGAAATACGGGTAATTTAAATCATTTTTCTACTAGCCTCTCGCAGCCCTTTGCTGGACATAGGCATCTCAAGGTGTTCGCCACCTTGGGCTTGTACCCATAATCACCACTAGGAGACCTACAACTTGGAGGTTGTACCCATAATCGCCACTTGGTGCAGGCGGATTGGCAATCCAAGGGCATAGTTTCTCACTCCGGAGACGCTGCTGCCCGTCATCGGCATGTGGTATTCTACGCCTTCAATTGTGATGGTTATACCGCCACCAGTCGGTTGCCAGAGCCTCGTTTGTTATTCTGCAAGATGCACCACGGGCAGGTGAGGATGGCTTGAAGCGAAAAGGTGACAGATCGCTCCCTTGCATCCATACAAATATAAATGTACCTATGACCAAATGATAAATTTCCGCGGGGAATATCCCTCATTACAATTCAACTGTAGTTACGAACTATTCAACGCGAATTTTTTCATGACTCAGTACGTACTTTATGAGTAACTCGCCAATATTCATCTGTTATGTGCAAGTCACGTTACCAGGAACTTACTTAACATCATCACCCTGGAAAAGACCATAGCTGGACACGAGCCTTCCCCAATGACAATTTTCCTCCTCTTAGCGTTGTCCCGGTTTGTGCCTCTAGGCCCAGGATCCGCTTTGACCATGATTCTAGATTTAGTGAGTCTGGCGACTGCCATCTGACCTTCGTAACCCTCAGAAAAGGGAACCAGACAAATTTGGATCATGGTTACATATTCAGAATTAAACTGGATGTGCAGGTTCCCTCACGATGTTTTCCTTCACCGCTAAGCTAGTGGTATAATTCCGCACATAGATTTTTGCAAATCCAGAGGAGCGTGCCCCGCGCGGATTTGAACCGACGACCTCACGTGTGTGAAGCGACGATCTTACCACTAGACTACCACGGCTATGACAATTGTCATTTGGGGATTTGCCACCTTTGGCAGGTGGGTTGGTGACTGCAGTAGATTTTAATTGTACCCAGGTAAACGCTTCTGCCCGTCTCCTGATGGGATATTCTACACCCAAAAGCCACATAGACAACTTCAACTTGTTAGATAGATAGATAGATATTTTTTATTGCACTCCAAACAGTTTACTTAAAAAAACTAGATACAAAGAAAAAAACGAGGTACAATATAGGCGGCCTTATCGCTTTCAGCGATCTCTTCCAGACAACCTTGTTTTTGTTTTTACTGGGGAAAATGCGGTTATGCGACCTTGTCACTTAGGGTAGTGGCAGGGTATGTGGGAATCTCCTGCCTCAAGATGGTGGGGAAGGGAATACCACTAAAATATCTGATTCCTCCGTCTATGTATGTGATTATCATACTTGCATACTATACACATGTATACACCTTCAAATCACTCACCAAACTGGCACTGCTAGCTTTATAAGTTGGATTTTTTGTAGTATTTACTACCTACTATTAGCTATAATTATTTTTTATTACCCAAGATACAGGCTAAGCCTAGTTTGGTATCTCCTGTTCCATTGATTACTCCTTAGACTTGTGCAATCTATATAATTTTATGATTAAACTATCATCAACTGTATAGTCTAGGTATGTTTTTCTGATAGTAATAAAGCATTTTTCTTTTTTTTTTCATGTCTAGCTGTGAAGGATTGCAGACTGATGATGATATAAACTGCTACTATAGTAATTACAATTAAATTATTATTTCATTTCACAGGAACCCAACTCCCGAACCCACGACCCTCCTGCCCGTGCTCTGGACCCCGGTCCCGAAGGGTTCCAGACCGTACATGAACATAGACCAGGAGATGTCGATGGGGCAGGACGTCTACCACCAGAGGATAGCCTTCTGGGACCTGCTATGGCAGTCCCACTGGAGGAGCTCGAGAATCATAAGCTGATAATTTGTTGTACATATAAATAAATATAATGTTAAATTGACCGTGTATTTCCTTTATACATACACTAGCTGTGCTCGCGACTTCGTCCGCGTGGAATAGTTATTTTTTCCCCGTTTTTTTTTTACATTTTCCATTATTTCTTCGCTCCTAATAGTTGCAACGTGATGTTATATAGCCTAAAGCCTTCCTCGATGAATGGTCTATTCAACACAAAAAGAATTTTTCAATTCGGACCAGTAGTTCCTGAGATTAGGGCGTTCAAACAAACAAACAAACAAACAAACTCTTCAGCTTTATAATATTAGTTAAGAGTTAAGATAACGTCACGCCTTTCTCCCAGAGGGTTAGGCAGAGACCACATCCTTCCATTTGCGACGATCCTGGCACACAACTTTTGCTTCGTCCACATTCATCAATCTCTTCATACATGCTCGTCGGTTTAGGGTACTTAGTATTTTACTTTTTTTAAAACGCTTTCTATTTAGTCATGGAATACCCCAAAGACATGCCACGCTGGGCCACACAGCACCGTCTAGTCCCAAACTAAGCCGAAGCTTGTACTATGGGTACTAGACAACTGATGAACTAACTTAGATATTTTTTTTTGTATTTAAATACATATTATACACAGTAAACACCCAGACCAATACAAACAGACATGTTCATGCACACAAATGTTTGTACTGTGCGGCGATCGAACCCACGACCCTTGGTTCAGAAGGCAGAGTTCACTACCAAATGAGCCATCGGGCCAGTCGTATTCTCGGTTTCCTGACTCTGGGACTGCTAATTAGTAATTTCTTGGCAACAAACGAAACGAAGACACGATCCCCTACCCACTAATAAATCTACTTTGGTACCTTCTATTAGATATCATCATCATCATCAGCCTATTGCAGTCCACTGCTGGACATAGACCTCTCCAGTATTTCGCCACTTAGGGCAAACATCTGGAGGATATACCCATAATCGCCACGCTGAGCAGGCGGGTTGGCGATCGCAGGGCGTAGCTTCTCGGTCCGGTGACGCTGCTGCCCGTCATCGGTCTGTGGTATTTAGCCACGCCTTCTATCGTGATGGTTATATCGCCACGAGTCGGTTGCCAGCGCCTCATTTGTTGTTCGGCAGGATGCACCACTGGCAGGTGAGGATGGCTTGGAGCAAAAAGGTGATAGGTCGCTCCCTTACATCCCATCCATTGTCTATTTGATTATGGAGCATTAAGTACTATTAGGTATAACATCTGTGGGTAGGTATAACGTAACACTTTCCGTCAGCGGAAGATTTTTTTCCTTGTTCAAAAAACAATTGTTATGCTAATTAATGCATTATAATCTCGCTTTCTTTTAGTAATAACATTAACTCACTTGTTTGTTTACACACTTAGGTAGGTATGTGCCGTTTTCCTTATAATGTGTACCAACATCGATGCCACATTATTCTAAGTAGCTGTATGTTTGCCGCAAGTGGCGAACGACTGGAAAGGCCTATATCTAGCAGTGGTCTGAGATAGGCTATGCTATGCTATGCAGATGCTACGTTTTCATAAATCCAAATTGCGTCATCGACTTCTTTCGCATCTCTGCGACCCTAGTAGTTTTCGCTCAATCAGTCACTGTTCTGCTATGAAAATTGGACATTTTGTAACGTGGACGTTTGACTGAACGCGAATAGGTACAGTTAATATGGTGCAAGCCTCAAAGACCTATAACTAACAAAGAAATAAATGGTCGATCTTGATAAAAAATAAAATAAAACAGATGTAAAGGTCGGAGCACACTTATACCGCCCTGCTTCTCCCCGGCATAAAGAATGAAATTCAAATTGTTTAACTACAACAAAAACTACTGAACGGATTTTAACAAAACTTAGCACAATTATTCATCATACTCCTGGGCAGGTTATGAGTAGATACTTTTCATCACGCTGTAATCAATAGGAGCAGAGCAGTAAAGGGAAGTGTTGGGAAAACGGGAGAAATTTTTATCTGCATTTTTGATCACGAATCACGCGAAAATTACTGCATGGAATTGAATGCTGTTTTCACCAATGTATTGCTTTCACTTAAAATTTAGGTATCATTTTAAGGAAGTCCGTTATTTTGAAACCACGAAATTAGTTCAGCGAACGATCGTTTTCGATTGTCGTGGTAGGGGCTCAGGGCGGTCTAATGAGCCATGACCTTAACCCTACTTGTTGACAGGTTTAATGTAGGTAGGACATACTGCGACTTAACCTACACTATTATCTGTTACATTAACATACCTGTTATATTATCTGATTAAGGTTGGATATTTTGTTATTTTCCTGTAAGTTTCTCCGAAAAACACAACGTAGGTATATACCAAGCAGCGCCTGTGATACCTACTATACTGACACCTTATATGCATATAGTTGGTATGCTATTATTCATACTGCACTAGCAAACCCGGCGAACTCCGTTTAGCCACCAGAAGGCTGTTAAATTTTTTTTTCCTGAATTTTCTTTGCTGTAAATCTCACGGAGCCCGATACCTTTCCAACGAATGCAAAACCGTGGAAATTGTGCGTTCTGGAGTTATAGCGTCAGGAAGGAAACCCCGACTTATTTTTATTACTTGCATTTGATTAAACTTACATAGTAGAAGTAGATTATCTAAATTATAGTAGTGATCTATCAACGCACAGCCCAAACCACTGGACGGATCGAGCTGAAATTTGGCATGCAGGTAGATGTTATGACGTAGGCATCCGCTAAGAAAGGATTTTGATCAATTCTACCCCCAAGGGGATGAAACTGTATTCCACGCGGACGAAGTCGCGGGCACAGCTAGTATGAAATAAAGTTCGTTGTTCGTTGTATCTTGGAAAACCTTTAATCTTTTACTATTACTTACTAACTCTTTAAAAACCTCAGTTTAATTTCAGGCATCTTCATTGCTCATCATTTTGACAGTTGCTATAAGCGTTGATGTTTCAGACATAAAAATTTATTGACTTTAAATCTTAAAGTAACGCAATAAAGTCTATTTTAACGGTGTTGGTATTTTTATTTAATCGGCTTTTCTTCTGCGCAGACGATGTGTGCCGATGCTACTTTCTAACGTCGTATTACTGCTGTACTATGTGATTTGAAACAAAAGCCAAAGGTTATACTGCCGAATATACACACACATATTCCTATTAAATTCATCATGAACATTGTCTAAGAGGAAAACCCGATATAAACTGGTCGCGACGTTGAATCGGTCAGTCGGCACGATGTTCTCAGTCCGCTACGGCGTGTTGTGTTGCGCGGTGCTCGCGGCGGCCGCGGTTCGAGTCTCGGCCGAGGACAGGCCGCTGGTGGTGACCCCGAGAGGGCCGGTGAGAGGGACCGATGAGGGAAGCTACACAACCTTCTTTGGGATTCCGTACGCGAGAGTGCGGGAGGAGAATCCTTTTGGGGTATGTAAAACATTTCCATTATGTAGTTATCCTCTACCCAAAACTAGTTTAATATACATCGCTTGTAGTGGGATCCGATTCCAAATGACGGAACCACAGTGATCGACATAACTCACCGAATTAGTAAGCTGAATTATTGGCAGTGGGCGAGCCACTTCAGCCGCAGAACTGACAACCGTTGGGGTAAACGAGTTTGAGTGTAGTACCGCTTCTCGGTAGAAGTAGTGAAGGACATAACTATGTATTTGACATAACACACAAGATGCTTTCATCATTGCATTACCTACCTCGTCTGAACTACTGTGAATCGTATTAATTATTTAATTTTTTTGTGCAACGAGTATCACCGTAATTTTAATAAGTACACGTGGAATATCATTTTTACTACCATGTTATGTCTAGTAAATATATAACATTCCTTAGATTAAGGTGTACGGTATGTATAGTACCTTTATTTTAAAATCTTTTAGTGTTGAGCTAGTTAGAAAGAATATTCTATATTCGATAGTGTCCAAGTAGTACCGAGTACGTAAGTGAAACTACATGGGTAATTAAATTTGTCATTCACACCATTACTGGGTTTTTCTCTTGAGAAATTACTCAGAAATTTGCGATGATTCAACCTTATCGGAAAATACATACGTCAAACCGTTGCTTCGAAGTCTGAATTCTCTCTTCTTGTCCAACTGGTCTATCGTGTAAGAGAGTGGCCTGTGATTTAAAATACGAGTATATCACGCATAGTGATGATGATGATAAGTGTGGACTTGGTTAGTTAATAATAATAAATAAATAAATAACCCAAGACATGCCACGCTGGGCCACACAGCGCCACCTAGCCCCACCCAAACTAAGCCGAAGCTTGTACTATGGGTACTAGACAACTGACAAACTTAGATACATAGAAAACACCCAGACCAATACAAACAGACATGTTCATGAACACAAATGTTTGTACTGTGCGGGAATCGAACCCACGACCCTTGGCTCAGAGGGCAGAGGTCACTACCAAATGAGCCACCGAGCCTGTCATTATAGTCTTTGTAGATTGAACCCTGTGACCGTTATTCGATTAGGAAATAACCATAATACCGGGGAACAGTCCCTAAGATAAGAGAAAAACCCTAATGATGGTTTACTTGCCTGCCTTTTGAACCAAAGGTCGTGGTCGTGGGTACGATCCCCAGCCGGGAAAAACATTCGTCTGATGAAAATCTGTGTTTGTTTCGTGCCTAGCTGTTTATATTTGTATTTAAGTAGGTTTTATATTTGTCAGGGCCGTCTCTACCAGGGGGTGCAAGGGGTGCGTTGCACCCGGGCGCAGGGCGCCCAGGGGCGCAGGTTGAGACCGGCACCCCGGCGCCGAATTTTTTTTTTTTTTTTTTTATAGTGGCACGACATAATGGCTTCCCTACCCCTGATGGAAAGCGAAAGAGAAGCCCAAGTCGCTGTGACAACTGGCAAGTAACTGGTCAGTTACCTGTCAGTTGCCACCGCCATGCCGGCCAAACCCCAACCCCCCACGAGCTCCGGAAACCCTACTCACCGGCAGCAACATGACTCAGAGGTCATTTGACTGCGGTATTCTATAGGGTGGAGGTCCTTTCCCGGACGGGCGGCTCAATTCGAGCGAAGATTCGCTATGCCCTACCTCTCTTAAAATATACTAAAGACGGCCCTGATATTTGTGGTACCTTCGTTGTTCTGATACCCATAACACAAATGCTTAAGCTACTTATTTTGGGATCGGAGCAATGTATGTGATGTTGTCTGATATTTATTATTACTCGTATTATAGATAGATGTTTGTTATTGTTCCTACGTGTAGATGTCGCTACACTGGTTTACATAATTGCAGTCAATGTACTTTAAGAAATATGTAATTGAACTTTATTGTAAGAACTCGTAACTCAGATTTGCTATCGTAGAGATAAGAAAGTCGATGACACGACAATACTTAGACTCGAAATAGGTCACATAAGTATCAACAACACATATACGAGAATACTACCTACCTATATAAATACCTAAGTCTATATATATATACATATTGAGGTTACTGTATTCAAGAAGATTTTAATCACTAGAGATACTGAGTCTGTAAGATATCTATACTTATAATAAATCTGTAGAGAAGTCAATTCTGTACATCCTACTAATATTATAAATGCGAAAGTTTGTTTGGATAGATGGATGGATGGATGTTTGTCACTCTTTAACGCAAAAATTACTGAACAGATTTTAATGAAACTTCACATTAATATAGCATATACATTGGATTAACACATAGGCTATGTTTTATACGAATATTCACGCGGGCAGAGCCGCGGGCAGCAGCTAGTGGAATATATTTTCAAAATAACTATCAGGGAGTAATTAGTGATCGATACTAATGCCAAAAATGCAATCAGTAAAATTTTTGTCTGTCTGTCTGTATGTTCGTAATAGAAATAAAAACTACTGGACGGATTTTAACGAAACTTGGGACAATTATTCTTCATACTCCTGGGCAGATTATAGTATACTTTTCATCACGCTACAATTAATAGGAGCAGAGCAGTGACGGGAAGTGTTAGGAAAACGTTAGAATTTTTTACCTGTATGTTTGATCGCGCATCACGCAAACACTACTGCATGGAATTAAATGCGGTTTTCACCAATGTATTGCTAGAGGTCTAACTTAAAATTTAGGTACCAATTTATGGAAGTCCGTTATTTTTGAAACTCGATATCCACGCGTGTGACGCCGCCGGCACAGGTAGTTGTTATTTATAAGGCCACCATTAAATACTTATTTGCAACAATATTCCAGGTCTCAGCTCCGCACCCTGTCTTTACTGAACCATTCGAGGCCACCAACGCGACCACAAAATGCCCTCAGGCGTTCTTCGTAGCCGAGGGCACTCTGCAGTGCCTCCGCCTCAACATCTACGTGCCCAAGAACCAGGGCAACAAGAAACTACCCGTCTTTGTGTGGTTCCATGGGGGAGGCTTCTTCTTTGGGAGTGCAGGTATCTATACTTATAATAAATCTGTAGAGTGGTCAATTCTGTACATTAAATATTTTTTCAAAATAACTATCAGCGGGTCATTAGTGATCGATACTGATGCCAAAAAAGTAAAATTTTTGTCTGTCTGTATGTTCGCTATAGAAAAAAAAAACTATTGGACGGATTTTAACGAAAGTTGGTACGATTAATCTTCACACTCCTGGGCAGGTTATAGTATACATTTCGTCACGCTACAATCAATAGGAGCAGAGCAGTGACGGGAAGCGTTAGGAAAACGGGAGCAATTTTTATCTGCACGTTTGATCGCGCATCACGCAAAAACTACTGCATGGAATCAAATGCGGTTTTCACCCATGTATTGCTAGAGGTCTAACTTAAAATATAGGTACCATTTTATGGAAGTCCGTTATTTTTGAAACCCGATATCCACGCGTGTGACGCCGCCGGCACAGCTAATATAAAATAAGTTGGTGTTAACTGATAATGTATATGGCTTATAAACTAAGCCATGTAGCTTGTACAATAGACACCAGGCACAGAATAGTACCATATGTATTTATAAACTGTAGAATTAAAAGGGCTGGTTTATGATAAGCTAAGTTTTTTTGGAATGCAAAAAAACAAACTTTAAAATTAGCAACTGCCAAGTTATAAGCTAGTATCGCTAGATTATTTATATTTTGTATAAGTATTTCATTAAATCAATAAAAATTGTAATTTTTATCGAGTAAAGAATTTTAACACATATCCTACATACAGATTATTTATACCTACAGTACAGACATATTGACAGGCTCGGTGGCTCATTTGGTAGTGACCTCTGCCCTCTGAGTCAAGGGTCGTGGGTTCGATTCCCGCACAGTACAAACATTTGTGTTCATGAACATGTCTGTTTGTATTGGTCTGGGTGTTTTCTATGTATAATATGTATTTATTTACAAAAAAAAAATATCTTAGTAAGTTTATCAGTTGTCTAGTACCCATAGTACAAGCTTCGGCTTAGTTTGGGGCTAGGTGGCGCTGTGTGGCCCAGCGTGGCATGTCTTGAGTTATTTATTATTATTATTATTATTATTATTGCAGTACAGTATGTAAATATTGTTCCAGGGCAGTACGACGGCAAATACTTGGTAAAACAAGACATCATCGTGGTCACAGCCAACTACCGCATGGGTCCCTACGGGTTCTTCTGCCTCGACGACCCGAGGTCCCAGGAAACCAGGGGTTGAAAGACCAGACAGACGCATTGAAATGGGTGAAAGATAACATTGCAGCATTCGGCGGTGACGCTACTAAGATAACCATAGCAGGAGAAAGCTATGGGGGTGGCTCTGTCGATCTACATTTGTACTCGAATTACGAGAAATACTTCGATAAAGCTATAGTCCAAAGTGGGGCTATTCTGGACGAAGCCATGTTTGTCAAAGCAAACCACAAGGCAGCTATTGAGCTGGCTAAACTCTTCAACCACACGGCGACTAACAATCAAGATGCACTGAAATTCTTAGCAAAACTCGACCCTTTGGAACTAATGATAGGGTTCAATTCCTCCGACCTCTTACTGAGAGCGTGTAAGGAGAAGAAATTCAAGAATGTTCAAAGCTTCGTAACTGACGATCCTTATCATTTGCACAACCCTAAAAAAGTCAAAGACACTCCTGTTCTTTTCGGGTACAACAGCAAAGAAACCTTCGAAGTCGCTAGCTATCCAGAAGAATTCTTCGAAACTAACAAAGAATTAATTTTCGATAAACTGAACAGCACTTTAAATCTCAAGAACAAAGAGTTGAGAGAACTAGCTGATACTGTACAGAGATTCTACCTTGGAAGCAAACCGGTTTCGAAGGAAAACGTATTGGCAGTAGTTGATTTTCTATCGGATTTCATTTTGAATTTTGCAGCAGAGAATTCGGTTACAAGAATGGTGGATCAAGGTGCTAAAGTGTACAAGTATTTATTCTCGTATATCGGAAATAGTCCGTATAAGAATATTACAGGCGTGGGAGCCGTTCACACGGAAGAATTGCAATATTTGTTCATATTTGACAATATAGTAGTGACGGAACCAGAGCATGTCTTGATGAGGGACAAAATGACAACTTTGTGGAGCAACTTCGTGAAATATGGGTAAGTTAGATTTTTGTTATAGAGCACTGTGTAGTTGCTTCTCATCCTTATTGCAAAGCGAAAGAAGCCCAAGTCGCTGCGGCAACTGAGGAGTGATCAAATGAATCACTTGTCAGTCGTGAATGGGGGGGACCGGTGTCCTGAGACACAAGCTTTGCTTAGTTCAGGCACCGACCTCTCACAATTCGCTCAGAATCACTGTTGTTAATATTTTTAGATGGTACTGGATGTAAACTTATATTTACTACTTAATTTTATATTTTGGCCTTAGTCTTAATTATGTTAAATAATTATTTCCAGGGGGAAGCAGGTGGCCGGCATCCCAATCATTAAATCAAAAATGCAAACGTGCATGCCCTCACCTGGCTCCCACTACTTTATTTCATTTAAACCTAATGTACTCGTTGTAAGTGTACCTATCTGTATTTGTGAGAGAAATAAATAAAAATTATTATTATTATTATTTATTATAGTTGCCATCGCCGTAACGTTGATAGCCATGTTTATATCTAATTTCGATACGCGACTGAAGTCACTTGGGTTTATCCGCCAGCCAGGCTAGCACTGGCTGAGGTTGATTTTGATCTTAAGAAATCTTTCTTTATCAATCAGGATTACGTTATATTTTTTAGACTTCGTCGCCTACTTAATATCAGGTAGGACCCAGTCGTGATCATAAATTAGGTATTGAAAAAAGGTATGTAATTATATTTTATAGAATGGCGAAAAAAAACTTTCTATAATAATTTCTATATATATCTTGTCCTATATCGGAAACAAAGGCCAAGCAAGTGAAAGACTACTTACATAGATTTATCATTATTACAATTTACACATTTTGTTTCACAGGAATCCAACTCCAAAAACCACAAGCCTCCTGCCCGTACTCTGGACCCCGGTCCCAAAGGGGTCCAGACCATACATGAACATAGACCAGGAGATGTCGATGGGGCAGGACGTCTACCACCAGAGGATAGCCTTCTGGGACCTGCTGTGGCAGTCACATTGGAGGAATGCAAGAGTGTTAGGCTAAGGAAGATATTGGAGTCCTGTTGCCAGTCCTGTTACCTATAGACTATAAGTAGTGTGACCGGCGACAACATTCTAATAGATAATGCTGTTAAATAATAATAAAAAAAAATTAAGTTGTCTTTGTTTGAATCCATTATTAGGCATATACTTAATTAAAAATATCATGACAGTCTAGTCAAGATAGATATGAAACGAACGAAGAAATTAACGACGCCGTAGGTCGTCCTAAGTTAACTAATAAATCAATGGATATTAACATCAACTTTGTATCTAGTTTTAAGTCCACTATTTGTTGTGCATTAAGGAATACCAGCTATCTATCAACTGTAGTACTTTTGGAATTCTACAGGGTTGACATCTAGGGCCCATCCTTTACATACATTTCGTTAACGACCTAGTGAAACATTATCACAAAATCATGTTTTTTTTGCATTAGGCATCATATGTGATGCCTGATGCAAAAAAAAACATACAACACAACAACTGTAAGCAGTCGACGCCGCCCATGGACACCCACAATCGAATATCGCTGCTGGCCTTTTAGATAGGAGTACCGCTCGTTTTTGAAGGCTCCCAAGAAAGCATGTTGTAATTATTAACCAAGCAATCATAACGATACCACGCTATAATATAAAAAAGTATAAAGAACTGACCTCTTCGGCGTCCCAAGCGCTGTACTCCGGCGGGGAGATGAGCATAGACACGACGGAGGAGACCAGGATGCCGCTGACGATGAACGGCCCCACGTAGCGCCAGGTCACCTGCCAGTAGATGCCGGGCCGGTAGCCCGTCATCTCGTAGATGTCGTTGGTGAACCTGGACAGGATTTTGAATTTGAAATTTGAGGTAATAGTTTTATTATCAGAGCCTGTAAGAAATATAATACCTCTTTTGACCACATCGACATTTTTGACAGAGAGAATAGGCGTTTTCGTGGCTTCTTGAAAAATAAAGATGTTAAGTTAAGTGTTTTATGTATTTAGGACTTCATCCTCCATTCATGGCTGAATTGTATGTTTGCTGCCTATTCAACATTGTCTAATGTGTAAACTAGCAGTGGAAACTTTAATTGCCAATGTGTAGTTCATTATGTTTAAAAAAGGTAAATGTAATATTATGTTCTCTGTGTTTCCTTAATAAACAAATAAACTTACTGCCACTGAGCTAAGAACTAAAGTTGAATCTAGAACGTATTCAAAATCAGCCCGACACACATCTAGACTAGACCAGTCTACATTAATCATCATCATCAACTGCTTATCGCAGTCCACTGCTGGGCTTAGGCCTCCCCAGTTTGCCACTTTGTGCAAACACGTGGAGGCTTTACAAATAATCGCCACGCTGGGCAGGCGGGTTGGCGATCGCAGAGCTTAGCTTCTCGCTCCGGTGACGCTGCTGCCCGACATCGGTCTGTGGTATTTAGCCACGCATTCAATCGTGATGGCTATACCGCCACCAGTCGGTTGCCAGTTGCCAGTGCCTCGTTTGTTATTCAGCAGGACGCACCACGGGCAGGTGAGGTTGGCTTGGAGCGAAAATAGGATAGGCCACTCCCTTGCATCCCTTCAAAAAAAGTTATCAAAGTCGGAATTTACTTGGACCTGTGTACCTAATGTTAGAGCCTAGGTTTCTAGTATTAAGAACACTTTATCTTAATCTGAAAGTATTTATTTACACAATCCAATTACAAACACTCATTCAACCAGAGTTAGAGTAAAGTAATAATCGGCGGGAACCCGATGACAGCTGTCAGTGTCACCGTTACGTCAAACTTCAACTGTCAACGTTAGTGCGGCGACTCTTGAGCGTGGCGAATAGTGCTGTGCCGCAGCGGTTGGTTATTCTCGTCTAACACTAGGTAGTTGCCAGACTCACCGCTCGTGTCCATAGATGTATATGACAGCGATCATCTCCATAAGCGCCACCACGACCAGACCCACGGTGCCCGCGAACGAGTCGAACATCTTGAGCCAGTACTCGCCCGCGCCCGTCGTGAAGATCAGACCCACGAAGAAACAGAACACGCACACCACGCCTGGAACCAGACGTAATGGATCAGCCACATACCCCAGAGCCTAAACTAATAGGCTTGTTGCCGTAAAAACTTTAATTAGTCCGTTCTTAAGATTATTTAAAAACTGGCTGTGCCGGCGGCGTCGCACGCGTGGACATCGGATTTCAAAAATAACTGACTTCCATAAAATGTAATCTAAATTTTAAGTTAGACTTCTAGCAATAAATTGGTGAAAACCGCATTTAATGCCATGCAGTAGCTTTCGCGTGATGCGCGATCAAACATACAAATAACAATTTCTCCCGTTTTCCCAACACTTCCCGTCACTGCTCTGCTCCTATTGATTGTAGAGTGATGAAAAGTATACAAACTTACTATACTTAACCTGTCCAGGAGTATAAAGAATAAGTAATTGTACCAAGTTTTGTTATCACCTTACCTACCATTAGCCATAAAAAATTAGCTATTTGGATTTGGAAGGTAAGAAAACTAACTACGTAGATGTGAAAGCTTTTTTTTTATATAGTGTCTCGGCATAATGGCTTCCCTACGCCTGATGGAAAGCGAAAGAGAAGCCCAAGTCGCTGTGACAACGGGCAAGTAACTGGTCAGTTACTTGTCAGTTGCCACCGCCATGCCGGCCCAACCCTAACCCCCACGAGCTCCGGAAACCCTACTCACCGGCAGAAACACGACCCAGAGGTCATTTGACTGCGGTATTCTATAGGGGGGTATTCTTTTGTAAACATAGTGCAATAAATATTGTGATTATGAATAAGCCGAAGACAGACTGTACCAAGAGAAGACCAGAAACTCACCAGTAATGACAGGCTTGCTGAGCCGCTTGAAGAAGTCGATGTCGAAGATGGTGCAGAGCATGCCCTCCATGATGCCGATCTGGCTGCCCAGCCCCAGCGACAGCAGCATCAGGAAGAAGGTGATGGACCAGAACGGCGCCGGCGTCAGCTTGAGGATGGCCTGCGTGAACACGATGAAGGCGAGACCGGTGCCCTCTGCCGCCTGCAATGGGAAATTTGTTTGAGTAGTAAGCTTATTAGGGCAAACATCTGTAGGATGTGCCCGTAATTTCGCTCCAAGCCACACTCACCTGCCCGTGGATTATCCTGCTGAATAACCAACGAGGCTCTGGCAACCGACTGGTGGCGGTATGTTTCCATAAAAAATGTAATTAAGTAGTTCGTCTTTTAGATTGTTCAAAAATAAAAAACACGTACTTTTTCATTTGTAAATTAGACCAAAAATGACAAAGATATAGCCCGTTAAAATTACCCGTGACGTCACAGAGTGGGAGTTTTTTCGCCACTAAGTAACGTCAAAGACCCCCACTCCTAAATTTTGATGCCTTGTATCTTTGTTATTTTTTGTTTAAATGAAAAAAGGAAAAATACGTGTCTAATATTTTTATAATTTAAAATACGGACTAAATATAATGTAATTATTTTGACCCTGGAAACATCCCCCAAACCGATTACGGGCAGCAGCGTCACCGGAGCGAGGAGCTACGCCTTGCGATTGCCAATCCGCCTACCCTGCGTGGCGATTATGGGTAAAGTCTTCAGATGTTTGACCAAAGTGGCGAATAACTGGGGAGGCCTATGTCCAGCAGTGGACTGCGATAGGCTGATGATGAATTACCTCCTCCAGCTGCTTGCTGATCTTGCACTCGGTGAGGTTGAGGCTGGCCAGCACGGAGCTGTTGAGCGCCGGGAAGTGTTCGTGGTAGTACTCCGCGGTTGAGTTGAGTGTGAAGCCGCCCAGGTGGTGCATGGCCAGCACCTTGATTTGTCTGCGGACAGATTTAACAAAGTAAGTTTCAATCTTAGTGCGTAGTTGACTTGGCTGACCTGGAACGCACTGAATAGATTGCACTATTGCAGACTGCGCACCCAGGTTGGCCACTGCAAGGACAACCTGTGTAGGTGGGGCTTTGTGGACGCCTCTGCCGAACGGTGCGGGTGTGGTGCCGTTCCCCAAACTACGGCCCTCCTACTCCAGTGCCCCGCGTGCCCGGATACATGTTTGCTCGAGGACTTGCTGAACGCTATCGATAAAGCGATCCGCGTTTCAGAATGTTGGTCTCATCAAATATAATGATTTGCAGTGCTGTCGACTCGACAAGAAGAAGGAATGCGTAGTTTTTTTTTTATAGTTGCTCGACATAATGGCTTCCCTACGCCTGATGGAAAGCGAAAGAGAAGCCCAAGTTGGCGTGACAACGGGCAAGTAACTTGTCAATTACCTGTCAGACAACATAGACGTTTACGGCCCAACCTTAACCCCCCACGAGCTCCGGAAACCCTACTCACCAGCATAAATACGACCCGGAGGTCATTTGGCTGCGGTATTCTATAGGGTGGAGGTCCTTCCCCGGACGGGCAGCTCAATTCGAGCAAAGATTAGCTATGCCCTACCTCTCTTCAAGTAGTTGACATGGCTGACCTGGAACGCACTGAATAGATTGCGCACCCAGGTTGGCCACTGCAAGGACAATATGTGAAATGGGTTACACAGCCAGTCAAATGGTCTGAAATACCCAAAGCAAAACGATTTGCTAAAATAAAGGTAACACAATGCAAGCCTTCATCCCTGATCTCTGCTTGAATGTCCCTTCAGTAGTATTCTCGATAGCAAAGTAATTGTGCTAATAGAAAAACACCCTAATCCAGTAGTTATGACACCAATAAATACTATATGTAGCTAGCTGCCTAAGTGGTATATAAGAGCCATGAGCGTTTAACTGCCAGCGTTACGCGCGACCGTAAAACAGATTTCTCAACGACATGATTTCAGTATTAACGCTCTACTTAATTAATGTTCGAGCTTGTTTAGTCATGGCTCAAATGACGATCTACTTGATAGGGTAGAAATGTGTTGCCGGTTAAACATTATAAGAATTATCTGAGAATAATCTCAAGCTTGAATGGTTAAACTGAAACTAAGCGTCTTGGTTGTCGTTATGTCATGCCAAAACATAACTTAGGGATACCATTTTGGCTGCACATTATGTATTAATTAAACTACTTTTAGATTATCTTCTTATATTAGAAGCTCTGTAGGGCATAGCGAACCTTCGCTCGAATTGAGCCGCCCGTCCGGATAAGGACCTCCTCCACCCTATAGGATACCGCAGCCAAATGACCTCCAGGTCGTGTTTCTGCCTGTGAGTAGAGTTTCCGGAGCTCGTGGGGGCTTAGGAATGCCGGCCTTGCGGTGGCAACTGACAGGTAACAGACCAGTTGTCAAAGCGATTTGGGCTTCTCTTTCGAATTCCATCAGGCGTAGGGAAGGCATTATGTCGAGCTATTATAAAAAACATCTTTCTTTCTTACTTAATTGCCTACTTTTCATCCATAGGCTGTCGAAAATTCTAGAACCCAAGAATGTCGCTTTAATCAAAGTTAGGGTTTCAAACTACGTATGACCGGTATGACACATGTCTATATCGATAAAAATAAAGTTGATATTCCCTCATTTGGCGATGCAGTTCTCGTTCTCGCTTTGAAGCCAATGATCTAGATGATAAATGTGTAACTGGTTGTTCGAATGGACTTTAAGGCAACACAAATAAAGTTGATATTCCCTCACACGACGATGCAGTTTTGAAGCCAGTGATGCCATTCTAAGTAACAATGATGAAGATCATAAATATATAACTGGTTGTTCAAATGGACTTTAAGACTATCCAAATAAGGTTGATAGCTTTGAAGACAGTGGTGGTACTTTAAGTAGCAATGATACAGATTTATGTGCCTATCCAAATAGACCTTAAGGTTATAGAAATGAAGTTGATATTCCCTTACTTGGCGATGCACATCTCTGTCATGGTGAAGGCCTTGAAGGCGACGACGATGAAGATGACCACAGAGGTGAAGATAGTGATGAGCTACTGTACTACAAGGTATAGTACTGTAAATGACAATGATAATGATCTAAAGTTGACCCTAAAACAATACAAATAAAGTCCATATTCCCTCATTTAGCGAGGCAGTTCTTAATGATGAAGAAAGCCTTAATCAGGCTAAGTAAGATGATAATGATATAACTGGTTGTCCAAATTGACTTTAACAAATAAAGTTGATATTCCCTCATCTGGCGATGCAGTTCTTAATGATGAAGAAAGCCTTGAAGCCAATGATATAGATGATGAATGTCTAACTGGTTTTAAAAATGGACCTTAAAACAATACGAATAAAGTTGATATTCCCTCACTTGGCGATGCAGTTCTCTGTCATGGTGAAGGCTTTGAAGCCAATGATGTAGATGATAAATGTGTAACTGGTTGTTCCAATGGACCTTAAGGCAATACAAATAAAGTATATATTCCCTCACTTGGCGATGCAGTTCTCGGTCATGGTGAAGCCGAGGATGCTGAAGATGACCACCGACGCGTATATACTCTAAGTGACAATGGCGAAAATATAAGTTTGTTCAAATGGACCTTAAAGCTATACAAATAAAGTTGATATTCCCTCACTTGGCGATGCAGTTCTCTGTCATGGTGAACGCCTTGAAGCCGAGGATGCTGAAGATGACCACCGACGCGTATATACTACTACGTATACTCTAAGTGACAATGGCGAAAATATAAGTTTGTTCAAATGGACCTTAAAGCTATACAAATAAAGTTGATATTCCCTCACTTGGCGATGCAGTTCTCGGTCATGGTGAACGCCTTGAAGCCGAGGATGCTGAAGATGACCACGGACGCGTAGATGGCGGTGAGCGCGTTGCACACGGAGACCAGCAGCACGTCGCGCACGCAGTTGTTGTTCGGCGGGTTGTACGAGCCGAACGCGATGAGCGAGCCGAACGCGAGGCCGAACGAGTAGAACACTTGGGTCGCCGCGTCCAGCCATACCGTTGGCTTTAAGAGCTTCTCCAACTGTAAGAGGATGTATATTGTATACTAGCTGTGCTCGCGACTTCGTCCGCGTGGAATAGTTATTTTATTCCCCGTTTTTTTTTACATTTTCCATTATTTAAATTTAATAGTTGCAACGTGATGTTATATAGCCTAATAAAGCCTTCCTCGATAAATGGTCTATTCAACACAAAAATAATTTTTCAATTCGGACCAGTAGTTCCTGAGATTAGCACGTTCAAACAAACAAACAAACAAACTCTTCAGCTTTATAATATTAGACAAGATGGTTATATTAAATCTATCTTGAGATATTAAGAGAGGTAAGGGCATAGCGATTTTTTTTTATGCGAGCAAGTGTGATGCCTGATGGTAAGCAGTCGACACCGCCCATGGACACCCGCAGCTCGAACCGAGTTTAGGGTCGCTGCCGGCCTTTTAAATATGAATACGCTCGTTTCTTGAAGGTTCCCAAGTCGAGCTATTCGGAAATACTGTCGCAGGAAGTCGGTTCCACAAAACCGAGGCGCGAGGCCAGAAGTTCCTCATAAAACGTACAGTCGAGGATCGCCAGCCATCGAGATGATGTAGATGGAATTTCAGGAATCCTCGCTCAAATTGAGCTGCCCGCTCGAGGAAGGACCCCCACTCTATACTACTATAGAATACCGCAGTCAAATGACCTCCGGGTCGTGTTTCTGCCGGTGGGTTTCCGAAGTTCGTGGGGGTTTAGAGTTGGGCCGGCATGGCGGTGGCAACTGACAGGTTATTGACCAGTTACTTGCCCGTTGTCACAGCAACTTTTGGGGTTGACTTCCCATTCGCTTATAATGGCCATTATGTTGAGGTACTATAAAAAAACCTATGTACTTACGTACCTTTGGCTTGTACATGTGGATGATTCCGTCCGTGGATCCTGGAAGCGTGATGCCTCTGACGAAGAAGATGGTCAGAACCGCGTACGGGAACAGAGATGTGAAGTATACCACCTAGAATAACAATTGTACTTATAGGGTTTACTTATATCACACAACATCGCATACATTGCTCCGATCCCAAAGTAAGCACTTGTGTTATGGGTATCAGAACAACGAAGGTACCACAAATAAATACTTAAATACAAATATAAACACCCAGACACGGCACAAACACAAATGCTCATTACACCAATGTTTGTCCCGAGTGGGGATCGGACCCTCGACCCTTGGTTCAGAAGGAAGGGGTCACTACCAATTGAATCATGGAGCCAGTAAGTAATAGGTAGATGTAATCTTCAGATTTTCAAGGTTTTTTTTCTATAGTGGCTTCCCTCCGCCTGATGGAAAGCAGGAAAGGCTTTCTTCATTCATAGTGCGAACGGCTAAACTGCGAAACTCTTTACCGGAGTCTGTGTTCCCCGATGGATATAATATTCAGATTTTCAAGGCGACAGTGAATCCGTTTTTGTTGGGTAAGTGCGCTTCATCTTAGGCTCCAACATCGCTTAACATCGGGCTAGTTGGGGTTAAGCGCTACCCAATCGTCATCATCATCATTAGCCTTTATCAGTCCACTGCTGGACATAGGCCTCCCCAGTAGTCCGCCACACTGGGCAGGCGGGTTGGCGATCGCTACCCTACTTATAAAAAAAAGATACTCCATTTAAAACGTCTTACCTTCCCACTGCTCTGGATGCCCTTCATCACGATGAAGAACACGATGATCCAGGCCAGCAGCAGGTACAGCACGATCCACCAGCGCGGCACGCCCGGCTCCTCGATGCTGGGCGCCGCGTCCAGCGCCTCCCGGTACCAGAAGTACACCGTGGCCGTGGCCTTGTTGCATTCCACTTCTGCCGAGCTGTTGTCTGATGGGCAGTGGGCCCAGGGCAGCTGGTCTGCTGTGAGCTGTTGGCGAGGACGTTAGGTTCAAACTTTATTAAGCACAAATAAAGTCATAGTTCCCAAGACAAACCCGCCACTCTGGGCACGCGGATTGGCCATCGCAGGGCGTAGCTTCTCGCTTAAGTGAATTCCGTCATTTGTCTACGCCTTCAATTGTAATGGTTATACCGCCACCAGTCGGTTGTCAGCACCTCGTTTATTATTCAACAGGATGCACCACAGGCTGGCACACCGACTGGTGGCGATAAAACCATCACGATAGAAGGCGTAGCTAAATACCACAGGCCGATGACGGGCAGCAGCGTCACCGGAGCAAGAAACTACGCCCTGCGATCGCCAACCCGCCTGCCCAGCGTGGCGATTATGGGTATATCCTCCAGAAGTTTGCCGTAGGTGGCGAGCAACTGGAGAGGCCTATGTCCAGTAGTGGACTGCAACAGGCTGATGATGATGATGATGCACCACAGGTAGGTCAGGTTGACTTGGAGCGAAAAGATGATGTCGCTCCCTAACATCCCTCGTTAATCCTCAATTCATCCCCATTTTACGGACACATTTTTGTAATATATAGAAATTAGGTGCATGAAGTTTGGATCTCCTTCTTCTACTAACCCTAACGCTATTGAAGAAACAGAAGAAGACCAAAGTGATGATGACGTCATAAGGTCATCAGCCCAATGGGTCACGGGCCGACCTACACATGCTCTACTATTTTTTTCGCAGGGGACAAAGGTTTTGGACTCCGCCCTCGAGAAATGGAAGGGCGGCACCCTGCATCAAGATAAGGACCACTAAAATCCCCGGCCTCTTCATCAAATGCCATGGGGCATCCGTCGAAAGAGAGTATAGAAACGTGAATTAGGTGTATGAAGCTCGGACTTCTGTCTTCTACTAACCCTGACGCTATTGAAGAGGTAGAAGAAGACCCAAGTGATGATGACGTTGTAGTACAAGGCCACGAAGAGCGTGACCACGCAGCTGGCGATCCCGATGCCGCCCAGCCACGGGTGGATGGTGTTCCACACGCCCAGCGAGCCCAGACGCATCTTCTGCCCGATGGCCATCTCGATCAGGAACAGCGGGATGCCTTCCAGGATCAGCATGATCATGAACGGGATGAGGAACGCGCCTGTGGGCAATGGGAAAGCGTTAGTGACTTCTGAGTTCTGAGCCAAGGGTCGTAGGTTCGATACCGTACAGTACAGGGTATATCACCATATATGTATACAGGTATACATATGTTCCCATTTGCGCCTCCCGTGTTCAAATTTATGAATTAAATTAATAAAAATCCACTTTGACGAATTTTAGTTCGTATATTCGAGCACGGGAGGGACAAATGGGAGGGATTTATTGTGCAAACGTACGTGATCCGTTCAACGAACGATCGTTCTCGATTTTGGTGGTAGGGGGCCAGCTCCGAATTCATGTGTGCTCAATAGCCCCTAAAGCAGAGGCTCTTACAAATAACATCATCATCATCATCATCAGCCCGTGTCAGTCCACTGCTGGACATAGGCCTCTCCTAATGTTCGCCACCATGATCGATTTTGGGCCTCTCGCATCCAGCACTTGCCAGCCGTCCTGCGCAAATCGTCACTCCACCTGGCCTGAGGGCGTCCTACATTACGTTTGCCGAGACGCGGTCTCCACTCCAGAACTCGTTTACCCCAACGGTTATCGGTTCTGCGGCTAATATGGCCAGCCCACAAATAACATAATGGATATATATTTAGGAACTCCCTCAAAAACATTATTCACGCGTCCTTCGAGACAAAACAAAGTTACCAACAAGAAAAATTGCCTCCATAACTCTCCGGCACCTCTCAGCCATGAAAAAATAAGCAACGCTCCGTGTTGACACGAGACAAGAATAACATACAAACACTTTCCTACCCCCTCGGGGCTAACGTTCAGTCTAAGAACTGTTTCCTTTTACTCTCTACATATTGTCTAAGTTACTGAGTCAAAGCTTGTGAAAGTGCGGAGTTAACAAGCGATGCTTTCTTGATAGAAGGAGCTTTGAACTTTTTATGATTTGATGACTTAGCCCTACACCTTTTGGAGAATTTATATTTAACGTATTTTCATCACAATATTGGAAGTAGCGGTATACTTACTCCCTGCATAATCCACTCTTATCATCAACCTATTGCAGTCCACCGCAGGACACAGGCCTCTCCAGTTGTTCGCCACTTTGGACAACCATCTGAATGCTTTACTCATAATCGCCACGATGGCATGCGGGTTGGCGATCGCAGGGCGTAGTCATCAGTCTGTGGGTATATTTTAGCTACGTCCTTAAGAAGGTTATACCGCCACCAGTCGGTTGCCAGCACCTCGTTTGTTGTTCGGCAGGATGCACCACGGGCAGGTGAGGTTGGCTAGGAGCGAAAAGATGATATGCCGCTCCTTTACACCTCTTCCTTATAATAAAAGCTGTTAACTTTAACACGTGTAAAGCTTAATTACATTTCAAAGCTAACTTGTTTGTTAAGCGCATGTAGATCCAGTATCAGGTTTGTGAAACGTTTACAGCGAGTGTAATTACCGATGACCGGTCACAGACCGGCCTTACTCTTTTACAGCACGTGCAAAGTAATAATTTTAAAATGCTGGAATAATGTGCTAGGTTATTTTAGAACGCTAACAACGGCTTAAGGTAAATAAATAAATAACGGGCCACAAGGCGTCTTAAATACCTACTCGTAGTCCCGAACTAAGCCGAAGCTTACTATGGGTACTAGACGACAGTATCTTAGACTTACTTTGAAACTTGTTTTTATAAATAAATACATTTTTAGGGTTCCGTAGCCAAAATGGCAAAAACGGGACCCTTATAGATTCGTCATGTCTGTCTGTCTGTCCGTCCGTATGTCACAGCCAGTTTATTCCGAAACTATAAGAGCTACATTATTAAAATTTGGTACGTAGATGTATTCTGTAAACCGCATTAAGATGTGAAAATAAAATCACAAAAAAAATACAAAATTTTTGGGGTTCCCCATACATAGAACTGAAACTCAAAAATGTTTTTTTCATCCAACCTATACGTGTGGGGTATCTATGGATAGGTATTTAAAAATGATGTTGAGGTTTCTAAAAACATTTTTTTCTAAACTGAATAGTTTGCGCGAGAGACTCTTCCAAAGTGGTAAAATGTGTCCCCCCCCCCCCCCCCCCGTAACTTCTAAAATATGTGCATGTTAAAACTGAAAAAAATATATGATGTGTATTACTATAAAAACTACTAACTAAATTTGGTTTGAATGAATTAATCTAGACAGTAGTTTTTTAAACGTCATTAATCAAATTAACTACCTAATTTTTTCATTCAATCAGTGGTACGGAACCCTACGTGCGCGAGTCCGACTCGCACTTGGCCGGTTTTTTATATTGCTTTAAACACGCCCAGACCACTCTAGTAGACATGTCAATGCATGTCATGGGCTGATTACCTTACCTACTGCAAAAATATAAGGAAAATACAATAAAAGATTATGACGACCAGCTTGGTTCAGTGGTAGGAAGCTGCCTCTGCCACAGTGATCGTGGATTCGATGCCCGCACAGTTCAAACATTTGTGTTCATGTCTGTTTATATTGGTCTGGGTGTTTACTATGTATAGATAGATAGATAGATATTCTTTATTGCGCACCATACATTTGACTTAAGATCTAGGTATTACAGATACTTGTTGCACAATTTAGGCGGCCTTATCGCTATAAGCGATCTCTTCCAGACAACCTTAGGGTAGAGGAATTGATGCTAGCCAATAAATATAAATACATAAATAATAATACATACATAAGTAATATTATACATAATGTACTACCATCTAACATGGGATATACATAACAAAACATGTATAATATGTATTTACTTCCAAAAAAACTATCTAAGTAAGTTTATTAGTTATCTACCCCTAGTACAAGCTTCGGTTTAGTTTGGCGATGTGTGGCCCAGTGTGGCATGTCTTGTGTTATTTAGTGTTGGGTTATTTATCGCTATACACCTAGGTATTAAACTAGGTGAGCTAAGTTTAAAGCCTAAAAGGTTATGCAACGTTCTATTTTGGGCCGGTTCGGCATCCCGCATCGATCGGCGGCGATCGCTGCGTACCGTTTGAACATCAAGCTGAATGCGGGTCTTACTAATAAATAAACAAAGAATCTAGACAAAAGGTTGACCAGCCATCACCCGGCTTCAAACTAGGGTTCAGGTTTATAGTAGCTCGACATAATGGCTTCCCTACGCCTGATGGAAATCAAATCAAATTATTTATTCGTGATTCACAGGTATGCCATAGATCTAATTATATTAACAACGTTGAGGTACCACTGCGATCTGCCATTTCATTTCATGGAAAGCGAAAGAGAAGCCCGAGTCGTGATAACGGGCAAGTAACTGGTCAGTTACCTGTCAGTTTCCACCGCCATGCCCGCGAGCTCCGGAAACCCTACTCACCGGCAGAAACACGACCCAGAGGTCATTTGACTGCGGTATTCTATAGGGTGGAGGTCCTTCCCCGGACGGGCGACTCAATTCGAGCGAAGAGTCGCTATGCCCTACTACCTCTCTTAAGTTGTACAAGATTGTAAACGCATGCATACGCCTTTGATTTTTAAATCAATTCAATAAAACTATTGCATCATATCGAAATGAAACAGTTTGAGCACCTGTATCGATCGCTACGTCTACGGGCTACGGCGTAGCTCGTAGCGCGACTACGAGGCTACAGACCGAAGGAAACGCGTCATTTGAATGCCTTTGTAGTGAAAATAGAATACAATCTATTATAAGAATAGAAACGTCTAACGTTTGATTTAGCATGTTATTTTATGGTTATCAGTAAGAATTATTACTTATAATTAGGGTACTTTCTTGCGTTAGATTTAGCACAATATTTTATACTTCCCAGAAAAACATAACAAAATAATAATATACAAAATAAATAAACCCAGTTAGGGAAAGGCAACTAAAATATGTTGCAAAATGAGATGGCACTGGAGTCAAAGTTCATTGGGAGATTAAGTACTTACCATCTTTTAAGTTGCACTATTTGTTAGGAAAGCAATATCTTACAGTCTGTAGTTATTAAATAAAGTAGGTACTCACACGAGGCCAGAAAGTTTGAAATGCAACCACTGACGTCAATGTTTTCATTTCGTTTGTATGGAGCGTTTTAGTAGAGTGCGTATTTGTTGATATTTGAAACTGACATGTCTCAAGAACTATCTATTAATAATAACAGTGTGATTTTAATTATGTTTCTACCTATTGCCTATACCTCTTTAAGTAACTAAACACGTTTCATGACAATTAACTGACAAAATTTAGAAAGAGTTAACTATAGATTATTAAATTAGTTTTTATAAACAAGTTATAATAAGAAACTCACCTCCTCCATTTTGTTGACACAAATACGGGAACCGCCAAATGTTGCCCAGGCCCACAGAGTATCCAATAATTGACAGGAAGAACTGCAGTTTGCCGGACCACGCCGCGCGGTCCTCGTCCGGAGCGTCCCGCTGCAGGGACCCCCTGGAGCCCTGCAGCACGATAGTGACCCCGTGGGGGCGCTCGCTCCCGTCCGCCCGAGTATTCAAAGGCGCCAACTCATGCCCATTCCGCGGCCCAATCGGCTCAGCTTTCGCCGCCATCTTTTTTCCCTCCCGCGCTTTTCACTGACAGCTGTCACTGTCAAAATGTCCCGCCCGAAAAAAGTTTCGTCTCAAAGTGACTGCGGTATTCAAACTTTTTTTAAATAGCGTTTTATTCCGTCTAATAAAATTAATAGCTTTATTTATTGTCTATCTGTAAACGAAATCAAATGCTAGCTTTCAGCTTGACGAGGTTCTTCGAGTGATAACCGTTACCTACGAATATGTTCATAATATTTGATACTATGTTTGGTGTATCTCGTAGTCATAGGTGTAATATCGTATGGCGTCTTTTTTGACAAATTCGACCACTTTAAAGTATGTTGTCGTCCGTTGAAGTAGCTTTTGGCGTAGTTTTAAGGAATCCGTGAATACGTTAGAAGCGTCTCTGTGCATAAGACTTGGTTTGTGGGCGCCTCGTCGGTACTAAGCAAAGGGCATGGCTTCACTTCTGTTGGGTGTGGTATTTATTTGGACTATGCGTCTTCTGTAGGTCCCATAGCTGTAATTCCTGGAACAAATAGAGCATATTTTAGTAAGTGTAATCGTAATTAAATTAATAGATAGATAGATATTCTTTATTTCGCACCATACAATTGACTTAAAACCTAGGTATAACAGACACTTGTTGCACAATTTAGGCGGCCTTGTCGCTATAAGCGATCTGGATCTGGAAGCAGACAACCCTAGGGTAGAGGATAGGTGAAAATTAATGTGACTGACAGGTAACTGACCAGTTTCTTGCCCGTTGTCACAGCGCCTTAGGCTTCTCTTTCGCTTTCCATCGGGCATAGGGAAGCCATTATGTCGACTTACTATAAAAAAGATGTTATTAAATGAAGACCTATGCTCATGTCTGCCTATGACTGCGAAATTCTGATGATGAAGATGATGAAATGGAGACAACAGATAACGAAAGAATAATAACGAAAAACTATTAAAGACCGGGCAGCATGGCTTGCCTCTCCTTTGCTTTAGTTAGGTGGGAACGAAAACACTAAAAAAATAAACATTTATTTTTTAATTATGGCCACCGATGTTTTGGTTGACATGAGGGCGTTATCGTAAAACAAAATTGAAAAGTGTTTAAATTTAGAACTTCCTTTTAATCAAACTCCGCACTTAAAAGTGCCCGTCATGGATCGCAATTGGCCTCATATTCGCCGACGACGGCACGGCGCAACCTTTTACCCTAATAGCCTGCAATGCTCTCCGCTCTCTCTTGGTGGGTTGCCAGCACTTTCCATTAAATACCTATCAGCCCACTCGCTGGATATCGATTTTCTTTTATAAGTGTTTTTTTTTTCAATAAGCTTGGCTGTTCAGTATGTTGAGATGTTGAATACCAGTTAAAATATTATATAAGCAAGTTTAAATTAGACCTAAAATGACAAAGATATAGCCCGCTAAAATTACGCGCGACGTCAAAGAGTAGGAGTATTTTCGCCACTGAGTGACGTCAAAGACCCCCACTCCTACATTTTGATGCCGTGTATCTTTGTTACTTTTCATCTACTTATATGAAAAAAGAAAAAATACATAAATAATATATTTTTATAATCTAAAATACGGACTAAATATAATGTAAGTTACTTTGACCCTGGAAACATCTCTATTATCCAAAATTGTAGGACACTTTTCACACTCCAGTTTATAAGTCTACGTGGAAGGTCATCATCTTCTTCCTCTTAGCGTTGTCCCGGTTTGTGCCTCTAGGCCCAGGGTCCGCTTTGACCATGATCCTAGATTTAGCGAGTCTGGTTATTACATTGAAGCGACTGCCATCTGACCTTCGTAACCATCAGAAAGGGGAACCAGACAAATTTGGATCATGGTTACACATTCAGAATTAAACTGGATGTGCAGGTTTCCTCACGATGTTTTCCTTCACCGCTAAGCTAGTGGTATAATTCCGCACATAGATTTTTGCAAATCCAGAGGTGCGTGCCCCGCGCGGATTCGAACTGACGACCTCACGTGTGTGAAGCGACGATCTTACCACTAGGCTACCACAGCTTCTCATCCTTTTGCTTGATGTAAAGTCTAAGTCGAAGGTAATCTTACATAATCTGAACGTATGTACGAGTATTAGTATACCTCGTTTAGTGTCACGTAGTGAAGCTCCTACATAAGCCTGACAGGCTTAATTTCGAATACAAATTACAACTCTCACCTACTTCCTCCCTTGAGCGGCTTTTACAATGCTCGGCTAATTAATTTGTGGTTCTTTATAATGGCGTAGCGGTGGCAGAAAGTTCAATAGGGGAGACGACCATGGTCGAATTTTTATATTATTTGATGGTTGCCAGAAAGAACCATTAAAATAACACTTATTTGAGAAATCACAACAAAATTTTGCAAATTGTGAGCGCGATAGTCCTTCAAAGTTCATCGGGAAAGTCCATTTCAAAAGTGTAAAATTAATCAAAAATCATTATAACACTGTTTAAGGTACATTCATTAAAACTTATTTTGATATGAAACCCATAACATAAACGCACTTTTTAATATAGCCATCGAACAAGCTTCTTAAACGAGGCATACAAATCACCACGCAATACGAAATCGTGACGTCACTATTTCATGCCTTTCATCCCTCCTCATTATGTGCCTATAGTTAAACCATGCCAATCTACTACACCTTAACTTTTTTGTCATTCATCATCAGCCTATTACAGTCCACTGCTGGACATAGGCCTCTCCAGTTGTTCGCCACTTAGGGCAAACATCTGGAGGATATACCCAGAATCGCCATGCTCTGCAGGCGGGATGGCGATCGCAGGGCGTAGCTTCTCGCTCCGGTAACGCTGCTGCCCGTCATCGGTCTGTGGTAATATGGTAATTAACTACGCCTTCAGTTGCCAGCGCCTCGTTTGCTATTTGACAGAATGCACTACGAGCAGGTGAGGTTGGCTTGGAGCGAAAAGATGATAGGCCGGTCTCTTACATCACATCACAACATTTTCTGTCATTGGGAAAGTGAAATGAAAGTGTTCGCACGGAAAGTACAATTGTAATGCTTATTGAAAGCATTTCTTTGGCCCCTTTAATTGTGAAGTAGAAAGTACCTACTTAGTCATTGAAACGGGAAGCAGGAACCCGTTCGTGTAAACCCCATTTCGTCCCTCAGACGCGAGGGGTCGCCAGATCCATGTCAAGGACGACCAGTGAAAGCAGGGGCTGTTTTGTTCACCCCCTCCCCTCCCCCTCGCCTCCTACCCCTGGCCCGTCTCGTGAGGGGAGCATAACTTTGTTTTGAGATGAAAGGACTGCTTTTTAAGCTACTTAGAGGCTTGTCTCAACGTATGATCAAAAGCGTGTCAACTTTTTGAGAAATATCATTTTCAAGGGAAGGGAAAGATAGGTATCTACGTATTTATTTTGTCTATACTCATACTCATATTATAAGGATGAAAGATTTTGTATTTGTGTGTGTATGCCAAATTCAATTTTTTTTTTCACCATTGGGAAGCTACGAGAAGATTCGCTATACTTTATAAGTATTAAGTAATACGAATGCTGATTAACTGCAGTTTTTTCATGGCATCTCAAACCTGCACGCGTTGTTCTATTTATCTGCCTGCCTCGATGGCTCATTTGGTTGTGACCTCTGCCTTTGGAGCCAAGGGTAGTAGGTTCGACTCCCGCACAGTACAAACATTTGTGTTTATGTACAAAAAGTGTGCCGTCTGGCTGCACCTAATACTACAGACCGATAACGGTTTGCGCTGCCCCTTAAGCTATGCTTACAATCGTGATGGTTACACCGCCACCAGTCGGTTATTAGCGCCTCGTTTGTTATCCGGCAGGATGCACCACGGGTAGGTGAGGTTGGCTTGGAGCGAAAAGATGATAGGCCGCTCCCTTACGTCCCCATAATTCACGTGTTAATCCCCTATTCATGGTGGTTACTAAGCAGAACAAAAGTAGCTCCCTCGAACTGTCGCAAATCAAGTGACAGACGGCAAGTGGCCATTTCGCGGACAGGCCAAACAAAGTCAACGGTCTACGAGCAGTCGAGTTTGTTTAGCGGCGGTGTAGGCTCCGCGTGTTTACGATTACGATGCTACTCTGTGGTAGGGTTGCCATCTGATTAAAAGACTAAGACGATATTTTATTATTAAGTATGTACCTACTTCCTACCTCTAAGAGAGGTAGGGCATAGCGAATCTTCGCTCGAATTGAGCTGCCCGTCCGGGGAAGGACCTCCACCCTATAGAATACTGCAGCCAAATGACCTCCGGGTCGTGTTTCTGCTGGTGAGTAGGGTCTCCGGAGCTCGTGGGGGGTAAGGGTTGGGCCGGCATTTGGGCCGGACTTTTAAAAAGAGCGTCTAGGTCTGCCGAAGATGTGCGTCGTGTGCGTTGAGTCTGTGAAATATCAGCGACAAATTTTTCCGCGTCGTGTACTGCATATGATTGCAAAAAAGTGCGTCACGGATAGTCTGTCGTCTGCGCTGCCCCTTAAGCTATGCTTACAATTGTTATGGCTATACCGCTACCAGTTGGTTGCCAGCGCCTCGCTTGTTATTCGCCAGGATGCACCACGGGCAGATGAGATGATGATGATAAAAATTGTAGATTCCGGGGCCGAGTGGTGAGTAACGCCTATAAATTATCTTTTTTTATATAGTAGCTCGACATAATGGCTTCCCTACGCCGGATGGAAAGCGAAAGAGAAGCCCAAGTCGCTGTGACAACTGCCAAGTAACTGGTTAGTTACCTGTCAGTTGCCACTGCCATGCCGGGATAACCCTAACCCCCCACGAGCTCCGGAGACCCTACTCACCAGCAGAAACACGACCCGGAGGTCATTTGGCTGCGGTATTCTACAGGGTGGAGGTCCTTCCCCGGACAGGCAGCTCAATTCGAGCGAAGATTCGCTATGCCCTACCTCTCTTATCTTGTTAATTCAAAGCCACATTCAAAGCAGACTCCATTTGATTTTTTTATACCACTGGGGTGGCAAACAAGAGTTCAGGATGACCTCACTCCACCTGATTTTAAGCGGTCGTGAGGTCCAAATGTTAGGTCGACAGGCACACTAGGGCAAACCCACCGCGTCTGTCGCCCTCACCGTGAAGGCCCACTGAGATGCCGTTTCACGCCCCGCCTAAAGAACCCAGGATTTTACCTAAGAGGAAACACATGAGCTGATGTTAAGCGGTCACTTGATTGCTCGACTAATCTCACTTGCTACATCTGTTGTTGCGTCGGTACCTCCTCCATTACAAACCGGCGGTCACTGGGTCAATCGATACGTGACTATTGGCCCTCTAAGTGCCCTCTTCACTAACAAACAACTGTAAATACTTTATATCTGCACCTTAGGTGGTGGATAACTAACTATTAGGTACACGGGCCTTAATCAAACATATCCTTTTTAATACCGAACGAGTGGAGACATCCAAAAAGGCATCGTTTTCTGATCCAAGGCTGACAGGTTTACTCGCCCGTATTAGTACTTATCACACCGACTTGGGCTTCTCTTTTGCTTTCTATCAGGTGAAGAGGAACCATTATGTCGAGCTATTATAAACAAAAAGTAATGCAAGTCCTTAGTACGAACGGCCAAGCTATCAAATACTTACTCGAGACTTATCGATACGAACTGCTTGTCGTACTCATTTAAATCTCCTTCGGTGTTCAAGGCGAGAGTGACTCGGTATTTTCTGGGTAAGAGCTCTATCGTCATCATCATCATCAGCATATCTCAGTCCACTGCTGGACATAGGCCTCTCCAGTTGTTCGCCACTTAGGGCAAACTTCTGGAGGATATAATCGCCACGCTGGGCAGGCGGGTTGGGTATCGCGAGGCGTAGCTTCTCGCTCCCGTGACGCTGCTGCCAGTCATTGGTCTGTGGCACTTAGCTACATCTTCAATTGTGATGGTTATGCCGCCACCAGTCGGTTGCCAGCGCCTCGTTGGTTATTCGGCAGAGTGCACCACGGGCAGGTGAGGTTGGCTTGAAGCGAAAAGATGACACAGCCCAGCGTTATATCGTAGGCTTCAATATCACTAACATCAGATGAAGATAAGTGCCTATAATAACCTAACTTTTGAACATTTCTTTATTTTATACTTTCTATTTCTTCATTTATATAACACAGCATTTCTTTATTTTATTTTTATGCGAGAGGCAGCAGACGAGCAAGTGTGATGCCTGATGGTAAGCAGTCGACACCGCCCATGGATACCCGCAACTCTAAGCGAGTTTAGGGTCGCTGCCGGCCTTTTAAATATGAATACGTTCGTTTCCTGAAGGTTCCCAAGTCGTAGCTGTTCGGCAAGACTGTCGTAGAAAGTTGGTTCCACAAAATCGAGGCGCGAGGCAAGAATTTCCTCATAAAACGTACAGTCGAGCAAAAAGGGAAAAAGGTAATTACTAGCCTTCACGTAGGGCATGTTAGCACGGCTTTGGTTTATAAACACAGTCTGACCATCAACCCCTGTGCATAATTAACAAGTTGGGGACGAGAGTCAAGGTTCAACATTACGTGCAACCACGAACGACAGCCTTTGATACCTAATAAAACGTTATCTAAAGGAGCGACCGATCACCTTTTTGCTCCAAGCCACCCTCACCTAGCCGTGGTGCATCCTAAAGAATAACAAACGAGCAACATAGTGGTGGCGGTAGGTATAGCCATCACAATACGGATGATGACAAGGTATGAAAATGAAGAAAATAATTAGTCCGTCTCTTAGATAATAAAAAAATATAAGACCCGTATTTTTTGTTTTGTCGAAATAACAAGAAAATACTTAGATATAGCGCATTAAAGTTACGGAGTGGGGGCTAACTACGTCACGTTAGAGTATATTTTGTACTCTAACGTGACGTCATGTGACATTTAAAATCAATGTATCTTCGTAAGTTTTTGAACAAGAGGCAAAATAAAAAATACGTATCCAATATTTTTCATTAATCTATCTGATGGACATTAAATTATTTTTTAGTCATCATCCCAATTGAAGGCGTAGCTAAATAGCACAGGCCGATGACGGGCAGCAGCGTCACCGGAGTGAGCTAACGGCATAAGCTGAGGATGGAACCTGATTGGCTACACACTTTCGTTCTTTTTCTGTATTTTTTACTAGCTGTGCTCGCGACTTCGTCCGCGTGGAATAGTTATTTTTACCCGTTTTTTTTACATTTTCCATTATTTCTTCGCTCCTAATAGTTGCAGCGTGATGTTATATAGCCTAAAGCCTTCCTCGATAAATGGTCTATACAACACAAAAAGAATTTTTCAATTCGGACCAGTAGTTCCTGAGTTTAGCGCGTTCAAACAAACAAACAAACAAACTCTTCAGCTTTATAATATTAGTTAAGATTAAGATGTTCTCTGCTCATATGTTATTGTGTATTTATAATCATGTATTACCTGTGTCTTGTGTTGCCAATAAAACATTTTTCTTTCTTTCTTTCTTACTACGTCCTGCAATCACCAACCCGCCTGCCCAGGCGATTATGGGTAAAGCCTCCTGGTGTTTGCCCAAAGTGGCGTACAACGGGAGAGGCTTATGTCCAGCAGTGAACTGTGATAGGCTGATGATGAAGATTATGACACTGCATAGATAAGTACCTGGTCATTGTCATATACTATTATAGTAAATAAACTTGGCTTTTAAAAATAATTAAGTACGATGATTTCAACATTATGACGTGAAGGCTTTTATGGTAAAATGGACAATCTTCCCGGCAGATTGAGCAAGTTGAATAGATGCCCAATGTACCTAATAAATTCGCATTTATTTGACTTAAGTAGGGCATTTATTTCCAATAATTAATTTCCTTTTAGAAATTAACATTATTGTTAATTCTTAAACCACCAAATTAATAGTGATTTTTAAGGCTTAAATGGCTACAAACGGTTTGTGCATGTGCCTTATTAAAATTTGTTGTCAAACATGTCAAATTGTAATTTAAAAATAAAAGTGTCAAAGGCATCGATCACGTGCAGCCCACGCACGTGGCCCGGCCCGGACATCCACAGTCCTGACCTTCCTCATAGCGCAGCGCATCCCCTGCACTCCCCCGCGCACAATCAATAAACGTACCACCAGCCAACACAGACACCTCGTGTGTAACCTCCATGCTTTTGACTTTTTAGGCATACAACCTTTGTGGTCAAGTTCTAATCCACAAGCTTTGGCATAGTAATTAAAAAATAGTAAGTGATTAGTAATGGAAACGGTTTGGCTGAAAAAATCAACTTGAATTAGGTACACCACCGGCTTTGCTGATCTTTTCAAAACCCCGAAGAAGAAGAATAAACTATTAATGAAGGCCCATTCTATTGCATAATCTAGTACTATTTTGTATTTAGATGATATGAAAAACAAATTATTAATGGAATTATTTATGTTTTTAACAGTTAACACTTACGGGTATCAGAAGGAAACAGTCCGACAAAGAAAAAGTTCAAACACGTTATGCGTTTAAGAAACACAACTGGTCGCTATTGAAACTTTATTTTTTCGCGACGCGATTTTCAAATTTGACATTCGAAATTCAAAAAGCGGGCGCGGTAGACGGACGTCCGCCGCGGAGGTGCCACACTGACTGCCGAACTGAAATCGACATCGAACTAGGGATGTGCACTGTCAAATGCTGTCATATCGATATTAAGTAAAGTATCACAACAACATTTTTTGGAAAGAAAGAAAAAGTCTTAATGTAACACAAATAACTAAGTACATAGGCACTAATATTCACCATAAAAAGTCACCAAAAAGCACAAATGCTCAGCATAAATGTAAGATGTACACGGAGGGTCCTGATAAAAAAGACAAAGTATTATCCGTCATCATGGTCATAGGTATTCGAATCTATTACAGACTAAGTATAAAGCAGTATCAGGAAGGGCATAGAAACAGTGTCGTGTTTCATGACTCTGTAAGCCAATACAGGACCGAAAAACAGGACCACAAGCCTGGCAAATGTAGCGTGCCTGTGTCAAGCAGGTGTCCGTGATGTTGACGGATTAAGTACACAAATCACCGTCCCAGTTCTTCCCGTCATGTGTGTCGCAAGAGTCGGCCTAAGGAACTGTTAGATTCCCAACCGGCGGTAAATAGGTAACGTTTCGTCAGATCAATGGCATCAGAGTTCATTATTATGAGCGTCAAACCATTATCGCAGTTTTTGCATGAAAGTTTAAAAAGTTTTAGTTAAAAGCAATAGATACATTTCACGTTTGTACTAAAGTAAAAATAGTAAAAACACGTGAGAATTTAGTTTGTTATTATCCTCATGATTCACCTGTTAACCCATTGACCCGGTGGCCTTGCGATGACAATGTCTGTCTGCACCATGGCGAAAATAGGCCAGTTGACGTTTGACCTAATGTTGTCTTGTAGTAATCATTTGAAGATTAAGAAATAAAATTGTAAATACAATAAAATATCCGCGCAGTGACTGATAAAGAATACAAATCGCCGTCCTACCTCTTTCCTTGGGAGTCGCCTTCTCAGCCAATGGTGAGGCTAACCCGCAATCCCTGACGCGTTGGGCGGCCGCGGTACAGTCGTCGAAACACCCGGAAAATTACTTCAACCGCATTTCACCATCAGTCGGTGTATAGCCAAAGATATCTAACAGGCCGGCCGGTGGTTATCGCAGTGACTTGGGCTTCTCTTTCGAAGGAAGCCTTACACCGTGCTACCATAAAAAAATCATACTAGGTTTGCGTTAACATTTTGATGTGATGTCGCTTCACTGAAACCCGATCGCCAGGTCAGCGCTTTTATCTGCAACAATAAAGAATCCAATTTATCGAACTAATTACAAGCGAGCAATTGCAATAAATCGTCATCGGTATCAAGACAGTACTCTCTGTTGTTATTGTTCATTATATCTCATCTTGTTGGGTAAATAATAAATATTGAATGAGAGACATGCGAGATTTCAAAAATGTGACAAGAGAATCTTTGTGTGCAGTTCTTTGCAGCGTGTATAGGTATCAATAAATAAAATAATAATAGTTTAATGAGTAATCTACGTTGCACTGTTGAACTAAATAAATCAGTCATAACTACTGTTTCTCCACCCATTGTTCAGTATTTAAATGTTATGTAGGTACCTATATTATCTTCTTCTTCCCCCTGTGCTCATCCCGTATTTTGAATCCAGCTTCCTTGTGTATAGTAGAGGATCCCGCGATGCAACGACCTTCACCGAGACTTTTATTGGATGAAACTTATTTTATATGTAATTACTTTTAATTAAATATGTCAAAAAATATAATGCAAATTGGTTGCCGATCAAATTTTGGTCCAGGGTATGATTTGATGGATGGGGTAAGAATGGTTAAACATTTGACCAGTTTGATTATTAGATAAATTCTATACCAATCGAAATTATGAAGCCCATAAAATAAATATGCAAACGTTACCCTGCCTATTTTTTTCCGGTCACAACTCTTGAGTAGCCAGGTATGAACAGGCAAATCGATACTTGCATTTTGCACCGGTCTCATTAATTCAATCAATCAATTATTATTATTCAACAGCCATGGTCCTTCCACTGCTGAATGTTGGCCTCCTGTAATTCGCGCTACATTCTCTATCCCGTTCTTCCATCATCCAGCAAAACATACCCTGGACCAGAATTTTATCGGCAACCCATATGAATTACATTTATTTACATATTTGACGACCTCGTGAGATAAGTACTTTGCCAACCAAGAGAGCGTATAGTGATCAGTTAATATTAATAATTTTAGACCCCTTATCTGTTTACCTTCCTAATTGATCAATTGATCTCTTAAACTAACGCCCTTTGCACGTGTCGTGTACCTACCTACTTACTATCAAACTTATCGCATCATTACTAGTACAATATTGTACCTACATCACCCTTGACTTGCGCTCTTCAATCAACGTCTCTGTAATTGTTGACTAGAAAATATTCAAGATGAGATAAGTGTACGGAAATACCTAAACTAATTAGTTAATGAACATCATCTTTACTAAGCGGCGATAATAGTTTATTAATATTACATACTCATAATGTTTATTATAATTAACCCGTGTTAGCGGATAACAGAGTATTTTTAAAATGAGGTAAGTAGACTTTCTTCAGAACATACCTAAGGAAAAATAAAGCTAACTTACTTTTGGCAATAAACTGTTTAAGAAAAGTTAGTTAGACGTCTAGTTTGGCTCATTGATAGAGAAGGCAGCTCCAACCACTTACAAACTGCATGAACCACTTGCTTACCTGCAGGGTCCTCAGCCATCAGGCAATCAAACCTTCAGTTAAGTATTATAGAAAAACTATGCATATCGATACATGGAACTCTTTTCCACCCCGCACCCCTATTTCCAGGTGACGTCACACCTTCACAGGGCGCACGGACCTGTCCAGGCTGGGTGTACGCATGCGCGGCAAATCCGCCATTTTGAATCCCTTCGGTCGCCTTCGTGAAACTTCGCAAATTCTCGTGCAGAGAAGTCATGCGAAATGTAACGCGAAATCCGAAGGCTTCGTAAAAATATTGTTTTAGGATAAAGTAAGGTAGGCAGGCAGTTAATTTTCCGCGAAAACAGTCGCTGTTCGCTACTGGTAGATCTGTTTACTTTTACTTTAGACGTGAAAATATTTACCTACCTTCAAAGTTCGATTGCATTCGAAAGAAAGTTTGCTAAGCGATTTTTTGTTTCATAATAATAAATTAGAAGTAAGTTTAAGGGGCAGCGCAGACGATAGACTTTCCGTGACGCACTTTTTTGCAATTATTATGCAGTAACGCACACGAAGCGCAAAATCTGTCGCGGATATTTCACAGACACAGGATATTGCACAGGACGCACATTTTCGATCATTTTGTAGACCTAGACGCTCTTTTTAAATGTCTCAGACGCAGACTCTATCGCACAAAAAATGTGCCGTCTCTATGCTGCCCCTTACAAACGCGAAATTGATTTTATTATGTAGTATAGTAGCATGTGTTTTGTCGCTTCTTTTTTCTGTATGCTTATATTTTTAAAACCACGCAACCGATTTTGATGCGGTTTTTTAATAGATAGAGGGATTCAAGAGGAAGGTTCATGTGTATAATATACTTACTTACATATGGTATTGCACCCGAAGCCGGGGCAGGGGCCTTACCACCAAAATCGAAAACGATCCGTTCTAGGAACGATCGTTTACGATTTTGGTAGTAGGGGCCCAGGTCGCTAAGTAGTATCTTAAAGGACTGAACCGATTTTCATCAAGCATACCTACTTAAGAAAACGCACGATTGAATTACCTTTAAGCAAAAATAACAAATCAAAATCTTTTCGGGAGTTATGATGCCACAGACACACACTCAACCATAGAGAATACGGCATCGGGGTTTAACAACAGGCTCGGTGGCTCAATTGGTAGTGACCCCTGCCGTTTGAGCCAAGGGTCGTGGGTTCGATTCCCACCCGGGACAAACATTCGTGTGATGAATACTTGTGTTTGTTCCGTGTCTGGGTGTTTATAATTTGTATTTAAGTATTTATTTGTGGTACCTTCGTTGTTCTGATACCCATAACACAAGTGCTTAAGCTACTTACTTTGGGATTAGAGCAATGTATGTGATGTTGTCTAATATTTAATATTTAATATTTAATTTAATATAACAAGTAAATATCAGACAACATTAAAGTGGCGAACATTGGGAGAGGCCTGTCCTGCAGCGGACCGATATAGGCTGATGAATGATGATTATTTATTTATTTATTTATTATTTATACATATATACTGCTTCAATCCCAAAGTAAATTGCTTGAATAAGAATATTTATTACTTTTGCACTTGTGTTATGGGTATCAGAACAACGAAGCTACCACAAATACAAACTTAAATACAAATGCATCCAGACCCAGAAATTCAAATCTAGACAAACATATAATACCTATACTTGTAGTCACAGACGCCTTACAAGCAAGGTCTTTGTATAGTTACAAGCGAAAAGTCTATGATCTTTAATAGAGCTTTTGGTATTAGTATGTAAACTTCTACTTATCCAGTAAAAAATACCTATATAGGCGTAGTAACCATTTCGGGTTTATTGCGTCATGTTTTATGTAGGTCGGCTTTTTTCCGGGGTGTGAAAACTGGAGCAGATCAAATGGGAACATTAATTATTATTAAGCGGTTTTATCATAATAGGTACCTAAGGTAAGATAGATAGATAGATGGATTCTGCTTCATCATCAGCCTATCGCAATCCACTGCTGGACATGGCATGACCAAAGTAGCGAACTACTGGAGAGCCAGTAGTTCGCTACTTTGGTCAAACACCTGGAGGCTTTACCCATAATCTCTTCTAGACAACCTTTGGGTCATCATCATCATCAGCCTATTATAGTCCACTGCTAGACATAGGCCGCTCCAGTTGTTCGCCACTTAGTAAAAACGTCTGGAGGATATACCCATAATCGCCACGCTGGGCAGGTGGGTTGGCGATCGCAGGGCGTAGCTTCTCGCTCCTGTGACGCTACTGCCCGTCATCGGTCTATGGTATTTAGCTACGCTTTCAATTGTGATGGTTATACCGCCACCAGTCGGTTGCCAGTGCCTCGTTTGTAATTCGGCAGGATTTGTTTTTTTGGACTGTAACCACGAGCAGGTGAGGTTGGCTTGGGCCGGAATGATGAAAGGTCGCTCCCTTACATCCCTACCCCCCTTACCTTTGGGTAGCAAGATAGAAAGGGTAAGCGTGTTTCTATTTATGTTACCTTTTATATCTCTATTTTTTTATGACAGAGGGGGCAAACGGGCCTGAAGATCACCTGATGGTAAGTGATCACTTCAGCCCATAGACACTGCAACACCAGGGGAGTCACAGGCGCGTCGCCGGCCCTTGAGAAATCTCGCTTCTTGAAGGTCCCTAGGTCGTATCCATTCGGGAAAATTGCAGCCGGAAGCTGATTCCAAAGAGCAGCAGCACGAGGCAGAAAATTGCGCGCAAAACGCACTGTGGAAGACTTTCTATTAAGATGATAAGGATGAAATTTTACTTTTATTGCACACAGTTCACAGTGCACAAAAGGTGGAGTCAGTGCCACAAAGTTGTTCTCAACCAGTCAACCATTGGACTAAGTAGAAACAAGTATGAGTACAACAAATTTTGTAGAGCAAAAAAAATTTTAGGGGATTGCCGGGGTAGGTACTTGAATAATCTACTTGGTGATTGGTCACGGTAGCCGGAATTATGAGATGACGTGAAAACACGAGTTTACGTGAAGGTTAACCCTTTCACGGGCATCGCAAACTACGCCAAACTTGAGCAAAGTCAGTATTAAATCTGAATAATAGTAGACTGAGGAGATCATTCAATATAAAAAAAGAAAAAAAATAACCCTGAAAATAGGTCTTTCAGGCGTGGCAAAATATTTGCCAATGACCTTTAAAAAATTTAACGTGGCCACTATATTGCCAGTGTTCGGAGAAAATTAAAAGAATTTTTATTTTTTTTATATCTATAATTATGGAAAAGTCAGTAAAAATATTGGCATTTGTCAAAAAACACTAAACACGAATATAAAACTTAAAATTAAATGACTCAACGTAAACAACAAGTTAAAATAATATTTTTTCCCTTTTTTATCTTTTTTCTATCTTTTTCTATATACTATATTCCTCTTACGAGTATATGATTCAAACGCCGTGCTAGCAGTATAAATCCAGCCCCATATAGGTGTATGTGTATCGTTTTAGTTTTATAATTTTTTTTATTATATTTATTTATTCTATCCTGTGGCGTCATCAAGACTATTTTCTGACATAAAACCATCTGGGATTTCTTAAATTTCAGTTATTTGTTTTGTACTTAAGGGTTTCATAATTTTCTTTTCATTTATTATCTAAAACAAATAAAATATAGTTACGTAACTACCTAAGCGTCGGCAAAAGTTTTGCCACACTAGTTTTGTTTACGGGCATTGGCAATTATTTTGCCACCTACATATTTTTTTCACGGGCATTGGCAACCTCGAAGATTTTTGTCAAAAACTTTATAATAGAGAGATGAAACAGTGAAATTATTATTATTTTAAGTAGGAAAACTATTTAGGAGTAAAAATAATGATGAATACTGACTTTTCACTCGGACAATCCTCAGATTTAAACGGCTATTTACGGAGCGGCACAAAAACGTCACGCACTTACGCCATATTTTTGCAAATGACAGTTGTACAAGATAGCTAAACCAATCAGAGACTTTCTTTTTATTTTATCGTCTTTGCAATATATTGAGCTAAAAGTAATGAGCCTTATTTTTAGTTGATAAGGCTTAATTTTGTACTTATGTTTAAAAATATGGACTGGCAACTATTTTGCCTATACCAATGAAAGGGTTAATGAGCACAAAATATGACGATCAGTTAGTTCAGTGGTGATGAACGCTGTCTCTGACCCTGGTCTCAGGTTCGATTCGCGCACAGTACAAACATTTGTGTGCATGAACATGTCTGTTTGTATTTGTCTGGGTGCTTACTATTTAATTATTTACATAAAAAAAGTATCTAAATAAGTTTATCACTTGTCTAGTACCCATAGTACAAGCTTCGGTAGTACCCATAGTATCAGCTACCTACTTATTGACGTATTCTATACCTAAAAAGGTACCTATCGAATACGTCAATAAACTGTTTTAAAATTAACTTTGATTCTCATTACCACAATCAATAGTTTTTCAGTTCACCGAAACGTACGTATGACGTCATCGCTTCAGTAGTCTAATTGATTTGACTGTGTAGGCCTCATTGCGTCATGGATATTTTAAGCACAACCTATTCCCAGGAATGGTATGAAGTTAGAAAACAAACGAGGACCTAATATGTATATAGCTGAGATTTGAGCAGAAGAGCAGGTATTATTTCGATCTTGTACCCTGACCTTTCCATGGAATAAATCTTTCAGCAAATTACCTTTAAATTAGTGAATTGTGATTATATTTTTTGCCTTAGTACGGTGGCTCATATCGTAGTGATTCTATGTGATTCGTGCTTCTGAAGCAAAAATCGTGTTTCCTGCCGGTTCTTTTCGATAGAATCATTGTTTTTTATAAAATGAGCGTTCAGGATTACCTCAGTTCACTTGATGGTAAGCAGACGTGAGGTCCAAATGTTAGGTCGCCGTGTACACTAAGACAAACCCACCGCGCCTGTCGCCCTCACCCTAAAGGCCCACTGAGATGCCGTTTCACGCCCATTACTAAAACCGATTATCTTTCTATGTTGCTTGATGATTCATACGTAAGTGCTTGTTTTATTTTCGACTCTATTCTACTGGGATTTTCTATCTATGAAACAGTCAATAGCAGCCTAGAGCCAGCCTGGGCCTTGCACCATCGATCGGGACGGGCTGGCGCGGAGCCAGCGCGAAGGTCGTCGGTGCACGGTCCACGCTCAAACTTACTTGAATTTACGTCAAACGAAATTGCATAGCACGAATGTTTAGTATACTTTTAGGGGTTAGTTGTGATTGTAGCGTGACAACGAGGACGATCGGAATTATTTCACCTTGCTCTACCAAGCCCCTATGCCACCATGTTATTGTCACCTCACCAAACATAGCCAAAAAGCACTTTGCCCGATTGCACAGTGCATTTAAGGCTAATTTTGAAATGGCTTCATTTTGACGCGCCTTTTTCAAGTCGCACGGTATAGAAATTGTTAGGATAATTTAGATAACGCATTGCTCGCAAAAGAGTCTCTTGACACAGGCAATAGCGCGTTAATATTTAGTGTAACGTTCGTTGTTCAATTGAGCGAAAAAGCTCAGCTGACTAAGAAAGGGAAGCTTGCAATTGTTTTTTACTGACGAGTTTTCGCGACCGTCGTCATCCAAACTCTCCCTAATTTTTTATCCTTGTACAACATGGGACCTATAAAGGCATGGCTCAGGGCAGTGGCGTAACTATACCATTCGAGGCCCGTGGCAAATTCATCGGATTTTCACTAAATGTGTAATAATAACTGTTGGGAGTTTGGTGTCTCCTCTGACCGGGGGCCCCTTACGGCTGGGGGCCCGTGGCATTTTGCCGACATGCCACCCTGTAGTTACGCCACTGGCTCAGGGGCATGGCAACATTTATCAATATCATCGGCCTTTCGGAGTCCACTGCTGTGCTGGACGTAGGCCTTTTCAAATGTTCGCCACTTTGATCGGTCTTGGGCCTCTCGCATCCAGCACTTGCCTGCCAGCATGTTGTCCCTCTACCTGGCCCGAGGGCGTCCTCCAACGCGTTTGCCGAGAAGCTGTATCCACTCCAGAATTCGGTTATCGTTTCTGTGGCTGATTTTTTTTTTATGCAAGTGGCGGCAGACGAGCAAATGTGATGCCTGATGGTAAGCACTAAGCAGTCGACACAGCCCATGGATGGGGATTCATTTTCATCATATTAATTTTAATTTAACATAAGTAGGTATATCCAGCTCATAATGCAGGGCAAAATCCTGGGTAAACGACCACCAGGAAGAAGACGTACCTCATGGCTCAAGAATCTCCGGGCATGGTTCAATCTGAGTACGAGATCCTTGTTCCGTGCCGCTGTGTCAAAGGTCAGAATGGCCCTAATGATAGACGACCTCCGGTAGGAGATGGCACTTCAAGAGGAAGAAGGTATATGACACAATTTTATGATGAAGCTCTTCCTTTTTGATTTGGAAACGTCGACTAACTAAATACTAAAAAGTTCATATTTTCTAAGCATTTGTGTTCAGACCCTTTTGCAAGTTCTTAAGCGCTTCGCATAACCTATTTTATACCGTAAAATACGTATAATACACGCCGAATAGGTAGTAAACCGAATCCAATGCCAACTATTGGACGTTTTTGTGTAATAGTTCCATTATATTGCGCTCAATAGCCCGCCAGGGCCGCGTCCTTGGCCCCTAGGCTCCAAGACATGGCCGACATTAGCCCCCGAATCATTTCACTGTGTGGAGACACGTGTAGGGTCTGTTTCACGTCTGGCGACGCAAGGAACGAAAGATTTGTAAGCGTTTATTCAAAACATTTAGGGATCATTTGACTTTGAATGGGATGATGAACACAAAAGGGGGGAAACCAGTGGCGTAACTATACCATTCGAGGTCCGTGGCAAATTCATCAGATTTTCACTAAATGTGTAATAATAAATGTTGGTAGTTTGGATTCTCCTCTGACCGGGGGCCCCTTACGGCTGGGGGCCCGTGGCATTTTGCCGACATGGCACCCTGTAGTTACGCCACTGGGGGAAACGGACTGTTTTGAACAGATTCTTAAGTCGGTACGTAGGATAGCATAGAATCTGTTAACCACTAGTAAACCCAGTGGAAAGAGACCTATTTAGAGTCAGTTTACGACTAAGGCCTAATTAATTCTCACGGATGTAAGGGAGCAACCTATAATCATATATTCGCCACCTTCACCTGCCCGTGGTGCATCCTGCTGAATAACAGACGAGGGTCTGGCAACCGAAGGAGTAGTCGAATAGGTACCATAGGCCGATGGCGGGCATCAGCATCATTTATGCGAGGTGGCCATAGGACTTCCCCAATATAAATAAATAACCCAAGACATGCCACGCTGGGCCACACAGCGCCATCTAGCCCCAAACTAAACCGAAGCTTGTACTATGGGTACTAGACAACTGATAAACTTACTTAGATACGTTTTTTTTGGAAATAAATACATTATTATACATAGAAAACACCCAGAACAATACAAACAGACATGTTTATGCACTCAAATGTTTGTAATGTGTGGGGATCGAACCCACGACCCTTAGCTCAGAAGGCAGAGGTCTCTACCAATTGAGCCACAGAGCCAGTCATACCTGTTATGTGATGCCATCTGGTGGCTTTCGTTTTTATAGGTAAAACGTGGGTAAAACTCTCATTGTCATTTGGGGGAGGGGGGTTTGCCTTAATCACCACGCTTCGCAGGTGCGTTGATCTCAGTAGGTTTTATTTGTCCCCAAATAAACACTGCTACCCATTTCCTCATATTCTTGGTACACACATAAGTTCATCAAATGATTTTCATCCTGGGTGAAGACCAAATGGGATAAAAACCTTCGATGGAGAAGATGGAATATAAAATGAAACCTATTTAAACTTTTAATAATACATTTTATTTCTCAATCATAATGAAATCAAAATAACACACCACAAGAATATTTACAAACATTCTGGTACATTCACAATGATTATGTCACCCCTTAGGCCACTGGTGACCACGAATGAACGAAACGTAAGGACTTTACAATATCAAGCCTAGGGACCTACGTTGTATCTGGTAAGCAACAGACCAATTTTAGGCAGTCAATCAATTAAATCAAATCTGATAACTTGGTACTAATATGTCGTAGCAGAATAAATCTTAACAGACTAGGTATAATTGCTTTATCTATACTAATATTATAAAGCTGAAGAGTTTGTTCGTTTGTTTGAACGCGCTAATCTCAGGAACTACTGGTCCGAATTGAAAAATTCTTTTTGTGTTAAATAGACCATTTATCGAGGAGGCTTTAGGCTATATAACATCACACTGCGACTATTAGAAGCGAAGAAATAATGAAAAATTTAAAAAAAAAACGGGGAAAAAGTAACTATTCCACGCGTACGAAGTCGCGAGCACAGCTAGTTAAGTATACAATCCAAAACCAGTTAAGCTTTTAAATACCCGTGAAAACAAAAACATTAAAAAAAATATTGTTTAATGGTCACCAATGGCAGATATGGTGTCAAAGAGTTAACAAGCGATGGCGACCATATTATAAATAATCAACGTAAATTAGACCATTTTTCATTTGAAATTAAGTTGATTACTGAAAAGTGCATATTTATAATGTATTTTGAAATTTTTATCTGACGATCCAACAACACGTTTCTTTACATATAAAATTATCTAGAATTTAAGAACCTATTCCAATGATTCGTTCGAAATCCGTTCACACAACGAAATAACTAAATTACATAAGTAAAACACTCATATTTTATGACGTACCTATTTATTTCTAAGATTTGGCAAGACACAAAGTACAGTGCGCGCTCGAATATTAAAGAATAGAGTTTATTTAATAAAATATAATATTTTTAATGACTCTCTCTCGGTTACTGAAAACCGAAATGTCTAGTTTGTACCTTGTTTTGATAAACGAAGTCACTCAAAGAAGTGACTGGCCGAGGTTAGATCGGTAACCACATGGTGTGCAGCGTAACTATATTTACGCCACTAGAATGGATACAGTTTGCACAGGATCGGAATGGTTGGCGATCTCTGGTTGAGGCCTACATCCAGCAGAGGATAGCAATGAGTTGACTGATTGAAGAGTAAACATAAAGATGTAGTTAAGTAGGTAATTCAAAAGAAACCAAAGTATGTAAGGGATTGGCATGTAAGAGAGCGACCTATCACCTTTTCGCTCCAAGCCATCCTCACCTGCCTGTGGTGCATCCTGCCGAACAACAAACGAGGCTCTGGCAAACCGACTGGTGGCGGTAAAACCATCACGATAAAAAGCGTAGCTAAATACCACAGGCGGATGACGGCAGCAGCGTCACCGAAGCAAGAAGCTACGCCCTGCGATCGCCAAACCGAGGCGTGGCGATTATGGATATATCCTCCATAAGTTTGCCCTAGATGGCGAACAACTGGAGAGGCCTATGTCCAGCAGTGGACTGCAATAGGCTGATGATGATGATGATGAATTCAAAAGAAAAGACGATTCCTCATATCCGACGCACACTATACCAGCAATAAGATTTAATTTTTATGATAAAATTTACGTATTAAACTTAATTCATAGCATTAAATTATTTTCACAATACGTTGACTAAACTACACTATGATCATAGTACCACTAACTACATCCAACTAGCATTCTACGCTCTTACAAAGACCGAATAGCAAAATATAGATATCTCAAGTTAATTGACGAGCAATCGAATCAAATTTGGCCAACTCTAAGTAATGTAAAGTTTATACAGATGAGAGATGAGGTTTCACATAGACATGACATAGTAAATATTTTAATAATAGGTGAGCTTCATAGTATAACCATCAGCGACTATTTTCAAAGTCATGGATTTCGTGTGACGTTATCTGTGGATTGGCGTCTTAGCCAATAGTTATGCTTACCTATTCATATTTTATTTATCACCTTTTATATCAAATATATCATGTCTATGTTTCATTAGATATGTCTTTAATAGCAATAATAACCTTAATGTTGTATTTAAACATTTGTATCTACCTAAAAGTACATTTAATTACAATTTACATAGATGCTTTTAAAATTAAATGTAACCAACTTTCATGATGTTTGAGCGTCTGTCTTTATTCTAATACCGTCATAAATAAAGTTATAGTAGGTAGGTATAACTATTATTTTAATAGCGTTGTACGTAGGTAGCTAATATTTAGAATGACAACAAATTGGGTAGTTAAATAATTATGGCAATTTCTATGAAATTAATCTAGTTTAATTTAAATAGACATCTGTGATATTTTGGAATCATAATAACTGTTCATGCTGAATTTCTCAATGTTTTTCTAATCTCAGTTGACTACTAAGCTATTGCTATTTTGAACTGTTTATTTGGCGATTTTTTTACAAAATACTAGATACTATTTATATTCATTAATATTTGAAAAATAAAAAGCAGAACTGAAAATTAGATTTTAATTCCAGGAACAAATATTACGTACCTATCTTTGGCACTAATTACGATTTCATCATCAAAGCAATTTCAAGAACAGATGTTGCTATGAAGACACGAACCAAAAAATATGAATAGTCTTTTAATAAAATTACAATGATCTCTTCGAACTAGGCTACAGTTCTATTTATTGTAATAACATTAATTAAAATAATACTCTCCTGTGTCATTTACGCAACATACATAAACAATTTAACCATAATACATTCCAAATTGCGACTGGATGGAAAGTCTACCTGTAAAATCCCAGTCACCATTGTTATTTACACGACATAAACCTAAAATGGCGGTTCAAACATATTTAATTTATTCTTCCTTAATTTTTATTAACGGGGCTCATGCACGAGATATAATAAGTAATACATAATCTACTTACAGCTTGACGATTGATTCGATTGTGTTGCATCAGCCGTGGTCACGAGGGGACTGAAAGCGCGGGATCGACATGCCGGGTAGACTTGTAAATCTTCTGCTACCCTCACATTGATTAGACTCAATTTATCCTAGCGCAGAGTCGAAGCGTCTATCCAAAACTGAACATAACAAATTCAACCTTTTTTTATAGTGGCTCGACATAATGGCTTCCCTACGCCTGATGGAAAGTGAAAGAGATGGAAAGTGAAAGCCCAAATCGCTGTGACAACTGGCAAGTAACTGGATAGTTACCTGTCAGTTGCCACTGCCATGCCGGCCCAACCCTAACCCCCCACAAGCTCCGGAGACCCTACTCACCAGCAGAAACACGATCCGGAGGTCATTTGGCTGCGGGTGGGGGTCCTTCCCCGGACGGGCAGCTCAATACGAGCGAAGACTCGCTATGCCCTACCTCTCTTAAACCCTAACTACATTCCCCATCTCCATACAGTATGCTAGACACAAAGTTTAACTTCCCACATGGTCATGCGCTCCTGGTACTTTTGCCTTGCTATTTGCTATTAGTTTGAGCGTATATTAGACTTTTGTTTTATTTGTCGTTGTTCCAGCAGCAGCATCTCGTAGCTGAGTAGGCCAATTTACCCCTAGCAACATAATCAAGGGTGTAATCGTCCCAACAGTGAATCATAGTGGGACCAGTTTACCATTATCAAATTTGAAAAGGGCAAATTGGTCCCTGGTCCCAATTTTCGACTGGGACGAGATGCTCCCTAACCCTATTGTATAACCACTTATAGATACAACGATGTTTTGACACGTAGCCGAAATCGTAACTAACGCGCGCCCTCACACAAAATGTCACTTCTGGCATTGATTTTTGACATTTTTATTCCACAGTAACGCCCTCATGTCAATGTCACTCAACATTTTTGTCGGTTTGTCATGTCACGGAAGTCTCTACGACATCCGACATTCACAGTATCGGTTCTTTTTTGATTTCAGCAACAACAACTTAGTTCCGCCCTTCCGGTTGCTGGTTTTTATCGCTAATGAGACTCGTTATTAAATTTTAAGTTGTAGCAGAACGCGAAAATTCAAAATCTTAAACTTCCTTAACTTGTACACTAAGTTCAATTTACACCGACAAACTTAGATATCCAAATAAATATTTCCTCTTATATTACAATTTATACATCCCTTGAAATGAATCTTATTTTTTTTTAATTTATGAAGAGGGAATTTAATTTTCTTTAATTTCAATATAGGTAGGTACATAATTTTAAACTTCGATAGCAATGCATAATTTAAACGTAATAAAATATGTATGTAATAGATCTTACAGAATAATATGTATTGTCTTGAATTGAAATGAATTTAAATAATGTTCTCTCCTTATTTTATGATATGCCAATTGGTTTCCTAAAGTAATTTAAATCTTATCAAATAGACCTCGAGACCGAAATTTGAAAATAAATGCGGCAACATATTTTTTGTACGGAGACACTGGTTACTACGAGATAAACAACTGATGCTAGCCTTGGGCATGTAACTCCCTCATCCCTGATATTTTATTTGGAACTTATCTGACAAATAAACAACGGGATTAGCAAGCGTTAGCTAGTGAATAACTATCAAGAACTTTATGGTGGCACGAGTATATAAAGGTAGTGTCATTCAATTCAAGTATCTTTTCCAATTGGTACTAGTCTGTAGGGTAGGGTTGCCATACGTCGCGGTACGCCGGGATATGTCCCGTTTTGAAGCATCGAGTCCCGGCCGATCAGCAAATTGATTCGGTTTAAAAACGTTATGAACGTACATTAAACGCGTTTTTCTAGTTAGCTAATCGTACGTAGGTCGCTGGTATTAAATGGCTGTGTTAAAAGTTGTTTTGGTGTTCGAGCAAGGACAGAACCTTAAAAGTTACCTATTGTTTAAAGAGAGCTCTCTTCTCACGGTAGGTAGCGGCATTGCTGTGCCCCTGGCATTGCAGATGTCCATGAGCAGCGGTTACTGTTTAACATCAGACAGGCCGCTTGCTCGTCTGCCACCAATTAGCAATAAAAAAAAAATTGTTGTAATAAAAGATCATCTTGAAATGTCCCTGACTTAGTCCTCACACTTATGGCAACCCTACTGTAGGGACATAGGAATCAACTCATTTCTAGCTACTTACTGGTAATCGTGGTCATGTAACATAGAATGAAGGTAGATGATATTTCTATAACCAGTGCTATATTAGTACTTAATTAATATTTTTATATTGATCGATACTATGTTGAAATGTACATTCTTCCTTAATGAGATCAAGCTTACACTGTTTTATTATTTGTTTAATTAAATATCATAATATTAGTACCAGCTACCAAAAATGTATTTAGAAGGCCACATAAAGAAAATTAAAGACTGCCAGATATAGGAAAATAAAAGCATAAAACAAAATAATATAAAAACAAAAAATTTAATAATAAAACAATAATTATTATCATCATTATTAATAATAAAGACCGCTTCCGCCTCATTATTGCCTACGGATCACTATCACTGATTTTGTACTAAATAACGAATACTCAATAGTAATCACTTGTCGTGACGTCATAGTTCGCGAAACGGTCTAGTTGTGTGACGTCACATTATACGACTGGACTTCAGCCAGCGCTAAGTTAAGATATAAAATGAGCATTAATTTAGACTTCGAGACGGCTATGTGGCCTCCTATTCGCTAGAAAACAAATGGCTGTTCCCAATAGTCCCTGTTGATTTCTTTTTCATCATCAGCCTATTAAACGTCCAATAGGCCTGTTTCCGTAAAAAATGTAATTAGTCCGCCTTTTAGATTGTTCAAAAATAAAAGACACGTATTTTTTCATTTGTAAATTAGACCAAAAATGACAAAAATAGAACCCGTTAAAACTACGCGTGGCGTCAAAGAGTAAGAGTTTTTTCGCCACTGAGTGACGTCAAAGACCCCCACTCCTATTTTTGATGCCTTGTATCTTTGTTATTTTTTGTTTAAATCAAAAAAGGAAAAATACGTGTCCAATATATTTTTATCATCTAAAATACGGACTAAATATAATGTAATTATTTTGACCCTGGAATCATCCCTATTCTGGACATAGGCCTCCCCCCAATGACATTTGTCATTTGTGGGATTTGCCTTTTTCTTTCCTAAATGACTACGATGATGGCCAGGGCGGCCTTGTCATCATCACCGGACTGTTGGTGGAGCGGAAGGCTCTCACCCCTGAAGAGGGACCTTAATCCCCATAGACACCATGCTTAACAGGCGGGTTGGTGCAGTAAGCATGGGGGACAACCGAGACATTTTTACAATAAATTCTCAGGTGTACCCCGATGGGGGCTACTGGGAATGAGGTATAAGAAGTGTCCTAACTCAAAATGTGTCATTTGTTTTCTAGTGAATACAGGCCTTTACAATAATGGCTTTGGCACTCTGGCACCTGCCTTTCACTTTCGGATAAAGTACACTAAAATACGTATTTAACATCATTGAACAATGAGCTTTATTACAATGACTCTAAGGCTGCCTGTTCACAAGCGGAGGGAGGCAGAGGAGCGGTGGATGGGGTAAGAATCCACCAATAGAACCTTTTCTTTCACTTTTGATGTTGATTTTTGACTTCTGAATGGAACTAAACACACTTATTCAGCTGTTGTCCATGGAAAACAACAATTTTGTATGGAGACGCGTTCAGATTCAGCTCTCCGCGTCTATTCAGCTTTCGTGGCTTTTCTCATTTTTACGCCGTAAACGGCTGATAGAAGCAGAGCTGTTTAACCAAATGTGTGACCAAAATCGTTCAGCGAAACGCGAATGGGAGTGATTAAGTGTGTTTAGGCCCTAACGCCCTCGTGTCAGTGTTACCGACGTGACAAAACATGTTTGTCAGTCTGTAGGTAGATAGTAGATATTTGTATATCTCATGGCGTGTGATGTGACCGAAATAGCCGCCCTCATACAAAATGACGACGTTGATTTGTCACAGTAATTTAAATTCTCGATTTCAATGGCACCCACTCGCCAAAAAAATATTTTAGTTTGCTATATTTGCGTACAGTAGTACCACGTTAATAAGTTACACCTGCAAAGAAGTCTTAATTTTGGAAGGAAAAATATTAGCCAATCGTAACGTGCCCCGCGTATGCGCGCGAGGCAATTCTCTTTTGCTATTGGCCAACGCGACCGCGCCATGATGGATGCCTGTCATCTTGACAGTTGCTAAGAGCGAGACAGCATGAGACGCAGTTTTATCGACTTCAAGGCTGGCCACATACGAATTAAAATAGACGTACGCCACTAAAATGCTCTACTTACATATAAAATGCTGAAGCGCTTCTTATGGTGCAAGTAGAGCATTTTTAACGTAAATTTTGATGTATGTGGTGTGAGGTATGTTAAGACTTAGGCTGAAGTCTTAACAAAACACAATAAATAACTGGTTCCCTCTCGCTTTGAACATCGAAAGTTTTTAAGTATTTACTTAATCGGCTTTAGCTTTCTCTGTAGACAAAGTTTGCCGATGCAACTTATAAAAATGATTCTACTATAATGGCATATATAAGGAATTATCTCGAAAGACAGAACTATACTCATTTACATACAAACATACTAACAATATTTAAACATCTAGCGTTCGTACTGTATCGGTAACCTCTTACAATTTCATCACATTTATCGTTTAAATATACTATTATATTCACAATAATGTCCACTCCGAAAGCAACGTTCATAACACATTCGTTTCTTTTAACGTTATTACGTAAGTTAAGCTTCGTTATCGTTCGTCAATCTTACGTAACGGTCATTGTGTAACGGTTATGATAATAACGTCTTTGATGGTGTGAAATAACGTTTCGCTGTTACTGGTAATAACGTTTTTGTGTTCGCTGGTAATTTGCTTTGTAGAGTTTTCCCTCAAATATAACGTTTCTTGTATTATCGTTGTTCTTTATTAGGCTCTTTGGGTAAAATATTGTGTGACTAACTTTTATTAACTCGCATTATAAAAGTATTATTTGAAATGGAACGCAAAAGTTTATCATATTGTGTGATTGAAAATTGATCAACAATTACAGATTGATAGTAAACATATACATACAAGATGTATTTAGCCTATTGTATCACTCACCGATCCCATATACCGTTCCTTATTCCCGTTATTAACCAGCCGTTATCAAAACCGTTATTACCAGTAGCACTAACACAATAGTCATTCCGCACAAATCGTTTCCACTCCACTTCGCAGTATTACTACACATCACAATCCAATTTACTTCACATCGCAATCCAATTTACTTCACATCACAATTTATTTACTTCACATCACAATTTATTTCACGTCGCCCTTCAGCGCCCTGTCGAGGACGGACTTGGAGGCGATCTCGACGGTGACCGTCTTGCTGATGGTGGACAGGCCCTGGTCCTCTGCTGACTCCGACAGGGGCTCCGTGAGGATCTGCAGCGAGGACACCTTCGCCCTCTGGTAGGCGGTCACCGTGTTCATGCCGAGGAATCTGCAGGTGAAGAGGGGAGTTTGAGTTACGTACTTTATGATTAAGTAGTAAGATAGTGCAAATGGCAAACTTAATGTCTGCAGTGGTCAATTTTTAGGCAAAATAAGAGTTTTCGGCGCAAAACAAAGGCAGCTGTTTGATGCTGATAGTGGTCCTTTATTGGCGTTTCACGTCGATTATTATAAGTTATTTGTGCACAAAATATAGACGGCCACGTCCGTACCTGACGGCCACGTAGCACACGAGCAGCGCCGCGCCGGCCACCAGCACGCGCACCACGGACGAGGCGAAGTGCTGCACCACCAGCCACGCGCCCATCGTGCATGTGACGGCCACGTCTGTACCTGCCGGCCACGTCCGTACCTGACGGCCACGTAGCACACGAGCAGCGCCGCGCCGGCCACCAGCACGCGCACCACGGACGAGGCGAAGTGCTGCACCACCAGCCACGCGCCCATCGTGCATGTGACGGCCACGTCTGTACCTGCCGGCCACGTCCGTACCTGACGGCCACGTAGCACACGAGCAGCGCCGCGCCGGCCACCAGCACGCGCACCACGGACGAGGCGAAGTGCTGCACCACCAGCCACGCGCCCATCGTGCATGTGACGGCCACGTCTGTACCTGCCGGCCACGTCCGTACCTGACGGCCACGTAGCACACGAGCAGCGCCGCGCCGGCCACCAGCACGCGCACCACGGACGAGGCGAAGTGCTGCACCACCAGCCACGCGCCCATCGTGCATGTGACGGCCACGTCTGTACCTGCCGGCCACGTCCGTACCTGACGGCCACGTAGCACACGAGCAGCGCCGCGCCGGCCACCAGCACGCGCACCACGGACGAGGCGAAGTGCTGCACCACCAGCCACGCGCCCATCGTGCATGTGACGGCCACGTCTGTACCTGCCGGCCACGTCCGTACCTGACGGCCACGTAGCACACGAGCAGCGCCGCGCCGGCCACCAGCACGCGCACCACGGACGAGGCGAAGTGCTGCACCACCAGCCACGCGCCCATCGTGCATGTGACGGCCACGTCTGTACCTGCCGGCCACGTCCGTACCTGACGGCCACGTAGCACACGAGCAGCGCCGCGCCGGCCACCAGCACGCGCACCACGGACGAGGCGAAGTGCTGCACCACCAGCCACGCGCCCATCGTGCATGTGACGGCCACGTCTGTACCTGCCGGCCACGTCCGTACCTGACGGCCACGTAGCACACGAGCAGCGCCGCGCCGGCCACCAGCACGCGCACCACGGACGAGGCGAAGTGCTGCACCACCAGCCACGCGCCCATCGTGCATGTGACGGCCACGTCTGTACCTGCCGGCCACGTCCGTACCTGACGGCCACGTAGCACACGAGCAGCGCCGCGCCGGCCACCAGCACGCGCACCACGGACGAGGCGAAGTGCTGCACCACTAGCCACGCGCCCATCGTGCATGTGACGGCCACGTCTGTACCTGCCGGCCACGTCCGTACCTGACGGCCACGTAGCACACGAGCAGCGCCGCGCCGGCCACCAGCACGCGCACCACGGACGAGGCGAAGTGCTGCACCACCAGCCACGCGCCCATCGTGCATGTGACGGCCACGTCTGTACCTGCCGGCCACGTCCGTACCTGACGGCCACGTAGCACACGAGCAGCGCCGCGCCGGCCACCAGCACGCGCACCACGGACGAGGCGAAGTGCTGCACCACCAGCCACGCGCCCATCGTGCATGTGACGGCCACGTCTGTACCTGCCGGCCACGTCCGTACCTGACGGCCACGTAGCACACGAGCAGCGCCGCGCCGGCCACCAGCACGCGCACCACGGACGAGGCGAAGTGCTGCACCACTAGCCACGCGCCCATCGTGCATGTGACGGCCACGTCTGTACCTGCCGGCCACGTCCGTACCTGACGGCCACGTAGCACACGAGCAGCGCCGCGCCGGCCACCAGCACGCGCACCACGGACGAGGCGAAGTGCTGCACCACCAGCCACGCGCCCATCGTGCATGTGACGGCCACGTCTGTACCTGCCGGCCACGTCCGTACCTGACGGCCACGTAGCACACGAGCAGCGCCGCGCCGGCCACCAGCACGCGCACCACGGACGAGGCGAAGTGCTGCACCACCAGCCACGCGCCCATCGTGCATGTGACGGCCACGTCTGTACCTGCCGGCCACGTCCGTACCTGACGGCCACGTAGCACACGAGCAGCGCCGCGCCGGCCACCAGCACGCGCACCACGGACGAGGCGAAGTGCTGCACCACTAGCCACGCGCCCATCGTGCATGTGACGGCCACGTCTGTACCTGCCGGCCACGTCCGTACCTGACGGCCACGTAGCACACGAGCAGCGCCGCGCCGGCCACCAGCACGCGCACCACGGACGAGGCGAAGTGCTGCACCACCAGCCACGCGCCCATCGTGCATGTGACGGCCACGTCTGTACCTGCCGGCCACGTCCGTACCTGACGGCCACGTAGCACACGAGCAGCGCCGCGCCGGCCACCAGCACGCGCACCACGGACGAGGCGAAGTGCTGCACCACCAGCCACGCGCCCATCGTGCATGTGACGGCCACGTCTGTACCTGCCGGCCACGTCCGTACCTGACGGCCACGTAGCACACGAGCAGCGCCGCGCCGGCCACCAGCACGCGCACCACGGACGAGGCGAAGTGCTGCACCACCAGCCACGCGCCCATCGTGCATGTGACGGCCACGTCTGTACCTGCCGGCCACGTCCGTACCTGACGGCCACGTAGCACACGAGCAGCGCCGCGCCGGCCACCAGCACGCGCACCACGGACGAGGCGAAGTGCTGCACCACCAGCCACGCGCCCATCGTGCATGTGACGGCCACGTCTGTACCTGCCGGCCACGTCCGTACCTGACGGCCACGTAGCACACGAGCAGCGCCGCGCCGGCCACCAGCACGCGCACCACGGACGAGGCGAAGTGCTGCACCACCAGCCACGCGCCCATCGTGCATGTGACGGCCACGTCTGTACCTGCCGGCCACGTCCGTACCTGACGGCCACGTAGCACACGAGCAGCGCCGCGCCGGCCACCAGCACGCGCACCACGGACGAGGCGAAGTGCTGCACCACCAGCCACGCGCCCATCGTGCATGTGACGGCCACGTCTGTACCTGCCGGCCACGTCCGTACCTGACGGCCACGTAGCACACGAGCAGCGCCGCGCCGGCCACCAGCACGCGCACCACGGACGAGGCGAAGTGCTGCACCACCAGCCACGCGCCCATCGTGCATGTGACGGCCACGTCTGTACCTGCCGGCCACGTCCGTACCTGACGGCCACGTAGCACACGAGCAGCGCCGCGCCGGCCACCAGCACGCGCACCACGGACGAGGCGAAGTGCTGCACCACCAGCCACGCGCCCATCGTGCATGTGACGGCCACGTCTGTACCTGCCGGCCACGTCCGTACCTGACGGCCACGTAGCACACGAGCAGCGCCGCGCCGGCCACCAGCACGCGCACCACGGACGAGGCGAAGTGCTGCACCACCAGCCACGCGCCCATCGTGCATGTGACGGCCACGTCTGTACCTGCCGGCCACGTCCGTACCTGACGGCCACGTAGCACACGAGCAGCGCCGCGCCGGCCACCAGCACGCGCACCACGGACGAGGCGAAGTGCTGCACCACCAGCCACGCGCCCATCGTGCATGTGACGGCCACGTCTGTACCTGCCGGCCACGTCCGTACCTGACGGCCACGTAGCACACGAGCAGCGCCGCGCCGGCCACCAGCACGCGCACCACGGACGAGGCGAAGTGCTGCACCACCAGCCACGCGCCCATCGTGCATGTGACGGCCACGTCTGTACCTGCCGGCCACGTCCGTACCTGACGGCCACGTAGCACACGAGCAGCGCCGCGCCGGCCACCAGCACGCGCACCACGGACGAGGCGAAGTGCTGCACCACCAGCCACGCGCCCAGCCCCGCGCCCATCATGCACGTCACGGCCAGCGCCGTGCGCAGCCAGTGCACGCACGTGAAGCCGCGCTCCCACTCCACCCTGACACAACACCGACACGGAACTGTTAATGACCCCGCCAGCCACAGACGACAGACTTCCTAACGGCCGATAGTTTGGTCGGGCACACAATCAGTATGAAGATGTGTAGAAAACTGATACTCGGAGACAGTTTTTCTCACTGTATATTTTTTATTTTATTTTTTATTTTTTTTATTCTATTCTTATTCTATTCTATATTACTATATACGATTCACTGTTCTTAATTACTATACTGGAGGCAGGACGAAGTTGAAGCCTTATACTATAGAAAAATCACAACGCCCCCGCGTTGTATTCGACAGGCAACGCCATCTCTGACCAAATAGACGTCAACTAAATTCGAAATAGCTTCGATTCACGTTCGACGTTTAAACAGATGTGTGAAAGTCCGCATACTACAACGATTTGGTGGTTCTTCATACTGATAATGAGCCACAAAAGAGGACACAAATATTACAGACACACACAAAATTTTCAAACACCCGGCGTCAATTTATTTTTCACACAAACACACGCTTAATAAAATAAAAAAAAAACAAACACAAAATTTGGGAACTAAAGTTTGATGAACTTGTATTTTGTGAGACCAATATTCGACTTACCGATTAGTCTCCTGCACAATGTACGGCGTGTTGCAAACTTTGCACTTCAGGCCGTCCGGTGTTGCAGCACTCTGTAATAAATAATAATAAAAAGGTATCACAATAAAATCTAATGCGGCAATTCAGAACAAAGTCACTTTTAGAGTTGTGTCACTATCGTATTAGTACCCCTTTATCACAAATTCTCATCGTTTTATGATGCAATTCTTAGGGACTCGCACGGTTTTGCCTCTACTTTATCAATACGAAAGGCCAACCTGTGGTAATAGGCTATTATGGCTAAAAAATGTAATCAGTCCGTCTTTTAGCTTATTCAAAAATAAAAGACACGTATTTTTTAACCGACTTCGAAAAAAGGAGGAGGTTCTCAATTCGTCTTTATGTATAATATTTTTTTTTTTATGTATGTTCACCGATATTTCCGTCAATTATGGATGGATTTCAAAAATTTTTCGACCGTTCGACAGAGGACACTTCCGAGGTGGTCCCATTATCACCAAGTCAGGATCTGATGATGGGATCCTGGAGAAATTGAGGGCAACAACCGAAAATTGTATGCTCATATGGTGTTTTTGTTACGTAATCATATTTTACTCAGTTATATGCTTCCGGGCGTCAACATCTGGTGCTGATGATGAAGCCACAGAACTCCTTAACGGTTAGGAGTTAGGGGACAGTACTGACATTGGTCGATATTAAACTAGGTAGTAATATGTACTTATGCAGGGCTAATAGGGCAGGTGATTTGGTAAGTGATATGCTTGATTCTAGATCGCAAAGTCTTCACTTGACTTAAAGCAAAATTTTTCATTCCTAAGTAAAACTCTTAAGGACATTAATTAGCCTTTACTCAAGGTCACAGCACATGAACGCAACTAAAAATAGTGAAATAAAATTATTTTTAAAAAAAAATTAAACCGACTTCAAAAAAAAACACAAACGACTAAAACTAAAAAGCGATAAATAACGTAAGTAATTCTATCCTTAATACATAATTATTTAAATATTAAAATTATCACTTATTTTTGAAGTCGGTGCCAGCCAAACAAATAAATGTATATTGTCGTGTGGATTTGCCGGCCGCGCGCGTCATACAACAACAGTCTACGTTAGGTACCGCGAGCTGGCACCGACTTCAAAAATAAGTGATAATTTTAATATTTAAATAATTATGTATTAAGGATAGAATTACTTACGTTATTTATCGCTTTTTAGTTTTAGTCGTTTGTGTTTTTTTTGAAGTCGGTTTAATTTTTTTTTAAAAAATAATTTTTTTATTTGTAAAATTAGACTAAAAATTATAAAGTTACAGCCCGTTGAAATTACGCGTGACGTCACTCGGTGAGGCATTTTTCCGGGAGAAAGTGACGTCAAGGACTCCCACTCCTAACTTTTGGTGCCTTATATCTTTGCTATTTTTTTTTAATGAAGAAAGGAAAAATACGTGTCCAATGCAATTTTATGATCTAAAATACGGACTAAATATAATGTAATTATTTTGACGCAAAACATCCCTATTTTTTTTTATTCAAAATGACTTTGCGCCTGACTGCGACTCGCCTGATGGTAAGCGATATCGTAGTCTACGATGGAACGCGCTCACCCAGCAAAAACCAGTTCACTCTCGCCTGGAACATCGGAAGATTATATCTCTCGGGGAACAAGGAGCCCGGCAAAGAGTTCCATAGTTTGCCGTTTTTCCGTATTCTTGCAAGATTCTTTAATCTAACAACAACAGCAGTAGTCAGCGAGTGTACCTCGACGAGCCACCTGCGCAGGCACTCGTGGTGCACGGCGGACACGTCGCCGGTGCAGCGGCAGGGGCGGATGAGCGGCTCGGGCCGGCTGCTGTCGTAGCAGATCCAGCAGTCGCGCGCCGAGCCCACGCTGCCCACCAGCGAGTCCGTCTCCACATTCTGACAGAGTAAAGTGACGTTATGTTACTGAGATACTACAATTCGATTTAGTGTTGCGATCTATCGATAGCATCGATAGCAAACCCATAGTATCAATAACTTAGAACCATATCATGCAGCTCGTAAATAAAAATCTAAAACAATCGATACCGACTATCGATCAATAGATACTATAGTACTATCGATACTATTGAACTATTGATAGTCGACTATCGATCGGCAATACTAATTCGATTTAATTACAAACATTTTCTAAAGACTAAACTGTACAAAAGTCTTTTAAAATAATATCATATTTACAATTCAATAATATTGTAACTCAAAATGTGTCGTTTTGTTTTCAGGTACACTGAAGCTTAGTTTTCACTTCCTATTGGATTATTAAAACAAAATTTAATAAACTCTTTTATTAACAAAATAAACATAATAATGACGAGCGCCTAGTAAATGCTAACAAATAAACCAGTAGGTATAATATATTCGTTAAAAAATACTTTTACATTCAATGTTATTTCAATCAAATAAAATCGAACATTTTGAGATACGACGTTTTTTCGACGTTATGTCCACGTGGTTTCTACGGTGTAGGTCTAAATTGGCCTTAAAGAATTTTAAGGTTGTATAATAGCACGATTTGCCTATTTATAAATAATATTTATAATTATTAAATCTAGAATTCTGTTATTTAGAATTAGAATTAAAATATTCAGGTATCTCGTAATATGCAGTCATTCATGTATAAAAACACAATGTTCAACAATTCAAATAGATGTTTAGCAAACATTCAAGTTAACGTTTATTTTGACCAGTTGTCTGCCAAGCCGCAATCAAAAACCACTCACCACATCATCAAGCCGGCTTGCCTCCAGCTGCTTCCGAGGCACAACCACGGCGAGGGCGGAGGCCCACAGATACCAGCGCCAGTAGGCCGCGGCGAGGACCCACCACGCCTTGTCCACGAGCCGCAGTGAGCGGAACGGCACTACACTCTACGGATGCCAGGGTTAGTCTATGCAAGCTCTTGAGGGTTAGTCAGCGGGAGAACATTGAGATAGAGAAGAATGTTCAGCAAGATTTTGGGGAAGATAGAACCTTTCACCACAATGTTTGTTCTAAATTCTAGAGATGCAAGAAAGGGCCTTTAACTGATATGTAATTAATACTATGACCACTAAAAAAAGAGACACAATAGAAAATCTATTGTCATCATCGCATATAACTGGTGTTCAAAGACTTAATACTCTTGTTGACTTTGACGGTGTAAAGCTTACGCCTCAAGCACTCAACTTTAGTCAGACCAAATTAGGAAAGGAACATTTCTAAACTAACTTGGTTCTGAGCCTTCTGGGAGACATCTAAATATTAATCATCATCTGATCTTCACAATATAGGACAAAGGTTTAAGTGTCCAGATGATCTCTCCCAGAAATGCAGGGTCAGAGTAAATTTGGATAAGAAAAACGTCTAAAATTAGTTTAGGAAATGGAATCGAAAGCTTCAGATCTTTCGCCCTTAAAGATAGGCATTTATGATGCCTAACTATAAATGTGTGCAGTTAAATTGACTGTGGTGCTAATGATACGACAATAATATGTACTATTAATGTCATATACATAAAAGTAGCTTAAATATGTGATGATAAAGTAAAGCAAACGAACCCTAAACCAATGGAAAGAAGCGCAAAAGCTCGAAAACTGTACGACCATCGACACATCGACCTCACAGGAGCGACGCTTATACAGAGTGAGTAACATGATCAACTAACTACAGGTACACTACTGATTGTTAAAGACCTATTGTAATTCTTGTTTTAGAATTATTGTTCACAATTTTTTAAGTCTAATTACTTTTGGTGAAAATGTATTTTAATTAAAAGTAACCAGTTCCTCTTATATATTAGTTTGCTAGTGAAAGTATTCAATAATTTGACTGTCGAGAAACTAGACACAATAGAAAAATTACTGTTTATCCACCACAGCGGCGTTCAAAGTGTTAAAAAGTTTTACTCACTTCCCAAAAGAGACATATTTTGAGTTAAGTCACTATCGTTTTGAAAGTGTGCAAAGGATATTTAATTTACATGAAATAAATGCACATTATGGCTTTTTTGAAAGAGTCTCAGCATTGAAATGTCTTATATTTGTTCCACTATTTACACAAACTGAGCAAGTATGAGCTATTCTTTCAACTTAGTTAAAAGTATAGAAAGTTTTAATGTAAACTGAAATTACTCTAATTTGTAAATAATATTGTCTCAAATATTTATTTATTTCATCTTTATTGCATAATAAAATAGTGTACAAAAGACAGATTATAAGTATAAGTCCGGCGCATAGGCATTCTCTACCATTCAACTCTATGACTAAACATGTTATCTCACCCTGAATAAGAAAGACAAATGAACATTGAATCAAGCGACAGACCTGGAATCGCTCATACAGCGATGTTACCAAGACTTCAGACAATACATGACTTACAACCCAAACAGTAACCAAAGCAATACTGGTTACGATGCTTTACACTTAGGGATTGCAATCCGGTATCATTTTCAATCCGGCCGGATTTTACCGGATTGACGCTAATCCGGCCGGATCCGGTCGGATCCGGCCGGATTATAAAGTTACTTAGGGCCTAGAAGTTAGTGATTTTTAGTTTTGATAATACATAAAAAGAAAAATAAAATACGTATTTATGGAATATAAAACCACTTTTAATGATATTTTTTGGTATTAATTGTAATTTTTGGTACTATTTGTACTAAATGAAATTATGAAACTATTCTAAATTTGGTGTCTAATTAATTTACAAATATCGAATCAATAGCCTAACTAAAGTATAACTTTCAAGTTTCTAGCTCTGAAAACGACTATACTTTCATATCTTTTCATCCCCCGTTTTCAAACTCCTTACAACCTTTTCGTATGAATTTTGATTAATATCGAATCAACAGACTAAGGTATAAGTCTGAAGTTCCTAGCTCTAAAAGTGACGATAATTCCATCGAACGTTTCGCCACCCCCTTTTCAACCCCTATAAAAGTTAGACAGCTAGTACGCTGTCGTAGGATATTTTTATATAATTTTAAGGGTAATATTTCACACGCGCCGAAAGCTTAAAAAATTAAGTAACTTGTCCCGTTTTTCCAAAATTTCCCTTCTCTGTTCTGCTCTTATTGATCATAGCGTGATGAAAAGAATATTTTCTATAACGAACATACAGACAAAAAAAATCTGATTGCATTTTTGGCATCTATATAATTCGAAAATATATTTAATGTACAGAATTGACCTCTCTACATATTAATAATTATAAGTAGAGATAATAAAGTAAGTAATCAGTCTCTCACTTATTGCCGTAAGTATCTGAAGGTACTTAAGTAATACATAATACTATTAAATGCTTATTAAATAAAGCTCTGCGGCACGTCTAGTGATTCGCGTTCGCGTATCTTTGGCTTTGCCGGATCCGGCACCGGATCCGGCGCCGACCCACCGGATCCGGTAGGCCAAAAAACACGCCGGATCCGCCGGATTACCGGATCCGCCGGACCGGATTGCAATCCCTATTTACACTGTCCACTGCTGGACATAGGCCTCCCCCGATGACAACTGTCATTTGGGGGGGGCCTGCGAATAACAATATCGACTGGCTCGCTGGTCGTGGGTTCGTTCCCGCACAGTACAAACATTTGTGTTCATGAACATGTCTGTTTGTATTGGTCTGGGTGTTTTCTATGTATAATATGTATTTATTTACAAAAAAATAAATGTATCTAAGTAAGTTCATCAGTTGTCTAGTACCCATAGTACAAGCTTCGGCTTAGTTTGGGGCTAGGTGGCGCTGTGTGGCCCAGCGTGGCATGTCTTTGGTTATTTATTTAACACTATGACTGGCTCGATGGCTCATTTAGTAGTGGTCGTGGGTTCGATTCCCGCACAGTACAAACATTTGTGTTCATGAACAAGTCTGTTTGTATTGGTCTGGGTGTTTTCTATGTATAATATGCATTTATTTACAAAAAAATAAATGCATCTAAGTAAGTTTATCAGTTGTCTCGTACCCATAGTACAAGCTTCGGCTTAGTTTGGGGCTAGGTGGCGCTGTGTGGCCCAGCGTGGCATGTCTTGGGTTATACTATCATCGACTTATCATCAGACCTCTAGCTCATCGATAAACGTTAATAAACATTGCAAAAGCCAATGACCCGCACCGAGATACCACGTCATCTTAACTACAATGACACACCACAATATGGTGTAACCAACAAGACCCACCTTGAACCTGAGAGCTTCATTTAAATGATGGGCCATACACTGTAGACTTCACAACTTACTCTCTTGTTCCTTTTGTGCCATGACTGAAACTTCCGCCCGGATATGAGTAGCAATGGCTGACCAGGAATTCGTAGGTGGGCCGCAGCAAGTAAAATACCTATGTTCTGGTGGGGGAGTACACTGATGGATCTTGCCTCTCTCCAGAGTATGTTTCACGTGAGCTGCTGTCCTACGTGTGGAGAGACTTGCTCACTGGCTGAGCTGATGTGGGAGCCGGGGTCCATAGCGCGTACCTTGGGGTCCCTGTGGCAGCAGCCGGCGCGGGTTCAGCACCCAGAGCCGCTCCGGCGCCATAGGGGTCCATAGCGCGTACCTTGGGGTCCCTGTGGCAGGCCAGCAGCTCGTCCAGCTGCCGCGCCAGCAGCCGGCGCGGGTTCAGCACCCAGAGCCGCTCCGGCGCCATAGGGGTCCATAGCGCGTACCTTGGGGTCCCTGTGGCAGGCCAGCAGCTCGGCCAGCGTGGCCTCGTCCAGCTGCCGCGCCAGCAGCCGGCGCGGGTTCAGCACCCAGAGCCGCTCCGGCGCCATAGGGGTCCATAGCGCGTACCTTGGGGTCCCTGTGGCAGGCCAGCAGCTCGGCCAGCGTGGCCTCGTCCAGCTGCCGCGCCAGCAGCCGGCGCGGGTTCAGCACCCAGAGCCGCTCCGGCGCCATAGGGGTCCATAGCGCGTACCTTGGGGTCCCTGTGGCAGGCCAGCAGCTCGGCCAGCGTGGCCTCGTCCAGCTGCCGGCGCGGGTTCAGCACCCAGAGCCGCTCCGGCGCCATAGGGGTCCATAGCGCGTACCTTGGGGTCCCTGTGGCAGGCCAGCAGCTCGGCCAGCGTGGCCTCGTCCAACTGCCGCGCCAGCAGCCGGCGCGGGTTCAGCACCCAGAGCCGCTCCGGCGCCATCGAGTTCCAGAGCACGCACGGGAACCATAGCGCGACGCCGATCTCGGCGAGGCGGAAACACCACGTCGTGCCAGTTGCGAGACACCACGGGAACCCTGACACAAATAGACAGGGTTCGGTATTAAAAAAAAAACAATAATCAATCAAAAGATGATCTCTGATGTAAGGGAGCGGCCTATCATCTTTTCGCTCAAAGCCAACCTCACCTGCCCGTGGTGCATCCGGACGAATAACAAACGAGGCGCTGACAACTGACTGGTGGCGGTATAACCATCACGATTGGGGGCGTAGATAACCACGACCCGATGACGGGCAGCAGTGTCACCGGGGCGAGAAGCTTCGCCCGCCTGCCCAGCGTGGCGATTATATCTCGATAGATATCCTCCAGATGTTTACCCTAAGTGACCAACAACTGGAGAGGCCTATGTCCAGCAGTGAACTGCAATAGGCCGATGATGAATCAATCGACAGGGTTTCCAACAGGGTCCCAACTCACTTGACCTTCCAGAACTCTCTAGAAGCGACCAGGTCCGTTTAAGGACCCTGGTGGAACAGCATCATATGGCACCCCAGAGGGGTCCCAACTGACTTGACCTTCCAGAATGCCCTGAGCGTCCAGGTCCGTCTTAAGTACCCTGGTGGAACAGCATAGTAAGACACCCCAGAGGGGTCCCAAATTACTTGACCTTCCAGAACTCCCTGAACGTCTAGATCCGTTTCAAAAGCCCTGGTGGAACAGCATAGTAAGACAACCCAGGGGGTCCCAACTCACTTGGCCTTCCAGAACTCGCTGAGCGTCTCGGAGGCGAGGAAGCCGGCGATGAGGATCAGCATCAGCGCCTGGCTGAGCAGCCCCAGCCGCGACTGGTGCAGCTGCGACTGGTTCACGGAGCGGGGGTCCACTGTCCCATCGCCGGCGGCCAGGTCCGTCTGGATGCCCTGGTCAAACAAGATGGAACATGTCTTAAATCCTTTTTTTATTAGTATGAGTAGCACGACATAATGGCTACCCTACGCCTGATGGAAAGCGAAAGACTTGGGCTTCCCGAGTCCAGTAACGGCGAACGAATCTTCGCCCGAATTAGCCGCCCGTCCGGGGAAGAACCTCCGCCCCAGGGTTGCCAGATCAAAATTTTGACTTTCGGTGTCTACTCAAAAATCCGGGAGATGTATGACAATACTTGTGGGAAAAATCGGGAGATGTTCTAGGTTACAAAAAATCGGGAGATCTCCCGGGAAATCGGGAGATCTGGCAACCCTGCTCCGCCCTATAGAATACCGCAGCCAAATGACGTCCGGGTCGTATTTCTGCCGGTGAGTAGGGTTTCCGGAACTCGTGGGGGGTAAGGATTGGGCCGGCATGGCGGTGGCAACTGACAGGTAACTTGCCCGTTGTCACAGCGATTTGGGCTTCTCTTTCGTTTTCCATCAGACGTAGGGCTAGGGAAGCCGTTATTTCGAGCTACTATAACTAGCTACTCCAGATGGTCGGACGATATAAGTAGAGTGGAGGGGAAAACTTGGGCGAGAGTAGCGCAGGACCGTGGTGAATGGCAATCAAGAGAGGAGGCCTATGCCCTGCAGTGGGACCGATTGTAAAGGCTGATGATGATGATGATGAATAATAAGTCTGTGACACTCGACGTAGACTAGCGTCTAAAGAAATAATAAATAGAGTAAGAATCGGAACAAAAAGCTGTTTATCTGTTTACACTAATTGCTGTCACTGGCTCTGCTTGCAGTGTAATGGTAGGTACCTGTTTGGTGACGAGCGTGTCCTGCGCGTCATCGCCCTCCACCGAGGGCCCCGGCCGCGGCGATATGACGGTGCACACCTTGGTCTCCTTCAGGAATTCGCCGCGAAGCTGCAGACGAGGAAATGACGTGAGTACAGTCACAGGAAGTATCCTGTAGGCTGAGTACGGCTCGCCCCCGGTTGACAGACTCAATGACGAACAGGGACTGTTTTTAACCCACTCCATTTTTGTTCATAACGGGTCAGCTACCCGGCGTACTCTTAGCGCCAACTCACACTGGCGCAGAGTTATATTCTTCCGCCTAAGCAATATTCATCTTTATTGTTCTACTATTTAAGTACAAATTTGTGCTATGTGGGATGTAAGGAAGCGACCTATCACCTTTTCTATGCCCCGACATTGCCGAGTCTGTGTGTTCTGATACCCATTACACAAGTGTTTAAGTTACTTACTTAGGGATCGGAGCAATATAGGTATGTGATGTAGTCCATCATCATCATCAGCCTATTGCAGTCCACTGCTGGACATAGGCCTCTCCAGTTGTTCGCCACTTAGAGCAAACATCTGGAGGATATACCCATAATCGCCACGCTAGGCAGGCGGGTTGGCGATCGCAGGGCGTAGCTTCTTACTCCGGTGACGCTGCTGCCCGTCACCGGTCTTTAGTATTTAGCTACGCCTTCAATTGTGATGGTTATACCGCCACCAGTCGGTTGCCAGCGCCTCGTTCGTTATTCGGCAGGATGCACCACGGGCAGGTGAGGTTGGCTTGGAGCGAAGAGATGATAGGCCGCTCCCTTACATCCCAATCCGATGTCAAGTCTGATGTCCGATATTTGTTTATTTTTATTTATTCTTTGCCGGCTGTGTCTATGATCGGCCGACTCTATGAGCGGTTACCGTTTACTATGAGAATGCCGTCTGCTCGTCAATAGATATTCAAGGCCACAATATAATTGACTTAGAACCGAACAAAGGACTAAACCTTTAGTCACAGGGTTTTTAAGCTTACAGGAAATGAAAATCAATAAGGCGACATTGTATTAAGCACTTTATGGTAAATTCATAAGGTTCAATATGATTATTCTAAGAGTATAGTAGGCACTGATTGCTTAGTTTAATCCAGCACTGTCAAATTCTCTCATTGTACCTACATCTAATTAAATATAACTCAAAGGTGACTGACATAGTGATCTATCAACGCACAGCCCAAACAACTGGACGGATCGGGCTGAAAGTTGGCATGCAGGTCAGAGGCGTAGCTACCGCCGTATCTGCCGTATCAATTATACGGGGCCCCCGGGCTATGGGGGCCTCAACATGCGTAAGCAAATTATTTTTGTTCACAAATGACAGAAGTCAAAAAAGCATTTATGGTCCAGGGACCAAATCTCGTACAAAGCGCTTCGCCTCTACATTCATAGTGCGAACGGCTAAGCTATAGAATTCTTTGCCGGAGTCCGTCTTCCCTGAGAGATATAGTCTTCAGATTTTCAAGGCGAGAGTGAATCGGTTTTTGTTGGGTGAGCGCGCTCCACCTTAGACTCCAACATCGCTTAAGATCAGGCGAGTTGGAGTAAAGCGCTACCCCATTCGAATATAAAAAAAAAACAATTTCTTTTTTACCCCTCCTAAGGGCCCCCAAGCAAATTTGTATACGAGGCCCCGTCAAGACACGCTACGCTTCTGATGCAGTTAGATGATCAACAGTTCCAATTTGATCGATAACAATCTACCCAAAAATAATACGTTAAACTATTAGCATTTGTTACGGTTCAAAATCTTTTGACAGTTTACAATCTCGCCACGCCAGATAGATTACTAATAATCGGTATTTACAATTTTCGCGATCGTCAACCCGCCTGCCCAGCGTGGCGATTATGGGTATATACCCATGAGATCCAGATGTTTGCCGTGTGTGATGTGGCCGTATGCTTCGACGCTACCAGTGTCCCTGCAACTTGCTGCCCACTGGCGACACAGGGGGGTTTAGTGGGTATGCCCTCCCAAAAAAAAAAAAAAGATGTTTGCCCTAAGTGGCCAACAACTGGAGAGGCCTACGTCCAGCAGTGGACTGCGATAGGCTGATTATGATTTACAATTTTACAATACATCGAACAATTTCGTCAACATAAGTCTAATTTGACAAATAGTCGTGATCCACAAGACTTTATTATTTACAAGAATGCCGTCCCAATGTTTACGACGCACGTACAGACAATACCTCCAGCCATTAGACCGCACAGCGCGGCCTTACGCGCCATGTACGGACCATAACGCCCCATTGTCAGCGTAATGGAGCTATCCGTCTTGTTCTATGGAACTGCTGTTTAGTGCGCGATGATAACGGATGAATAGTTCGAAGGTCGATCGTATGTTAGGAATGAAATCATCACATATGTGTCGAAATTACAAAAAAATAATTTACAAAAAAAAATCTAAGTTAGTTTATCAGTTGTACCCAAAGTACAAGCTTCGGCTTAGTTTGGGGCTAGCTGGCGATGTGTGACCCAGCGTGGCATGTCTTGGGTTATTTATTTATCACTTACCTTGAAGTAGACTTCGACGCCGTAGATGAGGAAGAAGATGACCACGATGAACAGAAGCACGGCGTAGAACCCGTTGAACACGTGCTGATAGAAGTTCTGCGGGACAACGGAAGCAATGCTGTTATCTTTATCAAAAAGCCAGGCCCCTCTTCCCCACTGGGCACTATGGGCACGTGCCCAGGGCCCCGCGATCGCATGGGGCCCCCTAGTTCCTGCCAGATTACCAAATGATATTTAGGTCATAGGGGCCCCATTACTGGGCACATTAGGATCACCTAATGTGCCCAGGGCCTCAAATAGTTTAAAGACGGCCCTGCAAATAACGGCTTGACAATCTAAGCACAACGATTCATCAAGCTGTTTATTATACCCATTATCATCGTCATGATGATCAGCTAGAAGACGTCCACTGCTGATCATAGGCTTCTCCTGCCCCCTCCCCGCATTCAAAGGTCCGCTATCTCAGTCAGATCATCAGCCCATCTCGTAGGGGGCCGTCCCCGGCTTCGTCTTCCCTCTCGTGGCAGCCACTTGAGAACCGATTTTTTTTAAATAATAAAATTCTTTACTTTCTTTACAATCTCTCGGTAAGTACATAAAGTTTGGTAAGCAATACATCACTAATTTGTATGGACAAGTAACAGACATTCATGCTAACTCTAAATAAATTTCGTAAGCACTTGCACGAAGCCATAGTCGATTTATTAACCGACTTCGAAAAAAGGAGGAGGTTCTCAATTCGTCTGTATGTATAATATTTTTTTTTTTTTTTTTTTTTTTTATGTATGTTCACCGATATTTCCGTCAATTATGGATGGATTTCAAAAATTTTTCGACAGTTCGACAGAGGACACTTTCGAGGTGGTCCCATTATCACCAAGTCAGGATCTGATGATGGGATCCTGGAGAAATTGAGGGCAACAACCGAAAATTGTATGCTCATATGGTGTTTTTGTTACGTAATCATATTTTACTCAGGTATATGCTTCCGGGCGTCAACATCTGGTGCTGATGATGAAGCCACAGAACTCCTTAACGGTTAGGAGTTAGGGGACAGTACTGACATTGGTCGATATTAAACTAGGTAGTAGTATGTACTTATGCAGGGCTAATAGGGCAGGTGATTTGGTAAGTGATATGCTTGATTCTAGATCGCAAAGTCTTCACTTGAATTAAAGTAAAATTTTTCATTCCTAAATAAAACTCTTAAGGACATTAATTAGCCTTTATTCAAGGTCACACCACATTAACGCAACTAAAAATAGAGAAATAAAATTATTTTTTTAAAAAAAATTAAACCGACTTCAAAAAAAACACAAACGACCAAAACTAAAAAGCGATAAATAACGTAAGTAATTCTATCCTTAATACATAATTATTTAAATATTACAATTATCACTTATTTTTGAAGTCGGTGCCAGCCAAACAAATAAATGTATATTGTCGTGTGTTTGCCGGCCGCGCGCGTCATACAACAACAGTCTACGTTAGGTACCGAGAGGCTGGCACCGACTTCAAAAATAAGTGATAATTGTAATATTTAAATAATTATGTATTAAGGATAGAATTACTTACGTTATTTATCGCTTTTTAGTTTTGGTCGTTTGTGTTTTTTTAAATTTATTTGTTTTGAAGATACATAGTTTAGCTAGGCGATTTATGTACTTAAAAGTTATTTTCCATGTGGTGTTTACCTATAATTAATTGTGCAATTAACTTTAAGACTCCTAACTGTTTTTTTCCTAAGATGTATTGTTGTAGCAATTGTTGGTAAGCCTAATAAATAAATAAATCACATATATTATGAGAGACTGGTTAAGCTAGGGTTACAGGTGTATAGCCATGTACCCAACTAATCGGTTCTGCGTGCGAGGTGACCTTCGGGCCCTTTGCCTCTGTCCTAAAAAAAAATCCCAAATATGTGTAAGGGAGGTAGGGCATAGCGAATCTTCGCTCGAATTGAACTGCCCGTACGGGGAAGGACCTCCACCCTATAGAATACCGCAGCCAAATGACCTCCGGGTCGTGTTTCTGCTGGTGAGTAGGGTTTCCGGAGCTCGTGGGGGGTTAGGGTTGGGCCGGCATGGCAGTGGCAACTGACAGGTAACTGACCAGTTACTTGCCAGTTGTCACAGCGACTTGGGCTTCTCTTTCGCTTTTTGAGTATTAAGACCAGTAATAGAAAAATCCTGTATTAATGTTTGTAGGTAGTGTGTCGCAGCTCATGAAAGTTTGAGAACCACAATGCTAACAAACGACAGTAATTACTAATTAATTTACTGGCAACAACACTAATGCTATTCGGGTCACGAGACCCAGAGTAAGTATCGGTCTTCATTACGTTCAATATTTATTTGAATTCCTATGCGACTTGTCATCAATCAGTACTCGTTAGTAAGTAAAGGCTTTTGATGAACTATCAGTTACTTTTAAGTTGCCACCGCCTTGACGGCGCAAGCGCAATCCCCGCTGCCGATGCACACCCCATGAGCTCCGGAGACCCTACAGACTCTCCCGTTATCCTGATGTAATAGGGATCTAAGGGAGCGACCTATCACCTTTTCGCTCCAAGCCATCCTCACCTGCCCGTGGTGCATCCTGCCGAACAACAAACGAGGCTCTGGCAAACCGACTGGTGGCGGTCAAACCATCACGATAGAAGGCGTAGCTAAATACCACAGGCCTGTGACGGGCAGCAGCGTCACCGGAGCAAGAAGCTACGCTCTGCGATCGCCAACCCGCCTGCCTAGCGTGGCGATTATGGGTATATCCTCCGGAAGTTTGCTAACAACTGGAGAGGCCTATGTCCAGCAGTGGACTGCAATAGGCTGCTGATGATGACGACGACGCAAGGAGGAGGAGGATCTATCTATCCATGACATCAGCTTACCTTCTTCTCTGCTGAGGTGTCAGCGAAGTTGGTGGTGAGCACTTCGGCGGCCAGCAGCGAGTAGCTGATCACGTTGAAGGTCACGAACGCCAGGAACGTCTTCGAGATGAACCGCGGCCTCTCCCAGCGGATGTCGCGAAGGTGGAACACCTGGTGACAAACGGACGCACAATCACATCAGGGTGAGGGCGACAGGCGCAATGGGCTCTATTGTGCCTGTCGACCTAACTTGTGGACCTCACGACCGCTTACCATCAGGTGGAGTGAGGTCATCCTGAAAGCTCTTCTTATAAAAAAAAAAAAAAACAGCTTCAAACAGTTCCATTCCTATTCAGTTGATAGCTCACCTAACCTCTTCTCTGTAACTATCCTCTACCCTAAGGTTGCCTGAAAGAGATCGCTTATAGCAATAAGGCCGCCTATATTGTACAGGAAAAATGTCTACTATACATAGTTTTAAGTCAATTGTTTGGTGTGCAATAAAGAATATCTAGCTAAATATTTCCCTGCCATCTAAGACAATGGCGTGTGCAACAGCTAATTGTTATAAATTCTAACATGTATGTCGTGGAAAACCTGCAAATGTTTAACTATTGTAATATGCTAATACTATTGCTATTCGTAAAACGATTGTGCAGTGACAATAGAACGAGTAGGTACAGTGGACGGTTTAATAATAAGTTATATGCTACGAGTATAATGTGTGGTCATAATGATAACGAAAAAGTCAACAGACTTCCACCCTCATTTTTAATCGAATAAAAAGTATTTTAGGCTCCCTTACATTTTGGGATGTAAGAGTGCGACCCATCATCTTTTCGCTCCAAGCCAACTTCACCTGCTCTTGGTGCATCCTGCCGAATAACAAACGAAGCGCTGGCGACCGACTGGTGGCGGTATAACCATCACAATTGAAGGCGTAGCTAAATACCACAGACAGATGACGGGCAGCAGCGTCACCGGAGCGAGAAGCTACGCCCTGCGATCGCCAACCCGCCTGCCCAGCGTGGCGATTATGGGTATATCCTCCAGATGTTTGCCCTAAGTGGCGAACAGCTGGAGAGGCCTATGTCCAGCAGTGGACTGCAATAGGCTGATGATGATGATGATGAAAAAGTATTTACTTACAAAAACAATATCTAAGTAAGTTTATCAGTTGTGTAGTACCCATAGTACTAGCTTCGGCTTAGTTTGGGACTAGATGGCGCTGTATGGCATGTCTTCGTTTATTTTATAGTCATAGTCATGACTGGCTAGGTGGCTCAAATGGTAGTGACCCCTGCCTTCTGAGCCAAGGGTCGTGGGTTCGATTCCCACCCGGGACAAACATTCGTGTGATGAATACTTGTGTTTGTTCCGTGTCTGGGTGTTTATAATTTGTATCTAAGTATTTTATTTGTGGTACCTTCGTTGTTCTGATACCCATAACACAAGTGCTTAAGCTACTTACTTTGGGATTAGAGCAATGTATGTGATGTTGTCTGATATTTATTTATTATTTATTTATTTATAGACCCTAGCAGTAATAGTTTAAGGTTAATCAGGTGCAAGAACATCAATAAACTCGTTACTTTTCATCGTCAAGGTTTACTGTGATCATTAACCATTTTATATCTTTGAACTAAATAATTTAATTTATGCACTGCATCCTCAAACTATAATTCATGTAATGGTAGTAACTATGACCATTTATTTTATAACGGCTTAAGAACGTAGTCAGGGTTCCTGAAAATATGCTTAGGTAAGTAATTGTATCCCATGGACGTAGAAAATAAACGGACACCGCGTCAGTAACATCAATAGTGAAGCAATCAAAGTAAGACGGCGTATCGTACCGACGCGAGCGCACGCACACACTCACAGCAAAGTAAGACGGACGGCCGCCATTGTCTCGGCGCGAGTTGAAGTTGACACACGGTCATACGTATTTTGTAGAAAAATTATAATGCCATCCTGTGTTGTTAAATGCTGTCGAAACAATAGTGGTTTAACTAAAAAAAATGAGGGAATAACCTATCATAGGTAAGTCAGTCAATTACTTTATCTTTAATAATTAAACAAAAAATACATAATTTGTAGGCAAGAAAATTAGCTGACACTTCTATGATTACTGGTGTTGCCATTTATAGAATATAAAAATTACCCTAAAACGTGGGAGATTTCTGTATGTTCTGTATCTTTTTACATTTGTTGTGCTATATTTTTCATCTCATCGTGTCTTTAAATTAATAATGAAGAAATTTTTTTTAATTTATACTATCACGTCTTTTATTCTATCTATGACTGGGTAGACAGAGCCTAGGATCTTACGACCCAAAGGCCACATTTAGTGGTGTGGTGGGCATCTAGGTGGAAAAGGAAATCATTGTATGAAGACGATACTAGCTGTAATTTATAAGAGAATGATAATGAGCCTCTGTATGAAACAGTTACGAATATTTGTAATATTCGAATAAATGATTAAAATTACTGATCGTTTTATTTTTCCTTTTATTTAGTTTGATAAAAAAGTGTAAAATTACATTATATACGAATTGATGCAACAGACAAAATGCCAAAATATGCAAAAAAAAAAGACACTTAGTAATTGAAATACATTTTTGTAATTATTGGGTAATTTTCCGCGTATGGCAACTCTCCGTCAACTCACACAACCGTACGTCGCCGCCATTGTTGTGCTTCACTCCTTATTTAACCAATGCTCCGTCCGTTTATTTTCTACGTCCATGTTGTATCCTAAGAAAATCGTATAATGTAAAACATTTATAGTTTCATAATTAATTATACATATATGGACATTATTATCATACATGGCGCACACAAATTAAGAATAACTTTTAAAAGCTCATAACTTTAACTTATAGAAAAAATTGGCAAACGTAGTGCAGGACGTCAAGTAGGTTGGCTGGAAAATGCAAGATGCGAGAAGCCCGATCTCTTAAAGTGACGAGCAACTGGAGAGGCCTATGTCCAGCAGTGGACTTCGATAGGCTGGTTAACACCAAGATGATACATAAAAATATTAAATGTATGATTTTTTTTTTATAGTAGCTCGACATAATGGCTTCCCTACGCCTGATGGAAAGCCAAAGAGAAGCCCAAGTCGCTGTGACAACTGACAAGTAGCTGGTTAGTTACCTGTCAGTTGCCACTGCCATGCCGGCCCAACCCTAACCCCCCACGAGCTCCGGAGACCCTACTCACCAGCAGAAACACGACCCGGAGGTCATTTGGCTGCGGTATTCTATAGGGTGGAGGTGGCTTCCCCGGACGGGCAGCTTAATACGAGCGAAGATTCGCTATGCCCTACCTCTCTTATATGATTTGACTATGATTTTATATCTACACCAAATAAAAAGGGAACCCCAATTCTTTCCCCAACCACTCGATACTAAATGAACTTATCGGGCTAAGTTTAACAACACACATAACGGTATATCTGCCCTTGGTAGTACAACTATTTGAAAGAATGTGTTTACATAATTAATTAAAATCGAAATCAATGGCCTAAGCGCATAAAACGCCGATTAAGATCGCAATCAATATGTTTCGCCTTGAAACTGTGAAATCTCGCAAAAACAAAACGTTAAGTGTCGTATTAGCATAATCTCGATTACTTTACGATTTACACCTAATAATAAGACTAACATAAACAACGGTAAAGTATCTACGAAGGTTGGACCTCGTAGCAATCATATTGCATACTAGCTGTGCACGCGACTTCGTCCGCGTGGAATAGTTATTTTCCCCCGTTTTTTTTTACATTTTCCATTATTTCTTCGCTCCTAATATTTGCAACGTGATGTTATATAAGCCTAAAGCCTTCCTCGATACATATGATCTATTCAACACAAAAAGAATCTTTCAATTCGGACCAGTAGTTCCTGAGATTAGCGCGTTCAAACAAACCAACAAACTCTTCAGCTTTATAATATTAGTATAGATATAGTATAGATGTAAAAGAGCGGTAGGTATAATTAAGCTAAGGCCATTGACACCGCGGGCCAAAATTTCAAAGCACTGGTATTAAAGGGTTCAGCGACTTTTGATGCCGACTGTACCAATGAGTTTTCTAACATACGTTTATACCGGTCTTACTAGTAGACTAGTATGTGGTAACAAACATACAAGAAAAGAAAAGACTATTCAGTCGAATTAAGAACCTCCTCCTTTTTGAAGTCAGTCAAAAAAGGGCATTTTAGTGTTCAATCTTACCTACTACAATAGGTATTTTTTAGAGAGGGCGTAAGTATATCGCTATCCCTACTAATATTATAAATGCGAAAGTAGCTCTGTGTGTTATGCTTTCCCGCTTAAACCTCTCAACTGCATTTGATGAAATTTGGCACAGACAATCTTTAGACCCTGAGAAAGGACATAGGCTACCTTTTATTACGAAAAAAGGGATAAAGAAATACTTCTGTGCTGAACGCGGGCGAAGCCGCGGGCACAGTAAAGTTAGTGTGATATATAATTTGCCTTTTATCTCCAATTTACATACTATTCCTAAAAAACCTTATATTAATTTACTCATTGCATCACATATTTATATAGTATATGTGTAAGTTATTTAACCAATATGTAGATTGTAGATGATTCAATCACTTCCGAGTAGCCATCACTCGTCACATCCACAAACCCTTACTCATTGTCTAAACAAAAGACCGCAAAGATATCGCCATCACCATTACCTGAAAATCGTTCAAACACCAAATGTGGTCGGCGGTGTTATGAGAACAAGTAGGGTAAATATAAATATAAAAAGATTACGTAAGATTGTTTGTGTAACGAAACGCAGTGAAACGGTGTGATTTTCCCAAATAAGCAAAGAGGTACCTATACATCATCATCACGATGATCAACATGATGTGGCAGGCTAACCTTCACGATCTAATAACTGAATTAGGTTTATTAACAAAATAAAATCGATTTCCATTACAATTATGATTCACAAATGCTTTGTATAATTAATATTGCATCCTTGCCCTCTTTGATTGTAATAACATTTCCTCTAAGCAATAAAATATCTAAATAGTTGTTCGCCACCTAGGGCAAACTTCTGGAGGATATACCCATAATCGCCACGCTGGGCAGGCGGGTTGGCGATCGCAGGGCGTAGGTTCTCGCTCCGGTGACGCTGCTGCCCGTCATCGGTCTGTGGTATTTAGCTAAGCCTTCAATTGTGATGATTATACCGCCACCAGTAGGTTGCCAGCGCCTCGTTTGTTGTTCAGCAGGATGCACCACGGGCAGGTGAGGATGGCTTGGAGCGAAAAGGTGATAGGTCGCTCCCTTACATCGTAATAAAATATGCTCCCTTGTAATATTTGTGGTTAGTGCAGTAAAGAATTTATCTATCTATCTTTTTTGTGTCATCGTTTCTCGACAGTCAAACGATTAAAGATTTGTACAAAGTTTCATAATTCTAAGAGGGAATTACCCTCTTAGTAGTGACATAAATCATCATGTGACATGTGCCCTCATCTATCGCGGAACTGAACTGAGGAACTACTTAATAAATGATGTTGACTTTAATGGAACCTCTGTTTCATATAATAATAATAAATAAATAATAAATAACCCAAGACATGCCACGCTGGGCCACACAGCGCCACCTAACCCCAAACTAAGCCGAAGCTTGTACTATGGGTACTAGACAACTGATAAACTTACTTAGATACTTTTTTTTTTGTAAATAAATACATATTATACATAGAAAACACCCAGACCAATACAGACATGTTCATGAACACAAATGTTTGTACTGTGCGGGAATCGAACCCACGACCCTTGGCTCAGAGGGCAGAGGTCACTACCAATGAGCCACCGAGCCTGTTAATATGCTTAAAAAGACCGTTTATTTGCTAAGCTAACCGAGTGCAGAAAATTAAATTCCTGGGCTAAAACAGGCATAAATATTTGATACTTTCTAATTTAATAACCAAACAAAAGGTAACTCATTTAACCGGCCAATTCGGAATGTGGTCCCTTCCGAGAAGTGCCTTGAGGTAAAAACTTAGTTAAGACTCGACTTTACAATCGCAACAAAACAATGACACTATCGATTATAAATTGCGTTTTAAATACAATTAAAATGCATAAACATTGCATTTTGTGACACATCCGAGTTGTGCCTGCAGTCGGAATGCGTTACCACCGAAGCGAGGCTGTATTACGATACAAGAATGTTTTGACATAACATCAATCGAACAAGTATTGAGAAGGATGAGAATGTTATTTCGAAGGAAGTGATTTGACAAACATTATCACGTTGGCGGTGTGTACGAATGTACACAATCACACATATTATTAGGAACACAACGAATCCTAAAGTAATAGCAGTTTCATGTGCCAGAAACCCCTTTATATCCTCCTCTTGAAATACAAACCCCAGGCTTAGGTACATAAGGCATCAGACACAACGGAACAAACACAAGTGTTCATTACGCACCACACGTAACCGACTGAAATTCCATCCACATCATCTCGATGGCTGGCGATCCTCGACTGTACGTCGCGCCTCGGTTTTGTGGAACCAACTTCCTGCGAAAGTCTTTCCGAACAGCTACGACTTGGGAACCTTCAAGAAACGAGCGTATTCATATTTAAAAGGCCGGCAGCGACCCTAAACTCGGTTAGAGCTGCGGGTGTCCATGGGCGGTGTCGACTGCTTACCATCAGGCATCACACTTGCTCGACTGCTGCCTCTCGCATAAAAAAAAAAATTACACGAATGTTTGGTCCCGGTTGGGAATCGAACCCACGACCCTCGGTTCAGAAGGCAGACTACCAATTGAGTCTTATCGAGCGAAATTAATTCATCATTCATTAATAATACATCGAATTATCACCGCCTAACAACATTTGACCCAGTTTCCAACCGGACGATCCCCGAATCGGTCAGTGCATGCAAAAAGTGCAGCTATCATCGGGTCATTGACCCGAGTTCCGACTAAACCAGTTGATCATAGTTAATCATATTTCAATCAGATTTGCTTTTTTATTTATCAATGAATTTGCATATCATACGCATGAGGCATAAACGTGCATATCATACTATCCGTATGTGTGATTTCCGGATTTGTAATAGGACCACCCCATCTCATCCCATGGGTGTCGTAGAAGACGACTAAGGTATACGTATGATTTCTTTCGTCTATTTTTGCCAATATCGAATGAATAGTTTCACAAAGTTCCAACTAAACTAATCTATACTTACGTATAATAAATCTGTAGAGAGGTCAATTCTGTACATTGAATATATGTATTTTCAAAATAACTATCAGGTCATGATTAGTGATCGATACTGATGCCAAAAATGCAATCAGTAAAATTTTTGTCTGTCTGTCTGTATGTTCGTTATAGAAACAAAAACTACTGAACGGATTTTAACGAAACTTGGTACAATTATTCTTCATACTCCTGGGTAGGTTATAGGATACTTTTCATCACGCTACGATCAATAGGAGCAGAGCAATGAAGGAAAATGTTGGGAAAACTGGAGAATTTTTAATCTGTATGTTTGAACGCGCATCACGCAAAAACTACTGCAAGGAATTGAATGCGGTTTTTACCAATGTATTGTTAGAGGTCTTCTTAAAATGTAGACACCATTTTATGGAAGTCTTTTATTATTGAAACCCGATATCCACGCGTGCGACGCTGCTGGCACAGCTAGTTCTGAATAAATGGCTTTGTGTGGCCCAGCGTGGCATGTCTTGGGTATCATGGGGACGGTCAGGCCAATACAAACAGACATGTTCATGCACACAAATGTTTGTACTGTGCGGGACTCGAACCCGCAACCGCTGCCAGAGGTAGCGTTCACTACTGGCCCAAACAGGTCGACGACAAGGGCCCAAACCTAACTTTGAAAGATAGATAGATATTCTTTATTGCACAAAATACACAATAAATACAGAAAAGGTGATACAGACATCTTGTCGTACAATCTAGGCGGTCTTATCGCTAGTAAGCGATCTCTTCCAGACAACCTTCAGGTAGAGGAAGTGTAGATTTCTGAACTTTATCAGAAAGGAAAACACAGAATGACTTATGCATCTACATTTTCCGTATATTGCATTAACAGATGGAAAATCATTAATCAAACTGTGATTATGCAATATTTGCTTGCCGGTAATCCCTACGATATGTAGGCATTCATTATATAACATTTTAATAACCTCACGTATAAAGATCATTATACTAATTTGGTCTCCTCCTGACCTGATTTTAGATCCCTAACCTAAGTAACAGACATAGGGATCTAAGAATCATCTTTTCGTTCCAAAGAAACCTCACCGCGGTACATCCTGCCGAATAACAAACGCTGGCTATCCACTATATTTTCATCACTCATCATCCTCTTAGCGCTGTCCCGGTTTGTGCCTCTAGGCCCAGGGTCCGCTTTGACCATGATCCTAGATTTAGCGAATCTGGTTATTACATTGAAGCGACTGCCATCTGACCTTCGTAGCCCTCAGAAAGGGGAAACCAGACAAATTTGGATCATGGTTACACATTCAGAATTAAACTGGATGTGCAGGTTTCCTAACGATGTTTTCCTTCACCGCTAAGCTAGTGGTATAATTCCGCACATATGTAGATTTTTGCAAATCCAGAGGTGCGTGCCCCGTTCGGATTCGAATCGACGACCTTACGTGTGAGAAGCGACGATCTTACCACTAGGCTACCACGGCTCTATATTTTCATCACTAAACAATTTAAAACAAAGTCGTTTTCGTCTAACCGTCTCTATGTACGAGTATGCTTAGATCATTGAAAGTATGCAACGGATTTTGATGAGATTGCATGATATAGTAGAGAAACGTTGCTTATTTTAGAGGTCTCCAATGTATTTTGACATTGACAGGCTCGGTGGCTCAATTGGTAGTGCCTGCCTTCTGAACCGAGAGTCGTGGGTTCGATTCCAAAAAATTCGTGGGAAAAATTCGTGTGATGAACACTTGTGTTTGTTCCGTGTCTGGGTGTTAATATTTGTATTTAAGTATTTATTTGTGGTACCTTCGTTGTTCTGATACCCATAGCACAAGTGCTTAAGCTACTTACTTTGGGATCGGAGCAATGTATGTGATGTTGTCTGATATTTATTTATAACTAGCTGTGCTCGCGACTTCGTCCGCGTGGAATAGTTATTTTTTCCCCGGTTTTTTTTTACATTTTCCATTATTTCTTCGCTCCTAATAGTTGCAAAGTGATGTTATATAGCCTAAAGCCTTCCTCGATAAATGGTCTATTTAACGCAAAAAGAATTTTTCAATTCGGACCAGTAGTTCCTGAGATTAGCGCGTTCAAACAAACAAACAAACAAACAAACTCTTCAGCTTTATCATATTAGTTAAGATTTATTTATTTTTTAAATGCCCAGAGCGAAGCGACGCGGATCGCGAGTAGTAAAATACAACTTAAACTTTATAATCATTAACTATGTAACGTTTTCAGGCGTGAAAATGAGTAAATGAGATGAACGGCTTGAACGAATTGGTTCACAAAAGATGAAGATAAAGTAACCCAGACACCTACACTGGAATAAGTAGGTGCGAGCATAAATAATAATTTTTATGCATATCCTTATTCTAAAAGTAAAAACAGCGTTTTTACTTTCCGTTAAATTTCAAATATTAGTAAAAACTTAAAAATTGGGGGAGGCATTTGTCTATCATATAGGGATATTGGAGTCTAGTCAAAAGCAATTAACATAATGTGAAATTTTTTTAAAAAATTCCTTGCTGGGGTTGGCACTCTCTCATATTTCAATACAATTAAACAGTCATAATGAATGTAAATAAAAAATTAATTATTTGTACCTATGTACATACTAATCGTTCAAAAAAAAAATTATTTTTTAAACGCCAAACATTTTTGCCCATATTTTTTTTATTTTTTTACTAATCCAGAAAATTATTTTACCTATTTATTTAATCCTTTTTTTTCACTGTAATTTCTTCACAATCCAAATCAGTTCAAAATTAAATTTAAAACTATCACAATCCACTAACATAATTAAAAAAAGATCCACAATCTCAATCAAACTAAAATCAGTTTAATTTCACGTCAATTTGATAGACAGTTCACACATCGCGGTACAGTCGGCCATTGAATAATTCAAATGTGTCATACGCATGCGCACGATTCGCGGGGCGCGCGAAAAATGCGCCTGAGCAACGAACGCAAAGGTAAGGCCGACGCGCGGCCTACAAGCGTCTGAACACAACAATGCGAGGTGCAACGGCGCGACATCCGATCCCGCCTTATTTTTCACTTATTACTTTATTGCACAACATCGTACAAAAGGCGAACTTAATGCTAGGAGTATTTTCCGCCAGGTCATGCAGATCGCAGAATTGTGAGTGTACAAAGAGAACACAGTATTTATAAGCAAATGCAAAACTATCTACTGCTAATTGGCTTCTGATTACAAAATTGTTATTTGACCTTTTATCGGTCTGTGGTATTGAATATGAACATGTCTGTTTGTATTGGTCCGTGTGTTGTCTATGTAGCATCATCATCATCAGCCTATCGCAGTCCACTGCTGGACATAGGCCTCTCCATTTGTTCGCCATTTAAGGCAAACATCTGGAGGATGTACCCATAATCGCCACGCTGGGCAGGCGGGTGGGTGATCGCAGGGCGTAGCTCCTCGCTCCGGTGACGCTGCTGCCCGTCATCGGCCTGTGGTAGCTACGCCTTCAATCGTGATGGTTATACCGCCACCAGTCATTAATAAAAAAATATTAATAAAATCCAAGTAACTTTATAGATCTAGGAAAAACAAAAAGTGATGATTGCAGTAGAAACTAGTTTTATTGTGTTTCTTGTGAAATCTGGTTTTATTTAACGTCAATTATTTAACTGGGATTTCATTTTACAATAAATTCTAGACATTAAAAATACGAGTTGCAATCTGGTGATGGTGAATCCGCCAATTATGACCTAGATTTAACAAAGGATACCTATTCCTTGAAATCATGTTGATTAACAATTGTTTACCGATGAAAAATCAGATGATCTTTGTCATCGCCCTTTCTAATTTTAATTTATCATTTACCCTAAGGTTGCCTGGATGCGCTCGCTCCAAGCGATCTCTTCCAGACAACCATAGGGTAGAGGATACATTAAACAGACAGGGTTTATTTACTTGAAAATGCATTTATTTATATAAAAAAGCATTACATCGCTTCACTATCGCACGGCCGCTACATCACTATGATCCAACCTTTAGCAACCGCTAACTTTTTAATAACAGTGCATGTTTTAGGAAACACACCGGAAGCGTACAATGTACAGATGGGCCAAGATAACGCCCTTAATGGCGCTAATTGCGCCCAAGCCATGTGGGAGGTGAAATTATGTGAATTACCCACTTCAATTGACGGCTTGTCACGTTTGGGCTCACGTGGGAACCCTTACAGCCGTTTTAATTGTCGTAGGATTCGTAAGGTGAAGGTTGTGTGGAAGAGGTCGCTAACATCAATAACATCGCCTTTTTTTTTATAGTCGCTCGACATAATGGCTTCCCTACGCCTGATGGAAAGCGAAAGAGAAACCCAAGCCGCTGTGACAACTGGCAAGTAACTGGTCAGTTACCTGTCAGTTGCCACTGCCATGCCGGCCCAACCCTAACCCCCCACGGGCTCCGGAAACCCTACTTACCAGCAGAAACACGACCCGGAGGTCATTTGGCTGCGGTGTTCTATAGGGAATTTTCTAGTGGGGAATGCATTAGGCACCGTCATGCCAACTCCGGGGGGAGGTGACATGGTGTGTGGGACTCACACCTCCAGAAATGAGAGGGTATATACATTAAACCCCCCTGTGTCGCCAGTGGGCAGCAAGTTGCAGGGACACGGGTAACGCCGAAGCATACGGCCGCATCCCTGCATGTCCTGGCCAGCCGCAGATGACAAGCGGCCGGCACTCCTGGTCCGGGGAGTCAATAAGATCGCCTGAGCTAAGTCAAAAGATTCGCGCCCTGCGGTATTTGGCATAAGAATACTGCCGAGATATCCCTGCCTGCCGGAAAATGCGACTAAAAAGGCCTTTGAGTGTGGCGCGCTCGGGCGGATCTACAACCCTGAGCAAGATGACGACACGTGTCTTCGGACACACGTGGTCAGTGACGTCGTACCGGGAGGGCACCACTACGTCCTCGCGAGATGTGCCGCCATTCTATCAGGCGGCGCAGCGCTACAGAGCTGAGGAGAGGTTGAGCCGATTCCCGGCGGGCGTCCCGATCCTCCTCAGATGAGCGCTCGTAGCCGACCACCGTCAGGTTTAGTGGGTATTCTCCGTTTCAGGAGTAAGTTTCACATAACCCAGGAGTCCCGTACCTAGGGCCCTGGGCCCCCCTACCACCAAAATCGAAAACGATCGTTTGTTGGACGGGACGCGTAATTTCGCAAAATAAATCTCACCCATTTGTCCCTCGCGTGTTCTACCACCAAAATCGACAGCGATCGTTCGTTTAACGGATCGCGTACTTTTGCACAATCAATTCGTCCCCATATGTCTCTCCCATGTTCGGATACCTATATGAATTAAATTAATGAAAATCTACTTTGACGAATTTTAGTTGGTATTTATTACAGGAAATCCCGATACAATTTTATGACTCGACCCTTGATTGAACGCTGTATGTCTCAATTCTTAGGCAGCACTCGTGGCCACTAGACCAACGTAGGGATGCTCGATGAACATCGATGTCGATGAACCATACGAAAAATATCGCAACATCGATGTTAACGAAATTGATCATCGATGTTAACTTACGGCCTCATCTCTCGCATGACACGCACGTCCAAACCAATGCAACTTAGAATAAAAATGATGTCTTCTATGAACGCATCCACAGATCGACAATTTCAATTTATGTACATTTCGAACTTTTACATTATGTTTTACTTATTCAAGTATTAATGTTAGCGACGCGCTCATAGATTATAATGTGTTATAAAATATGAATGTTTTTGTAGGTAACCGTTTGTGATATTTTGTGTATCTACCTTCAATATTAGTAATAAGTTCTAACGGTGCCTGCGAGCGCCGCCCGGCCCGCGCCATATTTCAGTCCGCGATTTACCTCCAGCGACGCCTCACGTCACTCTGTGTAACTGCTATTTCCATTGCTTTCAAATAAACGGCTTTTTTGCGCATTTGAAGAGTTTTCCTTATCGCCCACACAACACACCAGCCACATTCTGGTCTTCGAGCCGCATCTTATGTACCGTACACCTCCGAAGATGGTGCACACGAGGAGCTCAATGCGCCGCGAACGCGAGGAAACGCAGCAAACGTTCCAGAACGTTCTTCCCACAACGTCGGCACAATCAGAACCGAATCGGAAAACGTCGACGAAGAGCGTAAAATCTCGTTAAGTCATCGGCGTCATCGTCAGAGGTCAGACGAAGGAGACTCGAGACGGAGTTACAGGCCGCCGAAGAGAAAGCCAAGATAAGAATGGAATTGATCGACAAGCAGTTAGATGTAAACATCGCGAGTCTCGACGATGATGGATCATACAGTTCACAAGACGAAGACGACCCTCCCGTATACGTGAACAAGTGGTTAGAGGAGCTCAAACACGAGCCGGTTCTCGTCGGAGCGCACGGCTCAGCGCCGTCGGAGCTTTTTTGCGCATTTGAAGAGTTTTCCTCATCGCCCACACAACACACCAGCCACAATTAATATGAAAAATATCGATGGATCCAACATCGATGTTCGGTTTTCGATAAATATCGAACATCGATGTTGAGCCTTCGATTATGACATCGATGTCAACATCGATGTTTTTTGAATATCGATCATCCCTAGACCAACGAGGCAGCGTTCTATGAACCTTGAATATTGTACAAGAGTTAAGTGTATCATTTAACTCCAGCAACGCCATCTACCTGAACGTTTGCTAATCACATTATCATTCGCACACCTGCATTACCTGCGCATGATGAACCTCTTAATACGTTTAATATAGTGCCCACCACGCTTACTAGATGGCGCTATACAAATAAAATGGCTGACTTGCCTCAGCCCAAAAGCTAGGGTCTTGACAACTTGACATCTCCAAATACATAAATGCACACATGTGTTCGCAAACAAAACTAAATCTGTTCCTTCATCTCATAATCCCAACACACGATCAGGGTTGCCAGATCTCCCGATTTCCCGGGAGATCTCCCGATTTTGGTCAATATCTCCCCATGTCCCGGATTCCGTCCAAAACTCCCTCGTCGTCTCTCTCGTCACAAGTGTTGTCATACATCTCCCGGATTTTGATTATACACCTCCCGAAAGTCAACATTTTGATCTGGCAACCCTGCACACGATAGTTCGCCAGAAGACCGGCGCTTACAGAATGCTGTACCGAGGATGACAGTGTTACAAAGACGGACTCACCTCTGCCCAGAAGCAGACTATCAGCGAGGATCCCGACATGAGGAGCGGGTAGTACGCCGACAGCAGGCTGGTCGCCCAGCCCTCTTGGAACGCCGACTGGAACAACGGGAGACACAGTAAAATACTCATCATTACCAAGTGTCCAAGACATTAAACTAATTTTGATTTTAAAAAATAAATGTTATGTCAACTTCCTCTTCCGGTCTGGCCTCCGGTCTAGCAATACGCATTTTCTAGAGCTCATCAACAATAAATCAATATATCTTCAACGCCAGCCTTTTAATCCACAAAACCAGCATCTACAGTCCGCTACAGTCTCCGACACCAAGAATACTGCGTTTTGTGCTGGGAAAAATGCATTAGCAGGCAAGGACGGACGGGGTATGTGGGACTCGTGCCCCCCTCAAATAGGAGAGCGGCACCTTACCTCAGGGTGGTGAGGAGGTAGCTAATGTAAAAGAAGCAGAGGCTGACATTCAGGCCGAGCTTATGGAGGTTTTTGGGTATTCTGAGATTTACATTTTTAGGGTTCCGTAGCCAAAATGGCAAAAACGGGACCCTTATAGATTCGTCATGTCTGTCTGTCTGTCTGTCTGTCTGTCTGTCTGTCTGTCTGTCTGTCTGTCTGTCTGTCTGTCTGTCTGTCTGTCCGTCCGTATGTCACAGCCAGTTTATTCCGAAACTATAAGAGCTACATTATTGAAATTTGGTACGTAGATGTATTCTGTAAACCGCATTAAGATGTGAAAATAAAACCGGAAAAAAATTCAAAATTTTTGGGGTTCCCCATACATAGAACTGAACCTGAAAATTTTTTTTTTCATCAAACCTATACGTGTGGGTTATCTATGGATAGGTATTTGAAAATGATGTTGAGGTTTCTAACAACATTTTTTTCTAAACTGAATAGTTTGCGCGAGAGACTCTTCCAAAGTGGTAAAATGTGTGTCCCCCCCCCCGTAACTTCTAAAATATGGGCATGATAAAACTGAAAAAAATATATGATGTGTATTACTATAAAAACTACTAACGAAATTTGGTTTGAATGAAATCTAGACAGTAGTTTTTTTTTAAACGTCATAAATCAAATTACCTAATTTTTTTCATTCAATCAGTGGTACGGAACCCTACGTGCGCGAGTCCGACTCGCACTTGGCCGGTTTTTTTCCTACATGTTATGTAGTAGGAAGGCAGTATGCCGGTACTGTCACCACGCATATGGTCAGCTACACTGAGCATACCATCAGCTACACCGAGCGTACCGTCAGCTACACTGAGCATACCGTCAGCAACACCGAGCGTACCGTCAGCTACTCTGTGCATAGCGTCAGCTACACTGAGCGTAACGTCAGGTACATAGAGCATAACGTCAGCTACACTGAGCATACCGTCAGCAACACCGAGCGTACCGGCAGCAACACCGAGCGTACCGGCAGCTACTCTGCGCATAGCGTTAGCTACACTTAGCGTAACGTAAGCTCCATAGAGCATACAGCCAGCTACACTGATCATGCCGTCAGCTGTCCGGACCATAACGTCAGCTACTCTGTGCATACCGACAGCTACATTGATCATACCAACAGAGGTACCGGGTATACCGTCAGCTACACAGGGCATACTGTCAGCTACACCGAGCATTCTGTCAGCTACACCGCGCATACCGTCAGCTACACCGAACATACCGTCAGCTACACACTCACCGGCGACACGAAGTAGGCACCGCGTATGAGCGAGGCGAGGAACGCGACCAGGTACAGCATCTTCTGCGTGACCTTGCACTCCGTCACGCGCATACAGCCAGCTACACTGATCATACCAACAGCTATACCGGGCATATCGTCAGCTACTCTGTGCATACCGACAGCTACATTGATCATACCAACAGAGGTACCGGGCATACCGTAAGCTACGCCGAACATACCGTCAGCTACACACTCACCGGCGACACGAAGTAGGCGCCGCGTATGAGCGAGGCGAGGAACGCGACCAGGTACAGCATCTTCTGCGTGGTGACCTTGCACGCGCGCAGGAACGTAGGCGCCTTCAGCCGCCGGTACTCGGTCACCACGCATATGGTTAACTGCACGGCGCATATGAACGCCACTAGCAGGAACACGCCGCCGATGCCTGGAAAGAGGTTTTAATTAATTATAAAATTATCCTTCTTTTGATTAGATTCCTCAACCCAAAGGTTGTCTGGAAGAGATCGCTTAAGACCTAACTTGTACGGCAATATATCTTTGTATTTAGTTATAATTCAAATGTTTGGTAAACAATAAAGTATATTTATACTACCGACGCAACGACCCGGCCCGGCTTCGCACTGGTGCAATTTGTCTAATTCACGTTCCCGTGGGAATTTCGGGAATTCCTTTCTTTGTGCACCTCTACGGTATCTAAGCTACGTCCCTTCTAAATTTCAAGTGTCTACGTTTAGCCGTCTAGGCTGTGGGTACTCACAGGCGTGGTAGGAGAGGTTGGGCGCGGCGCACTAGTCTCCGGCGTAGCGGATCTCGCAGAGGCAGGTGCCGTTGAGGCAGTCCCCGCGGCCGCTGTGCTCAGTGCGGTACTCACAGGCGTGGTAGGAGAGGTTGGGCGCAGCGCACTGGTCGCCAGCGTAGCGGATCTCGCAGAGGCAGGTGCCGTTGAGGCAGTCCCCGCGGCCGCTGTGCTCAGTGCGGTACTCACAGGCGTGGTAGGAGAGGTTGGGCGCAGCGCACTGGTCGCCAGCGTAGCGGATCTCGCAGAGGCAGGTGCCGTTGAGGCAGTCCCCGCGGCCGCTGCAGCCCGCGGTGCAGCCGGCGCCCCGCGCCGCCGCCGCCATAACGGCTTCCGCGTAGTACGCTAGAAGGGAGCGCATTGTATGCGCAGCGACGGAAGCCGCCGCGTGTCAGACCTGGAAACGGAGAAAAAGGCATGTTAATACCACGTACTACGAGTAGATAAATGATACCACTACTAGTCTCTCTCCTTGATACACTTCCGCTACCTGAAAGTTGTCAGCAAGAGATCGCTTACCTATACTAGCGATAAGACCGCCTACATTGTACCGCAAGCTGTCTGTAATCTGGGGGCACGGTCGTGCCCCCGCCAAAACGAATATTTTTCTGTAAATGTTTGTATTTTGTGCAATAAATTCTAATTTCGGCAACAGCGGTCTAACTAACTCCAAGGGGACTGGCCAAGCTTCTACAGCAGCATCAGTTGGGCTTTCCCCTTTTGTCTATGTGTACGACTGTCATAGCTACCTATTTACTACTATAAATACTGAGAAGGCAATAAATATATTCTTAATACGCAGGAGATATTAAAGTGCACAAGAATATACGCAAACGAAGGTGAGGACTCTGTTTCTTCACTCTCATAATACCATAGAACAATGCGTGAAAAATACGCAAAGTTAATTTGTTCCTTGCCTCGTTACGGCCCTGGCTTTTGACACTTTTATGGTTCACCTTGGCGACAGGTGACGCGTTGCTTACAAAAAAAAAAGAAAACGACTGTTTGCACGACAATAAAGAAGAATAAAAGTAATCTCTTGATAACATGTGGTCCCAATCGGTTAACAATAACAGAACAGATGCCGTAAATCATATCAATACGATACCATTAAAAGATTTCCATTAAACACATAAACAAATTAGTTATCAGATATAATGAAAAATATTTAGTAGCGTTGTTAATTAAAATACATGAGTCAGTGATATAGGTAATTGGGTTTTTTAGCAATATAGATTACCTATATGCAATCTAAACCTACTATACTAGACTGGCCTGGTTGCAACCATTTTACCATTTTCTAGTTTCATTACAAAGCATTAAGCCCAATAACTGTGGGACTGATTCTAGACATAAATAGACCTACCTATTAATAGCCCCTATTGTTATATCTACAGCTACAAGCGCTCCTTCCCAACTCCATATCGAAACAAACCCAAACAAGCCCGCGCTAAGGAGAAATGTGTTTATATAACAGCGCAGGCGCAGCGGTCATTGCACCGGCCTCTATAATTATCTCTGGCCTCACTGACAGCTGCCAGAGACAACCGATGTCACCGTGACACGTTACGCGCGTTGGGTAACGCTTGTATCAGCGGATGGAGGGGCACGGGCGGAACTGAAGTATAGCATTGATTGGTATATTTAGAACGAGATGAATTCTACTCCACGTTCCATAATACCGCATGGCATTCAGCGAGGTGACGGAAAAGATGACGATCAAGGGACTTCTTGATATATACATCAGTTTCTCAATTGGTAAAAGCCGGCCAAAATTACCGAACCGTTTGAAACAAAAATTACAACAGTAGAGCAGCTCATACATACATTAGATTAATACAGACTAGAATTTATAATCATCATCATTTGCAGACTGATGATGATGACTCTTAGCATCTTCATCATCTTCAGATCTGCCAACATCCCCTGCTGGACATAGGTATTGACAATTATCATTTGGGGGGGATTTGCATTGGTCATCACGCTTGGCATACACCAACCTGGAGGGCAATAGATATTATTTGTACCCAGGTAAACGCTGCTGCCCGTTTACTGATATTCCCTTAGTCTACGACACCTACGGCATGAGATGCGGTAGTCCTATTCTAAGTCCGGAAACCATATGGATCATTTTACACATCACTGATATTCACGCGAAAAAAATGCAGTGTGCAGGGGTGCGTCTTTCCGTTATGTACAAGGCCAGAACACAGGTGATTGAAACTATTCGAGTATACATATATCGAAAACCACCTTTTTACTAATGCCTTCCAATCTATATGTCGCAGGCAAATTCTATAATTCGCCCGTATACAAACGGCGTCGGCAGTTTACAAAGACAAATTCGTTATTTATATAAAATGCCGTACGCCGTATGTAAGATGTCGTTTATTTTCTAATATGCCGAGATACGATATTACAGCTGATTACAAATTGCCTCGGCATATCGTTCGAATTAGTACTAAATTGAACCGCGCGTGGCGCTACTAGTCGCCAAAACCAATATGGCGGTCAACAGTGAAAGTGTGGAAGAAAAAACATTTTAAAAATATGTCTAATATCGGCTGTTTCAAATAGATTTTAAGGGCTAGTATTATAGGAAACTATTATAATTAAACTAATCACAAAGGGGGCTCCGAAAACACCGTGGAAAAAAAACAAAAATGTTCGAGGTTATCCAGCACGTAACAACGCTAGGGTGTCCATGGAAACTGGTAAAGTGGAACTGAAAATTGCAATAAAATGCTTTGTATTTTGATTTTTGTAAATCAATTGTTTCGCTGATGGTTTTATGCTTGTTTAAGCTTAGCAGAATAAGTGAAACAAAGAAACATTGTTGAATTTATATTTGTTATTACCACTGAATGTCTTGTTAAATTAATAGGTAATTCTTGATAAGTTTACTATGTATGTGTAAGTATCCTAAGATTAGGGAGAATATGTTCTCACACGGTACCATTTAGTGCAGGTTTTGTTTGAAATTGAAACCGTAATTCAATTTCATGCTTATTTAATCGACGAATTTATTTTCGTAGTCAATAATTTAATAATATTCTATTATTAAACTTAAATACCTAAATAAAATTATTAAAAACCCTGTTTCATTTCTATTATCATGGTCACCCTAATACACACACCAAGTCGACGTTGATGCGATGACAATTTGCCTTCGGCATTTTATAACACATATTTATATTTCTGAACTGCCGACGCCGTTTGTATACGAGCGAATTATAGAATTTGCCTGCGACATATACAAGGCTAGTACTGAAATAATCGCGTATACTTCGTAGTAACCAGACTCATTAGCTTGCTCCATAATATACAGTGCCAGTACGCATACGAACTAATCGCGTATAGATCGGAATAAGCGCGCTAAATATTAGGTTCCGCATTATACGCGAGCAGTTGCATGCTCGCCCTTTTGATTTATTGCAAAGCACAGAAGAAACTGACAATTGTTTTCACAACTATTTTGATTCCGGTATCAGCGCAGCCGGTGGCTTTACTGGAAATGACTCTGAGAAGTACGGAAAACAAAGTTCTGTTTACTTGGCAAATTCTCAGATTAACCCAAATGACAGACATGTTTATCATCTTTTCTAAAAGTGGCGTAAACTGAATTTGGAGGGGCAGGGGTGAAGAGTTGATGATAATGATGATGATAAAGTTAGTAGATTCGCGGTCCATTACTGGAGATATGCCTCATCAATACTTCTCCACCTTGATCGGTCTTGGGCTTCAATCACTGCATCACTTGCCGCCAGGGGCAAATCGTCTTCCCACCTGGTTCGTCCTAACGTTTTCCGAGAATCGCAATCCATTTACTAATCATTCTTTAAAATTAAACACACCTAATTGGGTAGAGGCCAAATTTTTATAGAATAGAATAGAATAGAAATCGTTTATTTGCCAAAAATTTTACATTACATTAAACTTATAACTAGCGAACTCTGCACTAAGCTTAGCTTGTATCGCAGAGTCCAGTCCCTAGTTGCCAAAAATGTTGGTAAATCGTAACACAGCTCGAGCGAACAATACTAATTTGACAAATCAAGAAATTAAACTAAGATTAAATTAGATACTAGAACTAAAATTATCATTGGAACAATCAAAAAGGGTGAGAGGAGTGTGTGTTTGTGTGTATGTGTGTGTTGTGTAGTTGTGTGTACATGAGGTTGTGTGTTTGTCTGTGAGTGTGTGGGGGTAAGTATCTAATAAGGTATGTACCACGAAAATTAACTTTGAATGTAGCAGTATTTAGCATACTGATTTCATTAACAACGCGCCCCAAACTATGCGAGTGCCAACTTTCTCTTGGTGTAAGGCCAAAGTTACGGTCATTGTAAATTATATTCGTCTCACAGGTACAATTGGAGCTTTTGCCAAATTGTGAACGTCTGCATTAAGTTGATTAGCCCACTTGTTCAGCTCTTCACAAGTCTAAAGCAGTCCACTGCTGGATATAGGCCTCCCCAGTTGTCCCCAAACTCCTGGAGAGTGTACCCATAATTGCTACACTTGGCAAAGTCGATCGTAGTGCATAACTTTTCACTGCGGTGAATTTGCTTCCCATCATCGATCTGTGGTGTAAGCCACGCTTTAATTGTGATGATTTTACCGATACTGCCACAAATCTAGCAGCCACAGCCAGAGCCTTATTTTTTGCTCGGCAGGATGCACCACGGAGAGGTGAAGGTGGCTTGGAACGAACAAATGATGGTTGTATCGCCACAAGTGGATTTCCAAAGCCCCGTTTGATTGTTTCAGGATGCCACACAGGCTAGTGAAGGTGGCTTTGTAGCGAAAAGATGTTAGGTCGCTCCATTCCATCCCCGTTCAGACTATTATTACATTATGACATTTCGAAGTTTTGCCTCGATAAAGGCCTCGAAACGTGACGCGTAGTTACAAAAGAACTGTAACCTTGAAGTCTTTCAAGGCAACACTGAACAAGCATTGTCTAGGCGCCCACTGGTATTGTAACCGTTTATAATGTAAATTGGGGTCAGGCAGAAGGGGTGGAACACAAAGGAAACAAATGTAATAAGGCTATAAAAAGGATTTATGTAATAAGAAAGGAGCGCCGATGAAAATGTATCAAAGATAAAGAGGAAAGGCCTCTTAATATTTTTCTTTTCCTCTTGTTTTTGTGGATGTTAATGTCAATGGAAAGAGTAACAATCCAGTTTCTTGATAGTTTTCCAAAAATAATATTTACAAAAAAAAGTATCTAAGTAAGTTTATCAGATGTCTAGTACCCATAGTACAAGCTTCGGCTTAGTTTGGGACAAAATAGAATATTATTTATTTAGAGCACATTATACATACATAATATGTTAACATTGTATGAATTTAAGCTGGCATAGTTAGTGGTGTTCTCTGGGGGGAGGCCTACGTTCAGCAATGGACGGCGATTGGCTTTTTTTTTATTACTCTGGGTGGCAGAAGAGCAAGCGGCCCATCTGATGTTAAACGGTTACCGCCGCTCATAGGCTCTGCAATGCCAGGGGCACAGCTAAGCCGCTGCCTACCGTGAGGGAGTTCTCTTTAGACCACGTTTGAAGAAGGCAAGTCGTAGCGATCGGGAAACACCGCGGCTAGGAGCTCATTCCAGGGCTGATTGAATCGAATAAACTTTATAAAAACAAGTTTCTTAAAAAATAGCATGTGTCTGAAAAGTTGTCAACTCAGCTGATGTCAAGGTGCTGTGTAGCCCAGGGTGGCATATCTCAGGTTATTTAATTACTATAGTTCATTCGCGTTAAGAAAATAGTGACTCATCACTGACTGCCGGCCAAGCCACACCCGTTTAATTGGCTAGGGGGTGTGGCTAACGCTAGAAATTATAATTTCTAGCGTTTTAATTGGCTAGGGGGTGTGGCTTGGCCGGCAGTCGGTGATGAGTCATTATTTTCTTAACGCGAATGAACTATAGCTGTGCTCGCGACTTCGTCCGCGTGGAATAGTTATTTTGTCCCTTTATTTTTTTTAATTTTCCATTATTTCTTCGCTCCTAATAGTTGCAGCGTGATGTTATATAGCCTAAAGCCTTCCTCGATAAATGGTCTATTCAATACAAAAAGATTTTTTCAATTCGGACCAGTAGTTCCTGAGATTCGCGTTCAAACAAACAAACAAACTCTTCAGCTTTATAATATTAGTTAAGATATTTTTTCCCTTAATAGGGGTAGGGTGAACTTCAGTGGGGATACCTTATGAGCTGTCGATGAATCACAGAAGTAAATTTTAATCAAAATGCGTCACCAAACACCACCATTTCACAGATTATGGGAATAAGATTAACGAACAAGTATCTGATATTGGCTGATGCCGTTTTATCGCGAGGACTTTGCACTTATAACGGTTATTGCATGACTCATCGACTGCATTGTTTATGTACCTACTTTGTCCTTGAGACCGTGTCACATGAGTCATCGGATATATTTTTGGAGTTTGCACTGGCAATCAGTTGTCAGTTGGTCCCACCATAGAATGTTAAAGAGAGGTAGGGCATAGCGAATCTTCGCTCGAATTGAGCCGCCCGTCCGGGGAAGGACCTCCGCCCTATAGAATACCGCAGTCAAATGACCTCTGAGTCGTGTTTTTGCCGGTGAGTAGGGTTTCCGGAGCTCGTGGGGGGTTTGGGGTTGGGCCGGCATGGCGGTGGCAACTGACAGGTAACTGACCAGTTACTTGCCCGTTGTCACAGCGACTTGGGCTTTTCTTTCGCTTTCTATCAGGCGTAGGGAAGCCATTATGTCGAGCCACTATAAAAAAAAAATAAAAAAAATGTATTTTTTATTGTACACCATTGGGATGTAAGTAGAGAATGCAATCCCGATGCCGCGGGATCCCGATCTCGCGAGATCTCGTGTAATTTTTCGGGATCAATCCCGACGGTCGCCAGTGGACTACGATAGGCTGATGATGATGATGATACTAAATAGGAATCTTAACTAATATTATAAAGCTGAAGATTTTGTTTGTTTGAACGCGCTAATCTCAGGAACTACTGGTCTGAATTGAAAAATTCTTTTTGTGTTGAATAGACCATTTATCGAGAAAGGCTTTAGGCTATATAACATCACGCTGCAACTATTAGGAGCGAAGAAATAATGGAAAATGTAAAAAAAAACGGGGAAAAAATAACTATTCCACGCGGACGAAGTCGCGAGCACAGCTAGTTGGTTATAAGAGAAAATAGCGAGTCATTTCAGAAGTTATATGAACGCCCAAAAAAATTGATCATCATCATCAGCCCGTGTCAGTCCACTGCTGGACATAGGCCTATCCTACTTACCCACTTAGGTCGATTTCGGAAAGAAATACATATACATATGTATGTAGTTTAATTGTTCCATTGCAGATCATAAAATAAAAACCGTCAATCAAGATGAGATGTGACTCAGCCCAATTGAGTAGTCAAATCCAATATTATAAGCTCATATAAAAGCCATCGATGCTTATCACTAATAAATTATCTGTTATCTTTCAGATTGACAGGCCTTTTCGTATCCAGGTGAGTCATGTTTATATGTATTTATGTAAAAAACATGAAGACATAGGAATTGCCGAACCTTTTTGTTCACGAAAGAATGTTTCCTACGGCGAATTGAACACTAGTCCATTCCATTTCACACCTATCACATTTTTTTATTAAAGCGACTTAGGCACACCATTGCCAATTATGGCAGATAACTGGCAACAGGCAATGGGATTCAGTGAAAATCAAATTAGATGCATTCATTTTCTAGTCAAAACAAAAAGCCGTCACACTGACATACAAACCGACACATTCATTTATTTATTTATATTTATAATCAGAACCTGAGAGTGATTCAACCTTGAGTCACACACTTTTATACGTAGATGCTAATGTGATACAAATTGAGAATATCAAATACACTTAACATAGAGTTCACTGACACTAGATACAATTAAAAATACAACAGTCGATCACACGCGATTCGACCTTGGTATTACGTATGTAACGCCTACATTCCTAGATTGTTTACTATAGACCTGTACCATTACTGTAGTATCATTAGTCCTGTGTCCTTTGCAAGACGACAGATCACAGTATCCAGGTCGCCAGGATTCGGCCAGGGTTTTTTTTTATAGTGGCTCGACATAGTGGCTTCTCCACGCCTGGTGGAAAGCGAAAGAGAAGCCCAAATAGCTGTGACAACGGGCACGTAACTGGCCAGTTACCTGTCAGTTGCCACCGCCATGCCGGCCCAACCCTAACCCCCCAGGAGCTCCGGAAACTCTACTCGCCGGCAGAAAAACGACCCGGAGTGTGCCGGAGGTCATTTGGGTGCGGTATTCTATTGGGTGGACTTCCTTCCGCGGACGGGCGGCTCAATTCGAGCGAAGATTTCTTTTTTTATGCAAGAGGCGGCAGACGAGCAAATGTGATGCCTAATGGTAAGCAGTCGACACCGCCCATGGACACCCGCAACTCAAATCGAGTTCTGGGGTCGCTGCCGGCCTATTAAATAGGAGTAAGCTCGTTTCTTGAAGGCTCCCATGTCGTAGCTGTTCGGAAATACTGAAGAAGAGAGTTGGTTCCACAAAACCGATGCGCGAGGCAAGAAGTTCGCCGTTCGTTCGTGGAGGATCGCCGACCATCGAGATGATGAGGATGGAATTGGAAGATTCGCTATGCCCTACTTCTCTTAAAAGGTAAAGGTCCTAAGTTCCGTGGTAGTCACATAATGTCACCGGCACATACCAAACGTGTGTAGAAACTCTAATCTACCCAGAGGTACGAGTACGCAAGGACTATCAACATTTTTCCGGTTGAGACGGCAACTTGAGACAAGCTCTGAGGCATAAATAATTAATAGTAGCACAACTAGGTCACTACGACATTGATCTCTGCCTGGCTCGGTGGCTCAGTTGGTAGTGACCCCTGCCTTCTGAACCAAGGGTCGTGGTTTCGATTCCCATCCGGGACAAACATTCGTGTGATGAACACTTGTATTTGTTCCGTGTCTGGGTGTTAATATTTGTATTTAAGTATTTATTTGTGGTACCTTCGTTCATCGAAATGGGTCTTGGGTTATTTATTTGTGTAGAGGATAGTTAAAAGAGTAATTATAGTTTCAGCTACTTTACGATATTTCCACAAGCCACATCGCCCTTTCCTCATACGTCACACAGACAACATTGTTTGTCACTTCTATTGCACGGTATGTATGTGTGCACAAACGGCTTCTAAACGTATAGATACTAACACAGCCGTTACTCCGTCTGATTGTTTACAAACAAACGCCGTAAGTGGGTCAATAGGACCGGTGGCGATGCGCATCGCGGCCTCCCGATGACTACATCTCGGTTACTATGAGTACTATGACAGACCTTAAATATCTGTTATATGTTAACATGGTGTTTTCAATGTGAAGTTTGATCAGAAAACCTATTTACACGCAGCCATAAACAAAATACATTCTTTAAACAACAAACCAACTATTCCGAATCGCGCAAGACGAGAGAGAGGTAGGGCATAGCGAATCTTCGCTCGTATTGAGCTGCCCGTCCGGGGAAGAACCTCCACCCTATAGAATACCGCAGCCAAATGACCTCCGGGTCGTGTTTCTGCTGGTGAGTAGGGTCTCCGGAGCTCGTGGGGGGGTAGGGTTGGGCCGGCATGGCAGTGGCAACTGACAGGTAACTAACCAATTACTTGCCAGTTGTCACAGCGACTTGGGCTTCTCCTTGGCTTTCCATCAGGCGTAGGAATGCCATTATGTCGAGCTACTATAAAAAAAAAAAAAAAAAAAAAAAAAAAAAAAAAAAGACGAGGTCAACTATGCGGAAATGATTTCAACCTATAAAAAAGAAAAACACTTGAAGAAAAGTACCTCCCTTCAGCTCAGACCTATGACCCGCAACTGTGACGTCACTCCGTTACGCAACACAACTAGCGGGTGTCGAAGCACGGCTTGCGCCCACACGTCACACGTCAAGGCTGCTATCGAGTGCCATTATCGGAGATTACTGCGTTCGATACGCGAGATTACAGCGTGCGATTAACACCTGTGGCCGCTGTGCGAATCTGCCATGAGCTGATAAGGAAAAAGTGACGGACAATGCACACCAACCCCCTTAACTTAGTTTTGAAGAAGAAGAAATAAATAAATAACCCAAGACATACCGCAAACTAAGCCGGAGCTTGTACTCGTACTATGGCTACCTACTAGACAACCGGTAAACTTACTTAGATACCTATTATTTGTATTTTTTACGCTATTTGTACTTTCCTTGTGCAATCATCATCATCCTCTTAGCGTTGTCCCGGTTTGTGCCTCTAGGCCCAGGGTCCGCTTTGACCATGATCCTAGATTTAGCGAGTCTGGTTATTACATTGAAGCGACTGCCATCTGACCTTCGTAACCATCAGAAAGGGGAACCAGACAAATTTGGATCATGGTTACACATTCAGAATTAAACTGGATGTGCAGGTTTCCCCACGATGTTTTCCTTCACCGTTAAGCTAGTGGTAGAATTCCGCACATAGATTTTTGCAAATCCAGAGGTGCGTGCCCCGCGCGGATTCGAACCGACAACCTCACGTGTGTGAAGCGACGATCTTACCACTAGGCTACCACGGCTCTTACCACTAGGCTTCCTTGTACAATAAAGATTAAATAATAATAATAGAATAAACACCCAGATCAATACAAATAGACATAACGGATGGCGGATGATCTATCCCCTCTAATTAATTCTTATTACACCCACGACAAGGAATAGGCTATTATGGCTAATTTTTTAATTTTAAATTAGACTAAAAATTACAAAGTTATAGCCCGTTGAAATTACGCGTGACGTCACTCGGTGAGGCATTTTTACGGGAGCGAGTGACGTCAAAGACTCCCACTCCTAACTTTTGAGGCCTTGTTTCTTTTGTATTATTTATTTGAATGAATAAAGGAATAATACGTGTCTTTTATTTTTGAATAAGTTATTTATAATAAAAGACGGACTAATTACAATTTTTAGCCATAATAGCCTATAGGGCGTAGATTTGCATTTTACGTCACTGCACGGAAGAAGCGGTTTGTTTACGGCAAAGCAGACGATAAAAAGTAAGTATACATACATACAGATTATACAGTGTTGTTACGAAATTGACGCAGTGTCAAGTCTGCTCTCTGTTTGAACAACACGTGTCAAAGAGCCATAATAATTAATATGATATTTAAATTGCTGTAACTGATAGTTGAAACGTAGAAATGTTAAAACACCTGTCCTATCAAGTGCGACTTGAAATCGCGTGGAGAGTGTTCCGCACGTACTGGAGAGGCCTATATCTAGCCCAGCGGGTGGTTGGTGCGGGGGCACCTCCACTCGCCTTGCACGGGCCCCCTCGTTGTCGGATGGGCGTGGACTGGCCCTCCGGGTCGCTCCCGTCGCTCCCCCTATGGGGGGCCTGTAGGGTCCAGGTAAGGCGGGCCGCGCTAGTGGTGTCGTGGCAGTCTTGGCCCAAGGTTCCATGACACCACCCATTAGGCGCTTGATGGAGGGACCGGGGTTTTTTAGTGGGTATTCCCTGCCTCATTTCCATCCCGAGGCAGGGTGTCGCCCTTCTGTTCCTAAGGGTGGCGTGAGTCCCACATACCTCGTCACTCCCCGGGTGGCGGGGATGCGTCAAAGCATTTTTCCCCGGGTCAAAAAAAGGCCTATATCCAGCAGTGGACTGCAATAGGCTGATGATGATGACGATAAATAACAGGAGAAGCTAACCGACATAACGTGACGCGAAAGTTTAATATCTTATTTCCATTTGTAGTAGGTCGGTTTCATGGGAAGGAATCTATGTATTATGCAGGTCTAGCGCACGTGTGACCTATTTATAGGTCACTCAAAGCTCATAAGTCTAGATGCCTGGTGCACGTGCAAGTTACACGACGATATTTTTTATGATGGCGAAGTTTTGTCGTCGGAAATGCGAGGTATTTATTGATAAATTTGAGAGAATAGAGAGATTCATTCTGATCTTCGCGATACATTCTGAGAGAATAGAGAGTGTCCAAAAAAAATGCCTTAGAATAGTAGCCTTCAGAGCTGGACTCCACCGTAGGTTGGTGTCCTATCACGACAGGCTTAGCTACTTCAACCTAACGCCATTGGTGACGCGCCGTAAGCAACAGGATCTCCTTCACCTTCATAAGATCTTGCACTCTGCTTTTGACTCCCCTAATTTGCTTGCTCTTCTCAACTTTAACGCCAGAATCCTATCTCGTAATCGCAAAAGGACTTTTGTGTTACAAATATTTAAAAACAATACGTCGTTTTTCAATCCCATGGTTCGAATGTGTCGGCTTTACAATGACTTACTGCAGGATGTTAATAACCGCGAGCTCGATATCTTTGAGCCCAAGCACGTTCGATTCCGCCGCACCGTCAAGCAGACCCTCAACTGCGCTTTCCCGTCTAGGGTAAACTAAAATGTATTGCTCTGTTTTCTTCTTTTTATTGTACGGTAACATCTTATAATTTATCTAATATAGATTGAATACCTACTTGTTTTACGTATATAATATTTTTTTATCATGCTGTGTGTACACATTTTTGAGTAAGAATCTAGTTCTAAGCATCTTTTCTTTTATGTTGTCAAATATCCGATTGTTACTTGTTGTGTATGCCAAAGTAAATAAATAAATAAAATAAATAATTGAAAAAAGAAGAATGGTCGTCTATTTCGCTCATTTTGATCGTAACCGCCTGTCGAACGTCAGCCTATCCTTTACGTAGCGAATATACGTTTTATCAGAAAATATCCATTTTCACAAATTTTGAGTTACATCTTTTTACTTACATTTAAAAGGGCGATTTGATTTCCGATTCAAAGATGGGTATGTTGTGACTTTAACAGATACAGAACACAGATAACGATAACCCATCTGTGAAATTTGGTACTGACCTGTGCCTTCTGAACCAAGGGTCCTGGGTTCGATCCCCGCACAGTACAAATATTTGTGTGCATGAACATGTTTGTTGGTGTATGATCATCTGTGTGTTTACTATGTGTAAATATGTATTTATTACAAAAAAAAAGTATCTCGGTAAGTTTATCAGTTGTCTAGTACCCATAGTACAAGCTTCGGCTAGATGGCGATGTGTGGCCCTGCGTGGCATGTCTTATAAAAAAAATACCTATATGTACATGTTTAAGTTGACTGTCTGGTAAAATGCAACACGTATAATATGTATCCAATAACATGCAAAAAATCATTAAACCATCCTACGTCACATCCGTCCCATTCAATTTTTTTTTCTAAATGACTACGATTGTTGCGGACAGACAACCTTTTTATATACGTTTATGTACATAGTTTTATATATAGTTTTTGTATTTAGAAGTGTTTTTTAAAAGTATTTTGTGTTGCTATGGTTTTGATATATTATTGTTTATTGTTTATCTAGTGTGTTGAAGTTTACAGTCCACTACGGCTGTATATTAAAGTGTTTTGTGGTTTCCCTATCATCTTGCTTTGATTCCACACCCCCGGTTCCAGCCGTATCATTTTGGTCCGATGTTGGGAGCGTCTAGTGTGGACAGTCAAAAGGGCTTTGGCCGCAACGCTGCGAGAGAGAGCTCCTAAGGAAGAGGTCCTCCACACCTTACTGATGGAAGCGGAAGCGATAGTCAACGCACGGCCGCTGACTCACATATCGGTTGACCCGGGTGATGAAGAGGCTTTGACACCCTTCCACTTCATAATAGGCGCTTCATCCACCCAGACTCTCCCTGTCCATCTCACAGATGGAGACCTGTGCAGCAGGGATGACTATAGAAAAGCTCTGAGGCTTGCAGACCATTTCTGGAGACGGTGGGTTAGGGAGTTCGCGCCCACGCTCCATTCACGCAGACCCGGCCCAGCAGTGCAGCCGGAGCTCGGTTCGAGCGTCCTCATCGTCGACGAGAACCTGCCCCGTGGCTCCTGGCCCAGAGGACGGGTCCAAGCACTACATCCTGGCAGAGACGGCGTAGTGAGGGTGGTAGACGTAGCCACGGTCGGTGGAATATTGCGCCGGCCTTCTCGCAAAATAGTCATATTGCCGTGAATTCGCGCTAAGGTTGCGCTAAGGTTGTTGAACACCGTCCAGCGCTCGCTTGTGTGCAATTCTTGCACAAGGGGGCGGTATGTTGCGGACAGACAACCTTTTTATATACGTTTATGTACATAGTTTCATATATAGTTTTTGTATTTAGAAGTGTTTTTTAAAAGTATTTTGTGTTGCTATGGTTTTGATATATATATTATTGTTTATTGTTTATCTAGTGTGTTGAAGTTTACAGTCCACTACGGCTGTATATTAAAGTGTTTTGTGGTTTCCCTATCATCTTGCTTTGATTCCACACCCCCGGTTCCAGCCGTATCAACGATGATAGCTAAGGAGGCGTTATCATCATCACCGGGCTGTTGGGGGAGCGGAAGGCTCTCACTAATGGAAGTCCCTAAACGGAATTTGCTTCGTGCTCCCATCCATTATAAACTGACTCATTTCACGTCCCGATTAAACATTATAACACAGATAATAAATACATAGGAGACAGATGAATGGTCACTGAATCTACACATGTTATGCGACGGTTCAAAGAGCATTATAATAGGGATGTTTTCAGTGTCAAGGGTATTTTAGATTATAAAAATATATTGGACACATATTTTTTCTTTTTTTTTTCATTTAAACAAAAAATAACAAAGATACAAGGCTTCAAAATGTAGGAGTGGAGGTCTTTGACGTCACTCAGTGGCGAGAAAACTCCCACTCTTTGACGTCACGCGTAATTTTAACGGGCTATATCTTTGTCATCTTTGGTCTAATTTACAAATGAAAAATTCGTGTCTTTTATTTTTGGACAATCTAAAACACGGACCAATTACATTTTATTTTACGTAAAAAATGTAATTGGTAACTGATATAATTTTCATTGATTTGCTAATAATATCAGTGACGTCACTTTACGGGAGTTTCGCCGAGCGATTGTACGGTGGCCGCTAGTCAGGCGGGTAAACCCTACGCCTGAGAGAAGCGAAAAGGAGTCCCATTGTCAACGACTGGAGGACGGATGTTTGCCCTAAGTGGCGAACAACTGGAGAGGCCTATCTAGGATTGCCATCCGTCCGGGTTTCCCCGGATTTGTCCTAGTTTGAAGGGCGTCCGGGGTCCGTTCGGCCAGGGTTATTAAAAGCGTCCGGGTAAAATCTAGACACTGGCGAAATTGAAATCGAAACTCAAATTTCGCCTAAATAATAATAATATAATAATAATCATTTATTTCAGAATTAATCCATACATTTTGGTTACTAACAATATATTCCCAAGTCTGAATGTACACAATTTAGATGATGGCAACCCTACGATCAGTAGTGGGCTGATAATAGTGATGGAAAATCTTCAAAGGTAGATTAGAATGGCTTTCATATAGCTAAACTCGCCTTGTTATTAGTAGATTGAGCTTAATAAATTGAATAAACAGTAATTAAGACCGACGATAGCTGCGATGCTAAATATCGGTGTCCAATGTCAGGGTTCAATAGTAACTGTACGATAACAGGAAAAAGATGATTGTGTAATGTGGATCGCTTTGTCGCATCTGTCCTTATTATATGTATAAATAAATAAAATAAATAAATAAAATAACCCAAGACATGCCACGCTGGGCTACACAGCGCCATCTAGCCCCAAACTACTACTACTACTATAGTTCATTCGCGTTAAGAAAATAGTGACTGACAGGTCACTGACAGGCCACTAGCCAATTAAAACGCTAGAAATTATAATTTCTAGCGTTTAGTTAGTTTTAATTGGCTAGTGGCCTGTCAGTGACCTGTCAGTTTATAATTTCTAGCGTTTAGTTAGTTTTAATTGGCTAGTGGCCTGTCAGTGACCTGTCAGTCACTATTTTCTTAACGCGAATGAACTATAGACAACTGATAAACTTACTTAGATACATTTTTTTTGTAAATAAATACATATTATAAATAGAAAACACCCAGACCAATACAAACAGACATGTTCATGAACACAAATGTTTGTAAGGTGCGGGAATCGAACCCACGACCCTTGGCTCAGAGCATATATACTGTAATACATATCTATTTGTGTTTTGCATATGTTAGTGCTGTATATTTTTATTAGTCCGTTATCAGTAGGTATGTCGGTAGACTATGGTTATTAACCGACTTAAAACAAAGGAGGATGTTTTCGATTCGACTGATTTTTTTGTTGTTGTATGTTTGTTACTACATACCTACCTAATTTATTTATTTAAACTTTATTGCACATAAAGTACAAAAGGCGGACTTAATGCCGCGTAGGCATTCTCTACCAGTCAACCATTGGGTTAAGCAGAAACAGTTAAAAGGTCCTTTCTTTGTTTAAAAGGGTTCCTATTTTTATCACATTGAAGTCGGTTTTTTTTGCTAAAATGCTGTTTAAGCATTTGAAAGCACAAAATTTGGGTCTTTTATTATTGTGGAAAATAAAATTAGTCCAAATAAATTAGTTATTGTGAAAAGTTTGCACTATAGGTAATTTTAAGAGTAGGCGTATTCACTCTCTAAGGCTAGGCGCGCACTGGTGACTTTTTGTCACCGTGACAGATGTCTCTTCTTCTCATTTTAAAAGTGCAAAAGAGATGAAACGACTGTCACGGTGACACGGTGATAAAATGTCACCAGTGCGCGCCTAGGCTAAGAAACTCTCACACATTTGGCTAAGCCCATATCCTAAGTTGACCGTACGATTCGAACGATTGTCCCTCGTAAAGGGGCGCTATACAAATAACCAACGCCCCTTTCACCGGCTGATAATGGTAGCCAATCAAAACCGGCGGCCTATATAATAGGGTGGGTCAAAAAATTTTTTTTTGGATTTTTTTACAGGCTCAGCGACAAAAAGCTGCTAAATGGCGTAGATCATTGATACGTAAAATTGCAACACTTTATTTTAACTTTTACTGCCTCCGGTTTGAGATAGAATTTATTAAAAATTGTTATTATTTTAGTCGATGTTACAACTTTTTTTTTCACTTTATTGGTTGGTAAGTAGCTTGAAAACACTGAGAAGAGATCCATAACTAATTTTACTCCTATTCCTAGGAACTTACCGGAGCTTTTTCCTAAAGATATTAATACAGATCTGTAGCGCAAGTACCAATACCTTGCGAAAAAGTATGGGTATCGTCATAGTAAGCAAATTGTATGATATTTGTATTTATGTGACACAGCGTCCCTATAAGCCATAAAAGGTACTACAATTAAGAGCACGAAAGTTTTTAAAATACATCGTTTTGCCTTCGTATTGCCACGTAAATTTGTCTTGAAACTATTTGTATTAAATCGTGAGCACCAACTTTGTTTTGACGAATGTTAAAGTAAATATCGAAGGCTGGCTATCGAAACCTGATAAATATCTCTTGACCTAGGGTTTGTAAGTAAAAAAAGATTAATAACATTAAGAAAAATTTGGTATTTTTACTTTTTGATGGTGTTTTGAAGAGCGACTAGTAATTTTTCATATATAAGTCTAGGTATTTTCAAGATATAAAAAATTTACACACTCAAGCAGTTGAAAGAGCAGTTATAGCTATAATCGAAGCTTCAGCCACTTTATGTGATAAAATATCGAGAGAAGGATTCATAAACGCCTAGATAGATTCGAGAAAATCGAAAACCCAAAATTCGGCAGCAAGAAAAATTTTAACGTCATATAAATAATTCATTTAAATAATAATTTAGCTAAATAGAATTGTTATTACTTTGTTATTGTGTTCTTCTATTATTAAACAAAAGATTTTTATGATTTTCGATCTTTGTCTTCAAAACAAATGATCTTTATTTACCAATAGGCTATGGCCCTTTTTTACAAGATTTTTTTGATTTTCATATGACTCCGGAGGCAGAAGATGAACTCCGAATGCTATCAAACTCCGTACTCTATTAACAGTGACCATTTAGCACCATTTAGTCACTGTGCCCCTGGAAAAAATAAAGTTTTTTTTTTCTTCATACATAAGTGACCCACCCTACTATATAATGACGAACGGTCCCTCCCAACACTCACTATGATTCATGTGATAAGATATTAGGATAGGTACTTAGAAAAAAAAATTACTGCGCAAAATTTTCCGCCCAAAAACAATAGGAAGATTTTTGAAGTAATAAAGTAATCAAAGACGTTCTAAACCTGGGCCACAAATCGCCATCTAGTCGCAAACTAAGCTGAAGCTTGTACTATGGGTATTAGAAAACTGATCTTTCCGAGATACATAGCAAATACTTATTAAGGTATATATGTTACCGGCAATCTGTATAATACGGCATTCTATACAATACCTAGACAATGTATAGTATACCTAAAACATGTAGGTAATGTATGAAATATTATTTATTTCATACTAGATAAGATACATCTTATTAAACTTAAGAGAGATACGGCATAGCGAATCTTCGCTCGAATTAAGCTGCCCGTCCGGGGAAGGACCTCCACCCTATAGAATACTGCAGCCAAATGACCTCCGGGTTGTGTTCCTGCCTGTGAGTAGGGTTTCCGGAGCTCGTGGGGTGATAGGGTTGGGCCGGCATTGCAGTGACAACTGACCAGTTACTTGCCAGTTGTCAAAGCGACTTGGGCTTCTCTTTCGCTTTCCATCAGGCGTAGAGAAGCCATTATGTCGAGCTACTATAAAAAAAAACAATCTTAGGTAAGTTAATGTAACATAAAGACTTCTAACGTGCATGTAAAAAGTCCATTTAACCGACTTCAAAAAAAGGAGGAGGTTCTCGATTCGACTGAATTTGTTTTTGTGTTCGAAAGGGTGTACTTCCGAGTTGGTCCCATTGGCACCATATTTGAAGTATTTTCTTTTCCTAAATTGCTTTCATTAGGCGTAGGGAAGCCATTATGCCGTGCTACTACAAAATATACTTAAAAATTAGCTAAAAATAACCAACATACCGCACTTTACAAATAAAATCTTTTATCTTTTACAAACATTCGTGTGATGAACACTTGTGTTTGTTCCGTGTCTGGGTGTTTATATTTGTATTTAAGTATTTATTTGTGGTACCTTCGTTGTTCTGATACCCCTAACACAAGTGCTTAAGCTACTTACTTTGGGATCGGAGTAATGTATGTGATGTTGCAGACAACACACATAGAATATTTATTTATTAAAATCAAAACACTTTAGTTACTCACATAGTGTCTACCATCCCAGACGTATCATAACCAGTGCCAGAATTGCCACTAAAAGCACGCCGAGACTGCCAACCTTTTAATTACTGCCAGTTGTTTGAATGGCACACACGTGTACATAACACTTACATAACGCACTACACTACCTCGGAACATAGGAAAATTTCATTAGATCGACCGTCAAAAGTATTAAAGATTTGTGTCACTTTACTAATTATCAAAAGTAATTGTTTTTATTTTAAAAAATAACCATTTACTGGCCGTCAAAATTATCAAAGATTTGTGTCACTTTACTAATAAAAAAAGAATAGTTTTTATCAGAAAAATGTCGGAATTATAAGGTTTACGTCACTTTACTAACTAAAAAAACGCACACTTAACGCCTTAATGACTGGTTTTAAAATAAAATGTAAACAAATACTCATTTTCCATGAACACTTATCATCGCTCGTGGGATGACATAATAAAGAAACATATTATGTTTATTTTCATGCTAATTTATTATTATTTGATGATTCAATGTTGAAATATTATCATCTAATTAACATATTTTGTACTGGGAGATTGAGTAGAAATTTAAATTTGTAAGATAATTTACAAATGACTTAGAATCTTTTGGGGAAGCTTTGGATGTTTGCCGGCTGATGATGAACAAACTTTAACTATAGTTTCGAATTTAAAGTTAAATTAAATACCTACTTATATTTCAAAAGATAGTTAATTAAGCTTGATATAAGAGTACATTAAAGTAAAGATATGTTTTTCTTTTATTATTAATTGCTTTTAAATAAAATATTATAAATTGTTTTAGAGATAATATTTGTAATAAATAATTTAGTCATGCGAACAAGACAATAAAAACAAAACTATTAAAAATATTTTAAAATAATGAACACTACATGGAAATTAATCTGTTTACCATTTTATTTTAAATTGTATTCTCAACTAAAACCGCATTATTAATTCTCAACACAACATCACATCACATTTCGAACACACAGCCTAACACAAAAAAATCAAAAAGTTTTTGCAACGACAAAAGGAAGCGTTATTTTTTTTAAACGGCCGATTGGCAAATGTGTAACGCAAACACTGGCCGCCAACATCACGCATCGAGTCGATATCTCTATATTCTCGATACGCTACGTAAACAAACTATCGAATAGACGCGTTATCGCGACGCAGCGCCCGCGCATCTATTCACGCACCGCACTCGACTGAACACGGGCCGATGCACAATTAAAAATAAAACGCAAAGAGGTCACCGTATCATCTGAATGGGTGACATTTTCCCTTTTAATGCGCTGGCGCAGCGGCCCATATAAGATACTAATGTCATTTGTTCTAATAATGCTAGGCGCGCACTGGTGACTTCTTGTCACCGTGACAGATATATCTCTCTTCTTCTCATTTTAAAAGTGCAAAAGAGATGAAACGACTGTCACGGTGACCAAAAAGTCACCAATGCGCGCCTAGCCTAAGGTTTTAAATACACTCGTTTCATTACAATAAAAAACATAAAAGATTGTTCTTTCAGTAATTGAAAAGGAGCTCCTAAATGCTCTTTAGGAGAAGTTTTAAGGTGAAAGCGGTCAGTAGATACAACAAGTTACCCCTGGTCGCAAGTGCCACTTGCAACCGAGAGGTCTCGAGAGATCTAGAGATGCCCTAACTTGGCAGAATTTAGGGGACACATTGTTTTTATAAGATTTTTAACTTTCGAGTTCCCTTACAATTAAAAACCATCATCCTCTTAGCGTTGTCCCGGTTTGTGCCTCTAGGCCCAGGGTCCACTTTGACCATGATCCTAGATTTAGCGAGTCTGGTTATTACATTGAAGCGACTGCCATCTGACCTTCGTAACCCTCAGAAAGGGGAACCGGACAAATTTGGATCATGGTTAATTCAGAATTAAACTGGAGGAAACCTGCACAGTTTCCTCACGATGTTTTCCTTCACCGCTAAGCTAGTGGTATAATTCGGGACATAGATTTTTGCAATCCCCGCGCGGATTCGAACCGACGACCTGACGTGTGTGAACCGACGATCTTACCACTAGGCTACCACGGCTCTTACAATTAAAAACAAAAAAAAATATTTCTATCAGTATTGTCAAAGGAGCTCATAAATGCTCTTTAGCAGATATTTAGCTAAGGAGCCTGTTGGTGAAAAAGCACTCTAGACCCTGCTTCCTGTTCGCAGGTGCCACTTGACAACTGAGAGAGAGAACCAGGGTTCGAATAGGTAAGGCCCGGTTCGATTTCCATTACGGCACAGGAGTCAAGAATATCGCGGTGATTTTTTTTTATAGTGGCTCGACATAATGGCTTCCCTACGCCTGACGGAAAGCGAAAGAGAAGCCCAAGTCGCTGTGACAACGGGCAAGTAACTGGTCAGTTACCTGTCAGTTGCCACCGCCATGCCGGCCTAACCATTACCCCCCCACGAGCTCCGGAAACCCTACTCACCGGCAGATAAAGCTCCGTGGATCGGGACGCACGTTAAGCCGTTGATCCTGCCGGTATCATCACTATTTAAAGCGTTGCTAAATACTCGTACTACAGGCCGATGACGGGCAGCAGCGTCACCGGAGCTAGGAGCTACGTCCTGCGATCGACAACCCGCCCGCCCAGCATGGCGATTATGGTTACCTACATCCTCCAGGTGTGGCGAACAACTGGGGAGGCCTATGTCCAGCAGTGGACTGCGATAGGCTGATGATGAGTGATTTGGTATCTAAGTATTTCTAAGTCAATGTTATTTTCAAATATTTCCATTTTTGTCTCTTCGATTTTGCCAGCTCCGTATCTTTGCATTTACTGCCTAAAACATGTAAAAACATAAGGTGTAAGCATTGTTTAATCTTCTATATATATAAAAGGAGAAACTGACTGACTGACATATCAACGCACAGCCCAAACGGCTAAACGTAGGCACTTGAAATTTGGAAGGGACGTAGCTTAGGTACCGTAGGGGTGCACTAAGAAAGGAATTCCCGAAATTCCCACGGGAACGGGAATTAGCGGGAAAATCCTTTTGTATGAAAAATCTAAACCGCTTAAGTTAGACGCTTGAAATTTGGCATGCAGGTACCTTAGTAAATATAAAGTTTAGTTATGGCTGTATTTTGAGAAATTCCCACGGGAACGGGAGTTAGCGGGAAAAAACTTTTGTATGTATAAATTTAAACACGCGGACGAAGTCGCGGGCAAAAGCTAGTATAATATATTCCGTGTCTGGTTGTTTTAACATTTTTTTGCCGCTAATCTACATTTCTTTCTTCATAACAACACAACTGTATGTCTAAAGTACTTTATGGATCAGACTATAACATATCTCTAGATTTTGTTTCAACATCACACATAGATATAGCTCTCTGGACTAGTAAGCTGAAGTGACAGTGGGCTGGACATATCAGCCGCTGGAGTTATTCACACAATAGGTCAGTGTAGTGTATTGGCTGTATAGTGTTGGTTGTCTCATGCGCCTACGTCACGCGTCTAGTCAGTCGATTCCGCCTGTCAAGCGGGGCGGTTGAGTACTGCGATTATATGCGTGTTGTGGTGTTGGTGAGCCGTAAAATATCCCCAAAAGCAGGATCCTACAGTCAGTCTCCAAATATCAGGAGTCATTTTGTCCGCGTGTTGGCTACAAAACGATCGATCCTAGGATCGAACCAAGTGAAGAATTGGATATGTCTAGCAGTGGACTGGGAGAGGCTAATTGAGAGATGATGATGAGGCTGAACAGTCGTTCATTTTTTTTTATAGTAGCTCGACATAATGGCTTCCCTTAGCCTGATGGAAAGCGAAAGAGAAGCCCAAACCGCGGTGACAACGGGCAAGTAACTGGTCAGTCACCTGTCAGTTACCACTGCCATTTCCCTATTCTTATATCTATATTCTTTATTGCACACCATACAATTGAAAACTAGGTACAACGGACTTTCGCTATAAGTTATAAATTTTAACATAAAAAGATAAACACAGTACTTAGCCAATTGTCCTTGAAGCGAAATATTTACCAATACAATCCCAAATCCTTTGTCTCACAATGCAATGACGTAACGCCTATTCCCCCGAAACAGATAATAACGGTGCCAAGGACAGCGTACCCTACGACCCCAAAAGCCGCATTATCTCCAACCCAACTGTTGTATTGTTAACCGCTTAATTACATACGTGTATAAACGATTTGCGACTCATTAGCGGCTATCGTGTGCAAGGTTATCTGACGCGACCGAAATAGAGACGGAATATGACAGAGAATGTTTTAATTTAACGTTACAATTTGTTTAATTTTCGTAGATATTCGTATGAGAAGTAAGTATATCTAACAGCGATCTAATAGAACAGCGATTACGTTAGACGGAGGCTTGATCTTTTTTGATTTAAATAATTATTTCACCAATAGAATGCTACATTCTTCCAATTTGACATAGGCTATTTTTTTCAAAATGAAATGTAGCCTATGTATCAATTAAATTGTTGAAAATCGACGTTGACGAATTTTAATTCGTATATTCGAACACGGGAGGGACAAATGAGAGGGATTTATGGGGCAAAAATACGCGATCCGTTCAACGAACGATCGTTTTCGTTTTCTGTAGTAGGGCCTCTGGTGTATCCGAAAAGGCATTCCTGACGTAAAAAAATAGCCTAAGGAAACAGAACTGGGCGGAAGTAACATAAGAAGTCTTTATACCCAACATAAGCAAGCATAAGAAAAAATGTAATTTAAAACAACAACCTCAACTTTTTTACCGCACACAGCTCAAGATCACTTCTGCTGAAACCAATCAAAATGTCATCAAGCCTGCGCGTACGCAGAGTTACCTTTTATCGGAGCCGGTCCCGGTCAACGACCTCACCTACGGCTGTGGTACACATAATAATGTATGAAACCAGTTCCTTTTCCAACGTGCACCCATACTGGTTTAAATCTCTCCACGGTTGCATCGAACTGTCCTTCCGAACTATGACATTTCAGCTGCGGCGCTGTTCACATTCGATTCTAGGCTTGTTGCCGTAAAAAATGTAATTAGTCTTTCAGATTGGTCAAAAACAAAAGACATGTATTTTTTGGTTTGCAAATTAGACCGAAAATTACCTATGCGCCATACCAATTACCTATATGCCACGTACCTATGCGCTACTGGTACTCTTCACTGAATCAGTCACTGATCATCATGTTACGATGAAAGTTGGCATCAGGCGAGAGGAAGCCACTAGATAATCTATACTTATAATAAATCTGTAGAGAGGTCAATTCTGTACATAAAATATTTTTTCAAAATAACTATCAGGGGGTGATAAGTGATCGATACTGATACCAAAAATGCAATCAGTAAAATTTTTGTCTGTCTGTCTGTCTGTCTGTCTGTATGTTCGTTATAGAAAAAAAAACTACTGAACAGATTTTGACGAAACTTGGTACAATTATTCTTCATACTCCTGGGCAGGTTATAGGATACTTTTCATCACGCTATAATCAATAGGAGCGGAGCAGTGACGGGAAGTGTTGGGAAAACGCGAGAAATTTAAACCTGTATGTTTGAACGCGCATTACGCGAAAACTACTGCATAGAATTGAATGCGGTTTTCACCAATGTATTGCTAGAGGTCTAACTTAAAACTTAGGCACAAGGTATAGATGGGTATTATATGGAAGTCCGTTATTTTTAAAACCCGATATCCACGCGAGCGACGCCGCTGGCACAGCTAGTAATAAATAAATAAATATAAATAACTCAAGACATGCTACGCTGGGTCACACAGCGCTGTCTAGCCCCAAACTAAGCTGAAGCATGTACTATGGGTACTAGACAATAACTGATAAACTTACTTAAATACTTTATTTTTGTAAATAAATAAATATTATACATAAAAAACACCCAGACCAATACAGACATGTTAATTCACACAAATGTTTGTACTGTGCGTGCGGGAATCGAACTCACGACCCTTGGTTCAGAAGGCAGAGGTCACTACCAAATGATCCATTGAACCAGTCACTAGATGTCATGACACTATAAAAAAAACAATGGTCTTTACCAATAAGACTAGTTAATGCAAATGCCGTTTCCGTAGCATCAATTATGCAAACTGCTTGACCTTGTAAGGCCTTGGGGACACAAGGCCAAATCGGTTTGTTTTCTTGGAGCATCGATCGTCGATGGTCGATACGAAATGACATTTTTTAACTAGTTTGCAGGCAGGTAGGTTCAAGTTCTCACGGCGAGTAATTAGTTGGTCTGCGCTCGATCAAGGTTTCATGAACAGCTGTCAAAATAGATTGATGGATAATAGACTTTATGCAAAGGGGATAAGGGAGCGGATGATCATCTTTTCGCTCCAAGCCAACCTCACCTGCCCGTGGTGCATCCTGCCGAATAACAAACGAGGCTAACCATCACAATTGAAGGCGTAGCTAAATACTAAAGACCGGTGACGGGCAGCAGCGTCACCGGAGCAAGAAGCTACGCCCTGCGATCGCCAACCCGCCTGGCCAGGGTGGCGATTATGGGTATATCCTCCAGATGTTTACTCTAAGTGGCGAACAACTGGAGAGGCCTATGTCCAGCAGTGGACTGTAATAGGCTTATGATGATAAAGACTTTATGCCCTGGCTATTGACAAGAGACCTCTCCTAGTCGCGGCTCAATTCGAGCGAAGATTTTTTTATGGACCCAAACTATGGCCAAACCTATGGACCCGGTTCCTTGTTCCCCCAAAGAACTTCCGATGTTCAAGACGAGAAAGAAACGGTTTGGGCTGGGAGAATTCCATCGTTGATTGTGTTGTGATATTGTTAACAAGCGAATTGCAGTCAAGCGGAAACCCATCTATACTAATATTATAAAGCTGAAGAGTTTGTTTGTTTGTTTGAACGCGCTAATCTCAAGAACTACTGGTCCGAATTGAAAAATTCTTTTTGTATTGAATAGACCAGTTATCGAGGAAGGCTTAAGGCTATAATATAACATCACGCTGCAACTATTAGGAGCGAAGAAATAATGGAAAATGTAAAAAAAAAAACGGGGGAAAAATAACTATTCCACGCGGACGAAGTCGCGAGCACAGCTAGTTTCGAATAAAAAAGAAACAAATAATAGAGAATAATGTAACAAAGCCGTCGTGATAACAGTTTCACATCCCAGAAATTACGTATAACATAAACACAAACTTCCAGAAACAACTAACGAACATGTAAATACACAAAGACAAGAGTTTATCATCAGCTCAGACGCGCATGCGAGCAAACACTGCTATCTAATCAGCGGGGAATGGACGAAAAACGAAAACAATGATAAATAAAACTGTCACACAATAAATTAGAATCACGAGAACGTGGCGTCTAAGTGTACGACCTTACGCAAGATGGTGGGTCGCCAGGAGATGATAAGCATGTTTAAAAGGTTTTTTTTTAAGACTTTACGGTAGCTAGAACTTTCCAGCAAGAAATGTTTACCATGGTTGACGTCTTAGCTTAGGGGGACGTCTGTGTCCTGCAGTGGACTTCCTACGGCTGAATGACGATTATAAATATCAGACAACATCACATACATTGCTCCGATCGGAAAGTAGCTTATACACTTGTGTTATGGGTATCAGAACAACCCTGGAAACCTGGGATGTTTCCAGGGTCAAAATAATTACATTTTATTTAGTCCGTATTTTAGAATTTAAAAATAAATTGGACACGTATTTTTCCTTTTATAATTTAAACAAAAAATAACAAAAATACATGGCATCAAAAGGTCTTAGACGTCACTCAGTGACGAAAAAACTCCCACTCTATGACGTCACGGGTAATTTTAACGGGCTATATCTTTGTAATTTTTGGTCTAATTTACAAATGAAAAAATACGTGTCTTTTTGAACAATCTAAAAGACGGACTAATTACATTTTTTACAGCAACAGGCCTATTGTCATTTGTATTTAAGTATAATATTTGTGGTACCTTGGGTGTAGTTTTGATCATTCTTTCTGGTAACCAAAAAGCCAAGGGCGGCCTAACCATTGTAGTCATTTAAGATCACCAGGCCCAAAGGCTACATTTTTAATGCATAGGCGACTTTTTAATAGAAGCACGACATAATGGCTTCCATACGCCTGATGGAAAGCGAAATAGGAGCCCAAATCGCTGCGACAACGGGCAAGTAACTGGTCAATCACCTGTTGTCATTTGCTACAGCCATGCTGTGGCGCTAGAGATTCTTCACGGCCTGTTTAAAGGATCCCATTTAGGAGGAAGGAGGAAACACATGTCCTGGCAATGAGTTCCACATTTTAACGACGCGGCAAAGGTAGGAATTGCCGAACTTTTTTGTACGCGAAGGAATGTTTTATACGGTGAACTGTGACGGTTTCCGCCCCTCGCCGTCCGTTGATGATGACAAGACCGGCTTCGTTATCATCGTATAAATTCAGGATAACACCTGGTTAAAAGACTTATCTCTTAATCAATAGCATGATTAATACAGTTAACTGCGATTAAACAAACCTTTGTAATCTTTTGAGCGCCGATGACTCATTCAATATCCCTGATTATTATCTATAGATACCCCCTAGGTGGGTGATTTCTGAAAGTGTGTATATTATCAGATGACACATGAACAGTACAATATAACCCTATTAGCTTATTTATGAGTCACTCAAATTAAGAGATACGGGTTATGAGTTGTGACTAAAACCCAGAATACATTCTAATACAATTTTAGTCGCAATTCCTCAAATTGATCTGACTAGCAGCCCGTCCCGGCTTCGCACGGGAGACTCATTTTTCTACACCTTCGCTTACATTGTTCAAATTTTACCAAGGATCCTTATTTTTTTCAAAATGAAATGCCTATGTCAAATTGGAAGAATGTAGCATTCTATTGGTAAAAGAATTTTTGAAATCGGCCCAGTACTTTTTGAGCCTATTCATTACAAACATACAAAAATATGTACAAATCTTTCCTCTTTATAATATTAATGTAGATGTAGATATAACCTTGTAAGGCCCAATGTCCTCATAAGATCTAAATCCCATCTCATTTTCTTGCCGTGTCGAAGAAGAAGAAGTTTATGCCTGGAAGCCTTAGGACTTTAAGTATTTTTTTTTTTATATTCGCTATGGCTTCCCGATTGGCCACAATTCACCTGGACGTGTAAGTAAAGTGATATTGAAGAGTACGATGGAGCGCGCTTACCCACAAAATACCGATTCACTCTCGGCTTGAACACCTGAAGATTGTATGTCTCGGGAAACAAAGAGTCCGGCAATGGGTTCCATAGTTTGGCCGTTCGCACTGAGAAAGTAGAGGCAATACAGACATGCAAAACCATTCCTATAACGCCAACAATGGCTAGACTAGTGCATTTGTTTACTAGCCAAACGTCTAGCGTCTATTCCTCAGTGAAAGTATCCTACGTCTGAGCGCGTGTTCAGTACTCGCTGCAGTACACATGCACCGGATGCACTTGGCACTTACACGCTGCAATTAAATGCAACGAGTCGCCCTCATAAGAGCAGCCTTAAGCCCCGGATACACTAGGGAACATTTTGTTTCGAAACATGACGCGCAACGCTCAATGTACGTCAGTTCCGTCAGTCCCGCGTCAGTTGCCAGATCAAAATGTTGACTTTTCGGGAGGTGTACAATCAAAATCCGGGAGATGTATGACAATACTTGTGAAAAAATCGGGAGATGTTCTTTTTGCCTAAGAATGATGATTACTAACTAAAATTTTTCTTCCCATTCAGTTGCATGGAGACAAAAAAAAGGTCATTCGTCTAAGAAAATCGTTAAATTTTGGTTGATTGCTTTTGCTTCATTTTGGTCATACATATTAAATACAATACGGGAGGTAAAAAATCGGGAGTTTTAGACGGAATCCGGGACATTGGGAGATATTGACCAAAATCGGGAGAACTCCCGGGAAATCGGGAGATCTGGCAACTCTGGGCGTCACGTAAATGTCCTATCTGTTTAGGAACATGATGCATTTGACCCCTAGTGTATAGGCTTTAGAATAACTACAACAATGTTTCTATGATTGGGTGATGCACCAATATCAACCCAAAACAAAAATTAGTCATCATGCCTATTTTAAATAATTTTTTTTTAAATAAATAACCCAAGACATGCCACGCTGGGCCACACAGCGCCACCTAGCCCCAAACTAAGCCGAAGCTTGTACTATGGGTAGTAGACAACTGATAAACTTACTTAGATACAATTTTTTTTGTAAATAAATACATATTATATCTACATAGAAAACACCCAGACCAATACAAACAGACATGTTCATGAACACAAATGTTTGTACTGTGCGGGAATCGAACCCACGACCCTTGGCTCAGTAGGCAGGAGTCACTACCAATTGAGCCACCGAGTCAGTCAATAAAACGTATAGATCTATATTACATAGCGACAGAACATTTACACAAAGCTGAGCATTGCAAAACGTAAGCCCGGCAATTAATTACGAAATCTCAAACCACTTTCAACCTTACATATACAGAAATAAGTTCAAAATTGTTCGAACAGGAAAACGTGAAACTGAAAACAATTAACCACAAGGAAAAACGAACTCTATTGTAAGTTACATTGTGTGTGAATTCCACAAGCAGGTGTATGGGAATGGTCAGTGCGAATGCACCGAGTTTGCACCGGGGCGAGAGGGGTCAATGCAAACGTAGATCTAGTAAAAAAAAAATGTGGAAAACGCCCGTACGAATAAGGTCCAAAGTCCAATGACAGACGTTTATTGGATTCAGTTCGCCTTTGTATTGTAATACGGGCTGAAAATGTGGTACGCATTTATTACGCATACGAACGTTTATAGCTTGCGAATAACATTACAATTTCAAATAGGTTACACTTTGTTACAAGCGCCGCCTTAGGAATTAATAAATAATAAAAAAGCGTATTTGTCACTCACATCTGTGCACTTATAATATCAAACTAAAGACGGGTATACATATAAAAAAAACTGAAGACTTGGAATACTTTCTCCTAAAGTTGTCTGAAAGAAATCACTTAAAGCGATAAGGCCGCCTAATTGTACAACAAAATGTCTATTATATTTAGTTTTAAGTGTGCAATCTATCTATCTACCTAATTATTCCTCACTTCAGCAAATGTTGTCTACCTAAATGTCTGGAAATTATTCCTATCAGTGATAAGACTGCCTACTTTATGCTACAATATAATGTTAAATGTTCTATTTTTTATGCAATAAAGAGTATCCATCTACCAATATCATGCTCAGTCATTCAAGGATTGGACTCATTTGAGTACAATTCATCAGACTCTGAAACAGTCTATCTGAAAGCAACCATGGTGCTCCAAGCAGGGCAATCAAATAAGCTCAAAGTCCAAAATAATTATCGACTCTAACTTTACAATCCTTTGTTTTAAATCAAGTGGTATTTCCATTACACTATTTAACTAATTATTTGTTAACGGATGCACTGTAGGAACTTCGGTTATCTACAACTATTCTTATCTGCTATGTAATCCTTACAAAATAGTAATTCCTAGATAACAAATCCAATGTTTTTAATTTATAAAGAGCACATGAACAAGTTTCTAGGTATAGAAGTAACTTTATTGTAATAAATGACTGGCTTGCTGGCTCATTTGGTAGCGATCTGAGCCAGGGGGTGTAGGTTTGATTCGCACACAGTATAAACATTTTGGAACATATTGTATGTTTGTATATGCCTGGATGTTTTCTATGAATTACATGTAAGTATTTATCTATACTTAATATTATAAAGCTGAAGTGTTTGTTTGTTTGAACGCGCTAATCTCGGGAACTACTGGTCCGAATTGAAAAATTCTTTTTCTGTTGAATAGACCATTTATCGAGAAAGGCTTTAGGCTATATAACAACTATTCCTCGCGGACGAAGTCGCGGGCACTGCTAGTTAACAATATCCCCCCAGGACAGAGGCAGGGACAAGTGGAGCAGAGCAATTATGTTCTGGTATCTGAGCCACCTAAAAAGGAAACCGGGTCGTCCACACAGGAGATGGGTGGACAATATAAGGAAAGTTGCAGGAGCAACTTGGACCAAACTGGCCATTGATAGAAAAGTATGGAAAGAGTTGGAGGAGGCCTATGCTATATAGCAAACAGATGCTTATATCTGAGAAAAGGCTAATAATAATAATTTATTAACAAATAAATAAGTATCTAAGTAAGTTTGTCAATTATCTAGTACCCATGGTACAAGCTTTGGCTTAGTTTGGGGCTAGGTGGCGCTGTGTGGCCCAGCGTGGCATGTCTTTAGTTATTTTAATATTGTTGTAACAGTAGCGGTGAATCTACATAAAAGCCTGTTTTTATTTACATCAGGAATGTCTTTACACATACACTGGGGCTCTAGGTACCGGACACCCCAGGTCAAGTGGGACTCACTCCCTGAACTGCTGACAATATCCGTCTGTGGTTCAGTAAGAGAGCTCAACTGAGGAGGGTCAGGATGCCCCCCTCAAGACTCTATCCCAACTCGATGAGAAATTTTCCCTGATACTCTTATTACCACCAGATAAAAACTTTAATAGGGGTGTCTCTCAGAACACCCAAACCCAAGATTCTTAAATGTGTCACCTAACCCTAATAAAAATGAAGTGGACACTATTCCATTCTCCTATGTTCCGATCTTAGAATATCCGATATAAAGTTTTATTGTTCCATTTTACATTTTTATTGTAAAAATAAGATAAACCTGATTTGATATATTATAGTATGAACTATTATAGTATCTCTAATATTATCTTCATTCATTATATCAATTTTTTACTAGACAAAATCACCAAACTAAATTCAAAAAAATTGTATACAACTTGTTTATTCCATCGAAATAATACCTAACTGCGTATTATTTAGTAATTAATCTCCCTAGAATCATGGCTGAAGCAATGATCAGTACAACTTTACCAAAACAATGTAATCTAAAATAATTTTCCAATACATATATAGATGGCGAGTGACGCAATGGATTATGCCAGCAATTAATATGAAACAATCGTCCATATCATTGTTGTTTAGTATAAAATAATTAGGTAATAAATAAATCCACTTACCAAAAGGATGGTATTGTTATGATGCTCCTGGTACGTGTAAGAGAAATATCCAGCAGTTGGTAACAAACTAAAACACAAAAACCAAACACTGAAAACTAGAATTCACACAATTCGTTTCGATATACGCGATAAATTTGATGATACACAAAAAATAAGATCTCAATCAGTTCTATCACCACTTTTCACTTCACAAACCAAATGACAGATGAATGTGGAAAAAAGTAAATTACACAAAAGGGTAACCATGCCTGCGTCTAACTATATAATTATAGCATTGATTCACAATGGCAAATCCAATAGGAATCTTAAAAACTTTGATCTGATTGGCTGATTGTCAGAACAATTTGATTTGTTGAAATATAGACACGAGCCTGAACTTTCTATAGTGTTGTTACATGAATCTTTAATTAAAAACCGGTAACAAATCGTTGGTACTTACCGGTTAATACGATAAGAAAGTATGAATTACGCGGAAGCGATTTATTTCTTTAAACTTCTTAAAACGGCTATAAAAATATATTTCTATTTCACTAGATTATTGCGGATAAATGATTCGAGCGCTATGTATTACTTTTATTTTCAGACATGCGCAATGGGATTCAAATTAAAACAACAAGTGGTTTAGCTCTATTGATTTTCTGGTACTATACTGATTTTGTGGATATTAGTCAAGCGACTTAAAATATAAACACAAAATGATACGATTGTTCGTGTTATTAAGCTGGTATACGATTTTAACATTCCTCGGAGTATGTAAGAGTTCGGCGGATCAAACTCCGGTTACATTTACTTTCAAAGAATACCAATATAAGGATTCACCTAAAAATGTAAGACTTGTCACCAAATTCATATTCACACATGAATTGTATTGTGGCTTAGTGCCCAAAATATTTTAATAAGCCCTTATTTATAATTTAAATAAGATTGTATAACTAACGATCGAGTTTGAGTAAGGTTAGTGATAGATTTCCCTTGAAAAATTGCTGTTGTCCATTACTACGATACTACGATAATCTATTTAAATGACGTTATGTAAAAGTATTAATGTTTGTAGGAAATGACGTTTCGCGAGTTCGAGACTGCGTGTGAACAAAGCAGCGCCTGTAGCCAGACCAGTGGTTTGGCGAGGACACGATGCGTCAGAGAGTGTGTTTCACCGTCTTGCTACAGAGAGCTTTACCAAGAAGACCCAGTAAATTTATTTTTGTATTTAAAAAGCATTGCCATTGTTACCGGGGATGTCCACATTGGGTTCGAAAGAAAACTTTATCTTGAAAACGAGATGGTTTCGGTTAAACTGCCAACGTGCCAACGTACAGTTGCCGATAAAAACTGTCAAATTTCCGAGAACTAATGTCAAATTACTAGACTTTAGAAAAATAATAGATTAGTTGTGAATATCCCCCGTTGATGTCATTTTGTGAAACTATCAAGACGTATGTATCGCCAGAATTTAAATTTGTTATTTATTTTATTTCAGCTAGAAGAAGGAGAGATTGATGTACGATTGAATTCTTTCAAAGGTTGTTTTATTCAGCGAAGTGGCCGGACGAGAAACTGATTTCCTGTAAAAGTAATCACTTCTCTGGTTTTATTTGCCAACAAGATAAACAAAGTCCGTCGTAAAGTACAATTTATAATGTTGGTGAGTATAGCATAGCTGAATTTAATTATGGGTGTGATCTCATTAAAATAAATGCCCCACATGCCATATGATATAGATAGTGACTTGATGAACAGGTTAAATACATAATTAAAAGTACCAAAAACATAATATAAAGCCAATGGCATAGGTATTCAGATGATTGTTCTGAATTGAAAGACCAAGGGCTCGTTAATACTTGGAATTCCACGCTTCTATGTTTCTATGTATCCAGGCACACCCACATGAAAAAAGCAATACCTAATAATACTCGTACTGTTATGGCGCAAAACTGATAGAGAACCTTCTACAAAGATATAATATCCCCTTATGTATTTTTCTTCCTTCCGTGATCTATGGTACTAAGTTAATTATTAATTATGTTTGATGAAAGCAAAGTCTCTCAAGGAACCCATCATAGACATAGGTTCTAATGAATATAGGTCGTTTAACTGGTCTAACACACTTCTTTTTCTTTTTTACAGTGTCTTTCCGGAAAAACGATTGAGAGATACAACTTTATCGCACACGTAATTAATAGAAGACTATGATGAACCTGATTACTTATTCCGATATCCTGAAAATTCAAAACATTTGAAATTAGTGACTTTATGTGATTTTTTTAGCTGAAGGATTAAACAATAATACCTAGTTGTGATATAGTTTGAGGAGCTCGGTGGCGCCGCGGTCTTGTTCGTTTAACAATGATCGCAAATGTTGTGCAACCATTGGCGCGGTCAATCCGATGATGGGTGACCAAAATTTGACACCGATTTCCTCCGTGCTTCGGAAGGCACGTTAAGCTGTTGGTCCCGGGTGCTATCTTTACCAACTCAGATAGCAGTCGTTACATCATATCAGAGATGATGATAACTCTGACGCCTAAACTGGGAATGGGTATAGCTTACCCTAAGTGTTGCGGAGGTCTGATGGCAGTCGCTCTGTGTAAAAGCTTAGCCCTCGCCAAATCTCTCAGTTTGGGAAGCCGACCCTGAGACAATCGGGAAAAAGGCTAGGATGATGATGATGACCTAGTTGTGATATAATATCATTGACATACCTTATATCTTAAGTGGTTTGATAGTTATATTCATATTAAATAAACCAAATCCTAGCAGGTCAACAATCGCCAAATAAAATGATAGCCAGTTTTATCCTTGGCTTTAAATTAAATCGTATTTGACTAATTAGAAGTTATAATTCCTACCCATTATTGTATTACCTTCTCGCCTTCATCATCTTTCACATACTGAGGAACATTTACAAATAATATTCATACAAAATTCAACATACAAGTGATTTCTTAGAACTTTCAAAATACGTATAGGTACAAAAAGTTACATTTCCAACTTCTTAATCAAAGAAAAACTTTCTGTTTCCATTTTCAGAGTTTATCAATTGTTTAAATATATTCTGAGTGTTAGAATTAGGTAATCTGTGATATAGTTTTTCATGTGGTGACTTCAGTATATGTACTATTATGGTCTGCCATGAAATTAAAGATCCGAGTTGAAAATGCCTCGTGTTTACTTTAAATACCATTTATCCAATCTATTTGTTGTATACTGGCAATCAAAACTCTGTAGATGCAACTGTAACTGCCACACATAAACCTAGAGACAGATACTGTCAAATTTCCTCAAACAATTTTCAACTATACTGTTCACTACGTAGAGTCTATTACGTAGTAATACATGCCATATAAATAAATAAAATAGGTTTTTCAAGGAAATTTGACAGAAAAGGTGTGATATGGCTGCCTGTTGGTATCAAGGACGTTTAGTTTGTATGAAACGTCCTTGATCATAATGAACAGAATAAGAAATACCTACACTTTGGAGCAGGTTCTCTGATAAAATCGTTTAGGCAATCAGTCTTTTAACTTCCATATTTTCATGGCTTTTCTTGGAAGGCATCACATGGATGTACCTATAAAATTTTACTCATTTTACGCTCTATTGCAGATTGTATAACATTGTAAACAAACCATGCAGTTATTGTAAAATATTAAAAAAAATAGTTTGCTGCGCGACAGTCACTTTGCTAATAACCGGTTTTTGAACGAGTCCGGTTTTTCCCTTTACTACGATCATACGAAAAAATTATCCACTTGCTATCGTGAGAAGCGGTCTAGTGTATTTTTTACAAGAATGGCTTCCCTGTGTAGACAAATTGTACGCGCAAATGCAGTCAGAAGAGTTCTATTATCATCTGCCCAACGAGGATATGCCGACAAAAGTAAGTTACAAAACTTGTGATCAAAAATGTATCGCCATACCTGTCAAAATCTACGTTACGTAATGTCAAAAAAAGTATATTTTGCGCAAAATGCTAAAAAAGGAAATAATTCTGACTAATCTATATTAGGTTTCTTCAAAGGACTATAATTCCTTTAAAGCCCTTTGTAATAAGATTTTTCTCATACTGTAAAATTATATTGATTATGTAAAAAATGTTAACAAATAAAACACGTTTATTTCAAATTATCTAGTGTTTTTCAATTTATTTTCAAACATAATTCATTCGTAAATACAATGGATAGGAATTTGAGTCTTGGTCATTACATTTTCACCCTATACACACCCTGGTTAAAGAAAATTTCTTCAATTTATAGGTTATCAAAGCTTATCTCTCTATAATCAATACTTGCTATGAATGATCGATATAGTGTTCTATTACTGATTGAATCAATAGTTTAATGGCTATTCGCATTTCATTTTACAGTTTCCTGTCTGAAAAAGTGAAACATAACAATGAATTGTTGTTTACTTTTTATCTGTAATCTAAATAATAATCAATATAGTTTATTTTTGGGGCCACATAGGTCTTAGCTTAGTTTATTGCAACATTTTGTATTAATTGTTATAATTCATACTTAAAGATTACTAAAAAAATAAAAATCGATTGTTTACTTTTTATAGCTAGACACTAATATAAATAGTGATCAATACAGTTTAATTTTTGACAAACCCAGCTCTTAATTTAGTACATTTTGTTATAAATTGTTTTGATACATACTCAAACATAATTAAAAAGAAGTAAAAAGTTTTTTTTCTCAATTACTGATAATGTCTCATGAACCCATAAACTAAAAAAAGTTTCCAACTATGCATTAGTAATTCCAGAATGAAATATTGTTTATTTTTGTATTGTTCCTATGGTATTTAGACCAATTTTGCTCTAACAATTTTCTACTCAAATTGAAATTTTTATTTTGTTTTTTTCATCATTATTGCACATTGATTTCAAACCGAATAACATTTAATACATGTTTGTTCCATGTTTTGTGATCAATAAGAGAGTAACTGTTGATGAAAAAGTGTATGTAACTGTTTAGTTTCTTCTTAGTTCTTCTCGATATAAACCACTTTCTGGACATGCTATGTCAGAAGTCTATATGGATACATTGCCTGAGACTAGACTGACTTGACTAGACTTTTTACATTGAAAGGTTAAGAAACTAAGTGTAAATATTTAATACATTCAATGTGTTAAAGAACTTAAAGATGAATACAGATTTATAATATTTTGAAAGTTTTTAATGCATTCTACTTTTACTCAAGAGTATCTGTGAAATTGAATCAATACTGAGACATATGATATACCTAGCTAAACTGAACTAATATTTCATCAACATTATCATGAAACCTTCACAGTCCACTGCTGGACGTAGGCGTCTCCAATTTATTGTTTCCCAATTTGCTTGAGATGTAGGCTTATAAAATTAAAAGCAATAATAAAAATATTTTTGCGGCCTATCATCTTTTCGCTCCAAGCCACCCTCACTTGCCCGTGGTGCATCCTGCTGAATAACAAATGAGGCGCTGGCAACCGACTGGTGGCGGTATAACCATCACAATTTAGGGCGTATCTGGCCACAGACTGAAGACGGGAAACAGCGTCACTGGTGCGAGAGACTACGCCCTACGATCACCAACCCGCCTGCCCAGCCTGGCGATTATGGGTATATTCTCCAGATGTTTGCCCTAAGGGTGAACAACTGGAGTGGCCTATGTCCAGCAGTGGACTGCAATAGGCTGAATCTTTTAAAACAGGCCCCTGTGGCAATGACCCCAGGCTGATGATGATGATATGCTGCATGGAACTTGACACTTAGACTTTTCTTAACAATTCCAGTGATGCCCGACCCACTTGAACACGCCACTGGTATGGAGAGGAAAGAACTGATGGCGCTACAGGCCGGAGACGACGATCCTTTCAACATGAAGGTGCTGAAGAAGACCGCAGGCACCCGCGACAAACCCACCTTAGTGCCATCCTGCTTTGATGCACGAATTGTTGGATGTATATGTGAGTAGTACATTATTTTTATTAATTACTAATTGGTCCAGTAGTTAGAACAGGCCGGTTTCCGCAACTTGACATCTGAGCGTCTATTTGGTCTAGTAGTTTCGGAGCCTATTCTATATTGAAACAAACATACTATTTTTGGCAAACTACCCTATTGCTAATTTCTGCTTAGCCCAATGGTTGACTGGTATAGAATGCCTATGTGGCATTAAGTTCGCCTTTTGCACACTACTTTACTGTGCAATAAAAATTATATAAATATATAAATAAACAATCTAATCTTTCCTCTTTGTATTATTAGTGTAGATAGTCATATTCAGCCGTAGGAGGTCCACTGCTGGACATAGACATTACTATTTTTATTACCTCTATCTTAACAAAGCCTGCAGGCTTGGGTTATTACGAATTGGTTAAGCGTCGCTTCATATCTGACGGAAAATATGTCGAGTGTTAATACACTGATATGCTGCATGGCTGATGCCGTTGCGTTTATTCGATCAAAAGAGACTTGTGCACATTACGCGTCTAGACGCATCGACATTGTGTGTGATAATATAATTTTGAAATGTAGACTATCCAAATGATTGACAATGCGTAGACGGAAACGGAATAGACAAAATACACAAGTTTTTATTATTAGCCTTTTCTCAGATATATCTGCTCTGCTGCTGTATCTGTTTGCTATATAGCATAGGAGGTGGAACAGTCAAGTGTTTTTCTATAAATTTGCATTTTTTTTATAGTAACTCCACATAGTGATGATGGAAAGCGAAAGAGAAGCCCGAGTCGATGTGACAAGGGGCAAGTAACTAGTCAGTTACCTGTCAGGACCACAACCCGATGGACCCCGGAAGGGCGGCTCAATTGAAGCGAAGATTCGCTATGCCCTACCTATCTAGCGTTACGTAACTGATACGTAACGTACCTATTTTTCTTTAGGATCTCGTGCATTCTTCTAGTATCCTCGGAAATAGGCCCCTACAGTCGAAAAACGATCACGATCATTAATATAAAATTACAAATTAAAATTCTTGGTAGAAATCTACTTTTCGAACAGTCGGTAGCATATTCTTTTACATTACTTTTATTCACATTCTTGCAATACTTGTTGCTTACATTTAACTTGACGATTCTTATTTGTTAATTTTAAGTCTGTGAATAAGCCGCTTCCACATTGTGATGTCATGTCAAACAACATGCCTAACGGCAGTAATAAACAATGCTGACTTTTATACACCATTGTTTCAGGCGAAGAAGGCTCCACAGTGATCACCTGGCTCTGGTTACATAAGGTATATGTATGACAATCTTAACAGAGAATTTATATATTTAAACCATATGCAAAGGAATTTCCTCCTGAGAATGTTGCATATGTGGAATGAGCTGCCTGCCGATGTTCTCAGGGGAATATAGTATGGGGCACTTGAAGTCGAAAGTAAATAGGTTCTTAAAGGGTCGGCTAAATGCATGCAATGCCCCTGGTGTTGCGGGCGTCCATGGGCTATGGTAACTGCTTACCATCAGGCCACCTGGTGGCCATTGGCCACATCTTTTTAAACAGTTTTTACACTCCAAGCCATCCTCACTGCACCTGGTGCATCCTGCCGAATAACGAATGAAGCTCTGACAACCGACCATCACGATTGAAGGCGGGTGCAGCGTCACCTGAGAGAGGAGCTCAGCTCTGCGACCGCCAACCCACATGCCCAGCGTGGGTAAAAAATGTTTACCAAAGTGGCGAACAATTGGAGAGGCCTATGTCTAGCAGTGGACTGCAATAGTCTGATGATTTTGGGTTGGCGAACGTAGGGCGTAGCTTCTCGCTCCTGTGACGCAACTGCCCGTCATCGGTGTGATCTGTGGTGGTACCACCTCATTTGTTTTTCGGCAGGTTGCACCATGAGCAGGTGAGGTTGGCTCTCTTACATCCCTCTCCTTTTATATCTCTCAATATTTATAATTATTATTTATTTATTTCCAGGACCAGCCCCGCCGCTGCGAATGCGGCCACTGGTACAAGCTGATCGAGAAGCAGGTCTTGTAAAGGATTCCTACCTAGTGTTAACGCCGTAGCCGCACGCAACGCGACTTAGTTCAATCAACCAAACCGTTACAAATCAACATTAAATAATTTAAGCATAAACAGTGTTTCATTGTGTGGTTGCCGATAGATGTTGTTAGTGAAATAAACGGTTCGTTGGAAATTGTGAGGCTTTTTTTTGGTTTGGGAACTGTGGGGGTATCCTTGGGGTGTTTTTAAAGTATGTCAAATTATTTATTATTGGAACCGAAATGTCAAAAGTGTCCGAACCGAACTGTCAAATTCTCGAGTTTTAATTTGAATGAATGTGTGGAATGTTCTCGTAAGAAATCTTTCCGAAGTATTTGTTGTGATCATAGCTCCGATCGAAGAAACTGGTGAACAAATGGAGAAGCCTATGTAGTGGACTTCGATAGGTTGAATGATGATGATAGCTCCGCTGATATTAAAGCATTTTGTCATAACGTAACAGGCGAGAATAGTGCGAGCTTTCTCCGAGGACGCAATAAATAGGCTATTCCGGTCTCATTCAAAAAGTAGTTCAAATGCATCTTTTAGTGATAAAATACCACGGAAAAATAGAGATATATTTTATTAATATCAAATAATAAAGAAAAACGACTTTTAATTTTTCAATTAAATTACTTGCTCGAAAACAGCACAACTCTAGTCCGCCGTGACTTTTACGTCACACTTATAGTAAACATCACGCTTCACTGAGAGATTAAAGTTATTTTCCCAAATACAAAATGAACTATAGTCCATATCATTGGTGTCTTGTGTCTGAATGTAAGAATACAAGTGTTAAAACGCCGGAAAAGTTATGGATACAAGTGCCAACAGATTTAAAAATGAGAAATACGTGGCTAAAGATAGCATGAAGAGATCCGAAGTTATTGTCCACAAAGAGTAAATACTATTTTTGTGAAGATCATTTTGATGTAAGTATGCAATTTAATAGACCTTCAAAACTTGCAAAATTATATTCACAATATTGCAAAACTAATATTTCATAGGTTATGTCTTCGTGGAAGATTAGTGCTTTCTGCTTTGATAAAACCATCTTCCATGATGAAATTATATAATAGCGCCGGAATATCGAGAAACGTGTTAATAATAACTAAGAATTTTCGAATTATTGTAGTAAATGTAGTAGACACAGTACTGAGATTATTTGTTTACAAGACAGATTACGTCAAAACTTTAGCCAACATGACGAACAGCGTTTTCACCAAATTGGAGACAGATTAAAAAACATGAATTTTAAAATGGAAATATTAAATTTATTTTTCAATTTAATGAATTGATATTAATATTCTTGGTTTACTTTTTCATGATTTAACATATAAACATAATTTTAATTTTTTTTATTCATAGGGTGGAATAGCCTATTAAATAAACTTCATTTCATTATCAGCTTGCATACGATCATTCTCAATTGGGGATTTGCCTTGGACACCACGCTTGGCAAGCGGGTTTCTACGACAGCTTCATAGCTGTCGTAACATCTCATGATGAGATGGTATTTTAAATCGCTTGCAAGACATGAAAGCCAAGGATGCGTTACACAGCAGTGAAGCTGCGCAAAGCTAACAAAAATTTACCAATCATTGTTCCACTGAAGGTTATTGTAATATTAGTGTGATTTGAGCAATATCATCCCCCTTTCTGTGGAAATGCACTAGGTACCTGATTACACCACCTTATATAAAATCAAACCAATAATAGCCACATAAATCTGTGTGGGTTTTTGTGGGCTGAAGTGATCACTTATCAACTTTCTCCCCTCCGTCATAAAAAAAGGATTTAGTGCTTGCAACATGATCACGCAGACATAGTGTAGGACGCCCAGCAACCAGTTCGGCTGAAGACCTGAGAAGAACTGCTGGCAGTGGCTGGATGGGAAGCCCGGGAAAGAGGAATGTGGTGCGAGTCAAAGGAGGCCTATAGTGGACGGACCAAGGCTGTTGATTAATTGATTAAACATGATCACATTTATATAGCTGACGTTTTGAAGATATGAATAAATTAATAGGCTTTTAAAGATTTGGTCCAGAACCATAAAGTTTAAAATATTCGGCTGGTGTGGCCGATGTCCAACGCTGTAAAACAATAATTTAAAAAGCTGACTGACATTGACAATGACATTTAAATAATTTTTTTTTATGTACCTGCACTCGAAAAGTTTATTTTGCTGTGTTTTTTCAGAATTTCTATGTATAAACATTGTTCTGATGTCCTAATTTAATACAGACTACTTCAAATTGATATTGTTGTACTTAGGATAAGTAAGAAAATGGCCCCACCGCATCGTAAGTACATATTTCATTTAGTTGCATTTCCGAACATGTAGGTAGGTACCTATTGTTCTTTTGATTTTTTATGGATGAGAGCCATCCTTTCCACTAGTTACTTGGTGACCATTAAGACAAAGGCTAACACTGGAGTAATTTAAAACCCTATATAAACTCCTATTCGTAAAAGGAGATCGGTAAGATTGTTGGAATTTATTTTTAGTTTAAGTTTAATAGCTCGTGGCGAGGCTAAGCACAGCTTAATGGCTTTCGTTTCGTACCTACGTCTGACAGGCTCGGTGGCTCATTTGGTAGTGACCTCTGCCCTCTGAGCCAAGGGTCGTGGGTCCCGCACAGTACAAACATTTGTGTTCATGAACATGTCTGTTTGTATTGGTCTGGGTGTTTTCTATGTATAATATGTATTTATTTACAAAAAAAAATGTATCTAAGTAAGTTTATCAGTTGTCTAGTACCCATAGTATAAAGCTTCGGCTTAGTTTGGGGCTAGGTGGCGCTGTGTGGCCCAGCATGGCATGTCTTGGGTTATTTATTTATTTATAGAAAGCGAAAGCAAAGAGAAGCTATTGAACAGTTTGCCCGAAGACATACGCCGGGAGCGGGACAGGGGGGGTATTCAAGCGGAAGATTAAAATGTATTTTTGGGCTATATTACCCTAGTATTTAACTTGAATCATTTTTTATTTATTTATTGGTACACAAGACGAGAGTACAACAATACATGATATGCTTAATAAGTGTAAATAAGGGTAACAGTTAAGCTGCACATCCACAAAGATGTGTACACAGCATGGAAGGCAAAAACATCTGGTTATAAAGTAAACAAAAATAAATATACATATGAAAACAAAAATATATATACAAATTAGAGGTCTCAAATTTTAATTGAAGCTGTTGATTGATACCTACTTAATCCCTTCCAGATGGCAACATGAGGGGATGTCAAACGTACATCCACCATGTGCACATCGCGGACGGGTTCGCAGACGACTGTGAGGAGCTGATCCATCGCTGGTTGAAGACTGAGACGCTCACCTATGAAACGTTCTGCGAGATATGGAAGGATATGCAGTTCAACTTCTTGTACCAGTATGTTTGTGGTCCTATGGCATTGTTTTTATCCTTATTAAAGCCTATGTTAATTTGCATATCATTGAAAATTTGCCTGGTGGAAGAAAATGCTTCCATACGGGTATAGCTTTTTGCAATAAAATATAAATAAATATAAATGGTGGTATAACCATCACAATTAAAGGTGTAGCAAAATATCACAGGCAGATGACGGGCAACAGGGTTACCGTAGCGAGGAGCTACGCCCTGCCACTGCCAATGTTTATAGGCGACTATGAGTAAAGTCTCTCTCTAAATATTTGCCTGAAGTGGCGAACTAGAGATGCCTATCCCAAGCTGATGAAGATGATAAAATATACAAAGCTTGTGAGTAATTTTACTATTGTGTTAATTGTTTGATATTTAGTGGCAGAGCATCTGGCGCGGAAATGGCCGAACTGTCAGAGGAACTGCTCCAGATAGCGAAACACTACTTGGTCTCTAATACGGACAACTTTGAGGTAAGAGGTCTCAAATTAGCCATAACACATACATAAAATCTTCTTCTATACTTATAATAAATATGTAGAAAAGTCAATTCTGTACATCTACACTAATATTATAAAGAGGAAAACTTTGTTTGTTTGGTTGTAATGAATAGGCTCAAAAACTACTGGACCGTTTTTAAAAATTCTTTCACCATTCGAAAGCTACATTATCCACGAGTAACATAGGCACAATTTTATTTTGGAAAAAAAAACTTTACGCGGACGAAGTCGCGGGCGGAAAGCTAGTAAAATATATTTTCATAATAACTATTTATCAGGGGGTGATTAGTGATCGATACTGATGCCAATGCAATCAGTAAAATTTTTGTCTGTCTGTATATTCGTTATAGAAACAATAACTACTCAACGAATTTTAACGAAACTTGGTACTTTTCATCATGCTACAATCAATAGGAGCAGAGCAGTAAAGGGAAGTGTTGGGAAAACGGGAGTTTTTTTATCATCATGCGAAAACTACTGCATGGAATTGAATGCGGTTTTCACCAATGTATTGCTAGAGATAACTTAAAATTTTTGGAACCATTTTATGGTAGTCCGTGTGTGCAGGCATTGCCAACTTTTTACTTGTAACACTACTGGTTTTTGTGTCAGGAGTCCGTGGCGGGCCTGTTCCTCGTGTACGCCATACTGCGGCTGCAGCCCTACCCGCGCTTCGCCCCGCTGCGGCTCACGCCCGCCGACGCGCCCGCGCTGCAGCGCGTCGAGATGCGCGCGCGCCTCGAGCGACGCTACGATGTCTTGTACATACTGGGCTCCATACTGATCGAGGTCGGTGCCTGACAAGTGTCTGATAGCTATCTGCCACGCGCCCGCGCTGCAGCGCGTCGAGATGCGCGCGCGCCTCGAGCGACGCTACGATGTCTTGTACATACTGGGCTCCATACTGATCGAGGTCGGTGCCTGACAAGTGTCTGATAGCTATCTGCCACGCGCCCGCGCTGCAGCGCGTCGAGATGCGCGCGCGCCTCGAGCGACGCTACGATGTCTTGTACATACTGGGCTCCATACTGATCGAGGTCGGTGCCTGACAAGTGTCTGATAGCTATCTGCCACGCGCCCGCGCTGCAGCGCGTCGAGATGCGCGCGCGCCTCGAGCGACGCTACGATGTCTTGTACATACTGGGCTCCATACTGATCGAGGTCGGTGCCTGACAAGTGTCTGATAGCTATCTGCCACGCGCCCGCGCTGCAGCGCGTCGAGATGCGCGCGCGCCTCGAGCGACGCTACGATGTCTTGTACATACTGGGCTCCATACTGATCGAGGTCGGTGCCTGACAAGTGTCTGATAGCTATCTGCCACGCGCCCGCGCTGCAGCGCGTCGAGATGCGCGCGCGCCTCGAGCGACGCTACGATGTCTTGTACATACTGGGCTCCATACTGATCGAGGTCGGTGCCTGACAAGTGTCTGATAGCTATCTGCCACGCGCCCGCGCTGCAGCGCGTCGAGATGCGCGCGCGCCTCGAGCGACGCTACGATGTCTTGTACATACTGGGCTCCATACTGATCGAGGTCGGTGCCTGACAAGTGTCTGATAGCTATCTGCCACGCGCCCGCGCTGCAGCGCGTCGAGATGCGCGCGCGCCTCGAGCGACGCTACGATGTCTTGTACATACTGGGCTCCATACTGATCGAGGTCGGTGCCTGACAAGTGTCTGATAGCTATCTGCCACGCGCCCGCGCTGCAGCGCGTCGAGATGCGCGCGCGCCTCGAGCGACGCTACGATGTCTTGTACATACTGGGCTCCATACTGATCGAGGTCGGTGCCTGACAAGTGTCTGATAGCTATCTGCCACGCGCCCGCGCTGCAGCGCGTCGAGATGCGCGCGCGCCTCGAGCGACGCTACGATGTCTTGTACATACTGGGCTCCATACTGATCGAGGTCGGTGCCTGACAAGTGTCTGATAGCTATCTGCCACGCGCCCGCGCTGCAGCGCGTCGAGATGCGCGCGCGCCTCGAGCGACGCTACGATGTCTTGTACATACTGGGCTCCATACTGATCGAGGTCGGTGCCTGACAAGTGTCTGATAGCTATCTGCCACGCGCCCGCGCTGCAGCGCGTCGAGATGCGCGCGCGCCTCGAGCGACGCTACGATGTCTTGTACATACTGGGCTCCATACTGATCGAGGTCGGTGCCTGACAAGTGTCTGATAGCTATCTGCCACGCGCCCGCGCTGCAGCGCGTCGAGATGCGCGCGCGCCTCGAGCGACGCTACGATGTCTTGTACATACTGGGCTCCATACTGATCGAGGTCGGTGCCTGACAAGTGTCTGATAGCTATCTGCCACGCGCCCGCGCTGCAGCGCGTCGAGATGCGCGCGCGCCTCGAGCGACGCTACGATGTCTTGTACATACTGGGCTCCATACTGATCGAGGTCGGTGCCTGACAAGTGTCTGATAGCTATCTGCCACGCGCCCGCGCTGCAGCGCGTCGAGATGCGCGCGCGCCTCGAGCGACGCTACGATGTCTTGTACATACTGGGCTCCATACTGATCGAGGTCGGTGCCTGACAAGTGTCTGATAGCTATCTGCCACGCGCCCGCGCTGCAGCGCGTCGAGATGCGCGCGCGCCTCGAGCGACGCTACGATGTCTTGTACATACTGGGCTCCATACTGATCGAGGTCGGTGCCTGACAAGTGTCTGATAGCTATCTGCCACGCGCCCGCGCTGCAGCGCGTCGAGATGCGCGCGCGCCTCGAGCGACGCTACGATGTCTTGTACATACTGGGCTCCATACTGATCGAGGTCGGTGCCTGACAAGTGTCTGATAGCTATCTGCCACGCGCCCGCGCTGCAGCGCGTCGAGATGCGCGCGCGCCTCGAGCGACGCTACGATGTCTTGTACATACTGGGCTCCATACTGATCGAGGTCGGTGCCTGACAAGTGTCTGATAGCTATCTGCCACGCGCCCGCGCTGCAGCGCGTCGAGATGCGCGCGCGCCTCGAGCGACGCTACGATGTCTTGTACATACTGGGCTCCATACTGATCGAGGTCGGTGCCTGACAAGTGTCTGATAGCTATCTGCCACGCGCCCGCGCTGCAGCGCGTCGAGATGCGCGCGCGCCTCGAGCGACGCTACGATGTCTTGTACATACTGGGCTCCATACTGATCGAGGTCGGTGCCTGACAAGTGTCTGATAGCTATCTGCCACGCGCCCGCGCTGCAGCGCGTCGAGATGCGCGCGCGCCTCGAGCGACGCTACGATGTCTTGTACATACTGGGCTCCATACTGATCGAGGTCGGTGCCTGACAAGTGTCTGATAGCTATCTGCCACGCGCCCGCGCTGCAGCGCGTCGAGATGCGCGCGCGCCTCGAGCGACGCTACGATGTCTTGTACATACTGGGCTCCATACTGATCGAGGTCGGTGCCTGACAAGTGTCTGATAGCTATCTGCCACGCGCCCGCGCTGCAGCGCGTCGAGATGCGCGCGCGCCTCGAGCGACGCTACGATGTCTTGTACATACTGGGCTCCATACTGATCGAGGTCGGTGCCTGACAAGTGTCTGATAGCTATCTGCCACGCGCCATTGAACCAATCAACGTTCACCTCGCCTTCATCGGATTATTTAATGGCAAGACCTCGTAAATTGATCAATTTACTAAAATACATACATTAAATAATATGTTTTCAAGTTAATCAACTACCTAGGAAAATGATCAATTTACGAGTTTTGTTATTTTCTGATGACATATTCATTCATCTGTGTTACCCATAATAATAATGTGAACTACATATACTACAATACAAATCTTTCAATCTTCACAGGGGCCTGTTCAGTTCCATGTGGCGAATAGAGAGAGGGGCATGGAGAGCTCCATTAGGAAATATTTAGAAGGTAATAAAATTGACAGGCTTTGTGGCTCATTTGGTAGTGCCCTCTGCCTTCTGAGCCTAGGGTTGTGGGCAGGGACTGAAAGCGGTTACGGTATACGGTTACGGTACCGGTATAAAATAAGTGTACCTTAATAAAATAAAGGTAAGGGTATACCGTTATTCAACCGGTATAAAATATCGGTACCGAAAAGCCGTGACGTTGCCAAACGGCTGCGGATTGTTGGCAACGTCGCGTGCGTTGCGCGGAGCGTATCGATCGACACCGGCAAAATATTCTTCCTGACATTTCTTATCTGTCCGTGCATAGCACGCGAAAGACTGCCTGTGCATGGCACACGCGAAAATTCTGGTCAGTGATAGAATGAATGTCGTCTCACTTTTCAATACAAATAATATTTTTTGATGTTGTCTGATATTTAATTTTTTTTTTAAATAATTTTGTTTATTATGTTTAGATACTATTTATATGTATACCCATCACAATTTTAAGTAGTTATTTTGTTTGTAACTTAATTATGTATCTAAAATATATACATATGTAGGTAACAAGGTATGTGCATTACTTCTTAGTAGTTAGTTTTTTAGTTTTTAAAATTAGTTGGTAAAATTATTGACTGGTATAGAATGCCACACGGCATCAAGTCCGTCATTTGTACTTTCATCATCATGATGATGATGATGATAGTATAGTTTTCTGACTCGCCCAATGGTTGACTGGTATAGAATGCCAAACGGCATTAAGTCCGCCATTTGTACTTTCATCATCATGATGATGATGATGATAGTATAGTTTTCTGACTCGCCCAATGGTTGACTGGTATAGAATGCCAAACGGCATTAAGTCCGCCATATGTACTTTAATCATCATCATGATGATGATGATGATGACGATGTTATAGTGTTCTGGCTCGCCCAATGGTTGACTGGTTGAGAGTGCCACACGTCATTAAGCCCGCCATTTGTACTTTCATCATCATCATGATGATGATAATGATGATGTTATCGTTTTCTGACTCGCCCAATGGTTGACTGGTATACTCGTAGAATGCCACACGGCATTAAGTCCGCCATTTGTACATTCATCATCATCATGATGATGATGTTATAGTTTCCTGACTCGCCCAATGGTTGACTGGTATAGAATGCCACACGGCATTAAGTCCGCCATTTGTACATTCATCATCATCATGATGATGATTTTATAGTTTTCTGACTCGCCCAATGGTTGACTGGTATACTCGTAGAATGCCACACGGCATTAAGTCCGCCATTTGTACTTTCATCATCATGATGATGATGATGATTGTATAGTTTTCTGACTCGCCCAATGGTTGACTGGTAGAGAATGCCACACGGCATTAAGTCCGCCATTTGTACTTTCATCATCATGATGATGATAATGTTGTAGTTTCCTGACTCGCCCAATGGTTGACTGGTACAGAATGCCACACGGCATTAAGTCCGCCGTATGTACTTTCATCGTCATTATGATGATGATGATGATGATGTTATAGTGTTCTGGCTCGCATAATGGTTGACTGGTATAGAATGCCACACGGCATTAAGTCTACCATTTGTACTTTCATCATCATGATGATGATGATGATGTTATAGTTTTCTGACTTGCCCAATGGTTGACTGGTATACTCGTAGAATGCCACACGGCATTAAGTCCGCCATTTGTACTTTAATCATCATCATGATGATGATGATGATTGTATAGTTTTCTGGCTCGCCCAATGGTTGACTGGTAAAGAATGCCACACGGCATTAAGTCCGCCATTTGTACTTTCATCAATGATGATCATCATGAGATGATGATGATGATTGTATAGTTTTCTGACTCGCCCAATGGTTGACTGGTATAGAATGCCACACGGCATTAAGTCCGCCATTTGTACTTTAATCATCATCATGATGATGATGATGACGATGTTATGGTGTTCTGGCTCGCCCAATGGTTGACTGGTAGAGAATGCCAAATGGCATTAAGTCCGCCATTTGTACTTTCATCATCATGATGATGATGATGATTGTATAGTTTTCTGACTCGCCCAATGGTTGACTGGTATAGAATGCCACACGGCATTAAGTCCGACATTTGTACATGATGATGATGATGACGATGTTATAGTGTTCTGGCTCGCCCAATGGTTGACTGGTAGAGAATGCCACACGGCATTAATCCCGCCATTTGTACTTTCTTTGAGCAATAAAGAATACCTACGACAACTGATAAAAAACGGACCCGACACTTTATAAGTGTGAACAGAGGCGCCGACATCCGATTAAAATCCGGACCCGACACCCGTCAAGTAGGAACGGGCTCTTATTGGTATCAGAACAACGAGGGTACCACAAATACATACTTAATTACAAATATAATTTGACACGGAAGAATCACAAATGTTCACATGAATGTTTGTCCCGGGTGGGGATCGAACCTACGACCCATGGTTCAGAAGGCAAGAGTCCACTACCACTTACAACACTACCAATTGCGCCACCGAGCCAGTCATTCTCAGAATAGTTTGTCTCCTCTCCCCGTCTCTTTCATACCGAAATTACCTTTATTTTACGGTACCTGAAAATTTCGGTACCGGTATAAATTTAGATATCGAAATATTCCGGTAACCGTTATATTTCGGTATGACGTCATACCGAAATATAAAGGTACCGTAATTTTTCGGTTATTCAGTCCCTGGTTGTGGGTTCGATCCCCGCACAGTACAAACATTTGTGTGCATGAACATGTCTGTTTGTATTGGTCTGGGTGTTTTCTATTATGTATTTATTTACAAAAAAAAGTATAAGTAAGTTTATCAGTTGTCTAGTACCCATAGTACAAGCTTCGGCTTAGTTTGGGGCTAGGTGGCGCTGTGTGGCCCAGCGTGGCATGTCTTGGGTTATTTATTTATTTACTATTCTCTGTATGGTATGCACATGATTATATTATATGTTATTTATTCACGCTTCATCCACCCACCAGGTACAACGGGTATAGACCGAGTAGGGGTGCGGCCTAAGGGGGTGTTCTACCGGCAGAACGAGGAATCCGACCTTCTGCGCGAGCTGAACAGCATCACCAAGCGATACGTGGAAGCTAAGAAGACTCTGGGAGGTAAAGTATGAACAGAATATAGACGTGGTTAATTATTTAAATAAATAAAAAATGTATATTAATAAATCGATGGCTCATTTGGTAGTGACCTCTGCCTTCTAAGCTAAGGGTCGTGGGTTCGATTCGCCCAGTACACTTTTACATTTGTGTTCATGAACATGTCTGTTTGTATTGGACTGGGTGTTTTCTATGTATAGTATGTATTTATTTACAAAAAAAAAATGTATCTAAGTTTATCAGTTGTCTAGTACCCATAGTACAAGCTTCGGCTTAGTTTGGGGCTAGGTGGCGCTGTGTGGCCCAGCGTGGCATGTCTTGGGTTATTTATTTATTATACATCGACCTACCTGTGACGAATTTCCCCATTAAAATTTCAATGTGATGTGATCTTCGAAACACGAGTCTGTTCTTTATGTCACCGTAAAATTGTAAATACTGTTAGATTATGATCTATCTCGCGAGTTTGTAATATGACTGTCGTTATCCAGGCGAGAAATGCCTCGGGATGAACTACACGAGCGAGAAGCTGGCCACCGAGCTGGAATCCTCGCTCAAGGAGATGATCAACGGCATCGTCGACGACGGGCCTGGTAAGCACCCCGATGATTGAAACACGAGTCCGTTTTTTATCACTATTTTCTTTATATATTTTGACTGGCTCGGTGGCTCAATTGGTAGTGACCCCTGCCTTCTGAGCCTAGGGTCGTGGGGTCGATTCCCACCCGGGACAAACATTTGTGTGATGAATACTTGTGTTTGTTCCGTGTCTGGGTGTTTATAATTTGTATTTAAGTATTTATTTGTGGTACCTTCGTTGTTCTGATACCCATAACACAAGTGCTTAAGCTACTTACTTTGGGATTATAGCAATGTATGTGATGTTGTCTGATATTTAATTTTAATCACACTATTATCATCCTGTAGACGCCCACTGCTGGACATTAGTTAGTGAGTTTGAACGAGGTAGGGCATAGCGAATCTTCGTTCGAATTGAGCCGCCCGTCCGGGGAAGGACCTCCACCCTATAGAATACCGCAGCTAAATAACCTCTGGATTGTGTTTCTGCCGGTGAGTAGGGTTTCGGAGCTCGTGGGGGGTTAGGGTTGGGCCGGCATTGCGGTGGCAACTGACAGGTAACTAACCAGTTACTTGCCAGTTGTCACAGCGACTTGGGCTTCGCTTTCCATCAGGCGTAGGGAAGCCATTATGTCGAGTAACTATAAAAAAAACATAGACCGCGCGCGAGAGAGACAGGCGGACTGTTCATGAACATGACAGCTTTTAAACTAGAAAAATATTCTCGTCTAGTAATCATCATCATCAGCCTATTGCAGTCCACTGCTGGGCATGAGCCGCCTCTCCAGTCCAATCCTCCCAGATGTTCGCTCTAAGTGGCGAACCTTAGGGCAAACATCTGGGAGGATATACCTACCCATAACCGCCACGCTGGGCAGGCGGGTTGACGATCGCAGGGCGTAGCTTCTCGCTTCGGTGACGCTGCTGTCCGTCATCGGTCTGTGGTATTTAGCTACGGCTTCAATTGTGGTGGCGGTATCCACCAGTCGGTTGCCAGCGCCTCGTTTGTTATTCGGCAGGATGCACCACGGGCAGGCTTGGAGCAAAATGATGATAGCCCGCTCCATCTATTAATGCTGATTGGAAATAGTGTTACTCGTTCGTAAAAACAAGTTGCGAATATTTTTCTCAACCAATCATATGAGAGGATCCAGTGTGACTCGACGTCTTATTTGTACCTACCCAGGTTAACACTGCTGTCCGTTTCCTGATATTCCATTAACGCACGTTGATACAGATAACCGTTTGCTTCGCAGAGGCGACGCAGAAGCTGCAGGACCACTACAGCAAGGTGCAGGAGATCAAGCAGAAGGCGATGAGACGCGCCGTTGACGGTGTCAAGCACTTGAGCACCGTCTCTGACCAGTAGGTATCTTTTAACAGACTTCAAAAAAGGAGGACACACACACAAGGACAGTGTTGGCCACATAACGTCATCTAGGCTTTTTTTTAAAGAGGGGAATGCATTAGGCACCTTCATGCCGTCTCCGGGGGTAGGCGGCATGGTGTGTGGGACTCGCACCTCCCAAAAGGGAGGGCATACCCACTAAACCCCCCTGTGTCGTCAGTGGGCAGCAAGTTGCAGGGACACGGGTAGCGCCGAAGCATACGGCCACATCCCTGCATGCCCTGGCCAGCCGCAGATGACAAGAAACTAAGCCGAACCTTGTGCTGTGGGTACTAGACAACTGTAAAATGTACTTACTTTTTTTTAAAAAAAGTACATGGGTTGGGCCGGCATGGCGGTAGCAACCGATAAATTACTGATCAGTTAGTTGCCCGTTTTCACAGCGACTTGGGCTTCTCTTTCGCTAGGGAAGCTATTATGTCGAGCTACTATAAAAAAACATCCATCCATACATCCCTTACCACTGACAATTTTCTGGAGGTTCGTGTACCGAAAAAAGTTAAGAAATATAAACCGTTATATCAGGCAATGATCAAGGCATGAAAGGCCTCTTAATCCTGTTTTTTTTACATTTCCAGGCCATCCAGCTCACAAGTCGGGAATTTACGTCGGAGTTCCCGCAAACACTCTCAAGTGTCCCCAAAGAAGTCTCCTTCGAAGCGATCGAGCGCGCACCCCAGCGCGGGGCCCAGCAAGCGCCCGCGCAGATTCAGCTTCTCCAGTGACAGCGACCTGTCAATGTCAAACGATAGTGACAGTGACAGGTCGGACGGTTCCCAAGCGGTCGACGACGTCATCCGACGCGTGGAGGTCCCCGACGACCTCAATTTGGAAGAGTTTAGCAAAGAAAAGGACGTACAATTGGAAGAGAAGGAAATAAACATAGAAATTGATTCGCTGCCTGTCTTTATAAGGACAGAGCAGGACGGACAGATGTATGAGATAGAAGTCATAGACAAATTGGGCGCGAAATCTGTTAAGGAGGAGGTAAAGAAGGAGACAGTATTGAAGACGTTGACGGAGGTGTCCATTGAGAAGATGGAAACTGGGGAGGGGACCTCGGGTGAGCAGCAGTTGAAAGAGGAGATGCCTGTTGTAAAGAAGAGAGAGAAGAGGGAATTAAAGAAGACTGTTTTGAAGTCCAAGTTTAAGCGAATGGGGATGCTGCCGATGGCTAATTTTAGTACTGAAACTAAGAGGACTTCGCCTAGACAGAGGAATAAAAAGTAGTTTAGTTTATATGGTGTTTTATTAACTCCTGACATGAGTACAGACGGCGACACATCCGCCCCGACTAGTTAGATTCTTTCAAAATTCCCCCAAAAAAATATAACTTGAATGTCCAATGCAGACTTCAGTCATCTACACTGGGACACTTTGGGATCAAGGGAAAGATTTTACACATAGGAAACACCCCCAGACAGACATGAGCATGCACAGAAATATTTGTACTTTGCAGAAATCAAACTGGCGACCCTTTTGTTCTCACACAGTGGTCGCAAGTTTGGCCACTGAACCAAACTTCGTCAGTGAAAATAAAAACAAAAATTACACCAAAATGTTTATTTACCATTAAAATTACGTAGGTACTTCATTGTAATCCTATGTAATCAAATATAATTCGCGTTTAGGACACTTACCTATCTACTCATCGTTTGAACTTCTTTGTTTAAATAGGCCATTCACATGTTATTCACATAAAAATAAATCAATAAAAAAATCAGTCAAGTTATTTTTAATAACAATATTAAAATTAACGAGATTTTTCAATATTACATTCACATTGTCGTCCTAATTATTATTATCACTATTAAAAGAATATTATTAAAATAAGTCAAGAGGCAAGCTAAGCAATAAATAATGTCTTAGTCTAAAAAAAAATATACAAAAATGCGAATCGAAAAGTTATTATACATTTTGGTACTAACGCCTTAGAAAATGGTTTATCAAACTAAAGCATTTGAAATTATTATTACATGATTATGATCTTAAATTAGTTGGAAAAATACAACCTTAGATTTTGAAGGTTTTGCGAAATATTGTACAATATTTTGTAAGTTTAAACATTATACATCTGTAGATATGGAATTCATTGTACTGGAATGAACATAAATGCATAATATTGATAGCCACAGCATCTTTTACAAATGATTGTACCAGCGCGTAGGTCTATGGCTAATCCTTATTAGACACAATATTTCTCGCCACACCAGGGACAAATATAACTAGAAATGCTTACAAATATCAAAAGACAATTCATTGGTTTCAATGATGATTAATAAATAACAGATATGTCCCGTTGTTCCAAGATTTTAATTTTCATCTTTATTATTAATCTGGCTAATTAAACATTACCATTATTAAGTTCAGTAGACTGAAATTGCAGCACTTATGTACGCAGCTATTCTGTCCAGACAACTTTTAGCAATGGTAATGTTGTCATAACACCAAAATACATATTACTAACATGTAATAAATTTAAATAAATAAGTAAGAAATACTGTGTTTTCTTTAATTATTACACAATTCGAATGTGAAAGTTAATCATCAAGCTATGCCCCAGGAAAACTTATCTATTATTTTTTAAATATCATTGGGATGATTAATATATGTATTTAGACCAAAAACTAGTATCAGTATATAGATAGTAGGTTTTGGTATAAATATCATATTGATCAGGCGTTATAAAAATATAGGTCTATGAATCTAGTGGAGGTTGGTTGGCGCATAAATACTGGAACTTGGCTGACACGCTGCCGCGCGCGGATTGGGAATGTTGTATGCACCGAAAAAAAAAATCTTCCATGTTGTCAGAAATAATTAAAAAATCTTCTACACCAATTATATTTTTTTCTTTGATTTTTTTTTGATTATGCAGTTATGATGAGTTTTCGGAGATGAAACAAAAGGAAGGAAATGTGTCGTAAAATTATTTTCAAAAGTAATGTGCAAAGATTTTCGACTCTGCATTTACAAGTTTTATTAAACCAACAGAGATTATTTTGCAGCAGTCCCCTCGAATTCGTAACAACAGCCAAATGTCACTACTTATTTTGAATTTATATCTTAAATCTCCATACTTTGTAATTACATTAACAATTTAAAGTAATATCTCTTATTAGTTATTGCTCAATATACAATAAAATATTGCTTTAACACGCCAACGTTGAACTACAGTTAAAATACGAGAATAATTACTTTCCTTTACCAAAGAGGTAGGTTTGACTTGTGACACTAGAAAAAAGGAATTCATTTCAACGAGCTTTCATATGTCAACGGCTTTTATAATATTTCTGTATTAAAAAGGAGTAACCTGTGAGTATTTAACAATTTTCACTAGTCTCAACGATAGCAAGCTCGTCATCTTCCCCAGAAGTATTAGTTTTCGCGTCATATTGAGCTAAATTCGCTTCTGAAGAGCCGTTGCTGGACTCGTGAGATCTTGGGCTGACGCTCGACTTGCGCACATAGAGTATATTGGAATCCAGCCTGGAGTGTTCGGTGAAGGGCACTCCGTACGCGCTGCCGTCAGATATCCGATTAAGCTTATGTATTTGCTCCCTCAACTCGCACACCTGACCATACAATTTCTTATTCTCCCTAAGTATAGCTATGTTTTCGGTCTCCAAAAGCTCCCTTTTGCTCCACTGCACCGTATTCTCCGATTTCAACCTCTCCACTTCCATCTTGAATTCGGCAATCTTCTCTTCCAACACCTGCTTAGCCGCTATCTCGTCCTGCAGCTCATTCTGCAGCCTCTCGACCTCGCTATGACTAGAATCGGTCGAGCCCATAGTTCTGTCGCAGCTCGTCAACTCCATCTTAGTATTATGCAACTCTGCAGTCAAAGTCTCCACTTTGGCAAGCAGAAACGCCTTCTGGTCCTTCTCGCTTTGCAGATTCTTGCAAGTGTCGTCCAACCTCAAACGGAGCTCGCTCAATTTGCTCGCTAAAACGTTGTCCACATTGGAGAACTTGTGCGAATCTAACGACGCCCTCTGCCTCGCCGTGGGCTGGTCGGGCGACACGTACCCCAAATGCTTCCTTCGCAGTTCGACGCCGTCCTCTGTACTGAGATCGCCAGAAACGATCCTGCTCTCGCCTATACTCAGCAGTTTCTCGTTGTCCCTCCTCACCTCCACAACTTGCTGCTCCAGTTCGTTCCTCTCGCTCTTCAAGTTGGCCAGCTCCTTCGAGAGGGCGTCCACCTTGTTCTTGAACTGTTTAGCCTCCTCCCTGGCTTTGTTGCGCTCGTTCCTCACCTTGCTCCACTTCTCGCGCCAGTTGGCGGTGCAGTCCGACCACCAGCGCATCGTCTTCTCCATCTGGGTGGCGCGCGCGCGGGCCTCGTCCAGCTCGCGCTGGTAGAGCGCCTCCTTGGCCTCCCAGTCGGTGTTGGTGTAGCGCATGGGGCCTCCGTCGTGGTCCCTCGAGCGCCGGTGGCTGCCCCCGTGCGAGCTTTGCGCCATCTTTCATTGGTGGCTGGTTTTCTGGAAAGAGAAAGTGCTATTAGAATAGAATATATTCCTTGCACCATGTTCCTATCATCTTTTCCCTCCAAGCCAACCTCACCTGCCCAACCCAACTACCCAAGAATGCAAGGCAACAAACGAGGCGCTGGCAACCGACTAATGGCGGTATAACCATCATAATTAAAAGCGTAGCTAAATACCACAGGCCGATGACGGGCAGCAGCGGCACTTTAGCGAGAAGCTAAGCCCTGCGATCGCCAACCCGCCTGCCCAGTGTGGCGATTATGGGTATATCCTCCAGATGTTTGCCCTAAGTGGCAAACAACTGGAGAGGCCTATGTCCAGCAGTGGACTGCAATGGGCCTGTTGCCGTAAAAAAATTAATTAGTCCGTCTTTAGATTGTTCAAAAATAATAGACACGTATTTTATCATTTACAAATTAGACCAAAAATGTCGAAGATATAACCCGTTAAAATTACGCGTGACGTCAAAGAGTGGGAGTTTTTCGCCACTGAGTGACGTCAAACACCCCCACTTCTACATTTAGATGCCTTGTATCTTTGTTATTTTTTGTTTAAATGAAAAAGGAAAAAATACGTGTCCAATATATTTTTATAATCTAAAATACGGACTAAAAAAAATGTAATAATTTTGACCCTGGAAACATTCCTACTGGCTGTTGATGATGAACTAACTACCCTAGCAAAGGCCCTAATGCTTAAACTTCGCCCCCAGACTATGAGTGCATGTCCCCCTCCCTCCCCGCAAGTATGCCCGCAAGTGTGCCCGCCGCCGCCGCCCGCGCCGCCCTGCCGCGTGAAACCCATCATGCGGGGCCTGCACTGGACACAGACCAAGGCAAAGCTGGCGCAGGCCTTCGCGCTGGCGGCCGTAGCCGGCAGCATGTTCTACTTCCTCGTCAAGGCGCCCCGGGAAGCAAGATACAAGGACTATTATGCGTTGGTATTCCTTTTTAACCGACTTCGAAAAAAGGAGGAGGTTCTCAATTCGTCTGTATGTATAATTTTTTTTTTTTTTATGTATGTTCACCGATATTTCCGTCAATTATGGATGGATTTCAAAAATTTTTCGACAGTTCGACAGAGGACACTTCCGAGGTGGTCCCATTATCACCAAGTCAGGATCTGATGATGGGATCCTGGAGAAATTGAGGGCAACAACCGAAAATTGTATGCTCATATGGTGTTTTTGTTACGTAATCATATTTTACTCAGGTATATGCTTCCGGGCGTAAACATCTGGTGCTGATGATGAAGCCACAGAAGTTTGTACGTGATGCGTGTTCAAACATACAGTTACAAAATTCTCCCGTTTTCCCAACATTTCCCTTCACTGCTCTGCTCCTATTGATTGTAGCGTGATGAAAAGTATACTATAACCTGCCCAGGAGTATGAGGAACAAATGTACCAAGTTTCGTCAAAATCTGTCCCTACTGGACGGATTTTGACGAAACTTGGTACATTTGCGAACAACTGAAATCCATTGCGTTAAATAATACATTTCAACTGCCGTTTGCTATATTCCGTAAGTTAATCAATTACTATAATAATAACTTGATTAAAAATTTTTATCTCACTGATACAACTCCACAGAATTTGTAAAGTTTGGAGGTAGTCATGAAAAAACATATCAGTAAGACCTTGGTTCCACTAAGGCTTTTGGTCATCTTCTGTACTACATTTTAAACACCATACAATATAAGAATGCCTTATTAAAATTATTTTTCACTCTTCAACACTCACATTGCTGAATTTGGTGTTGTAACAATACCTGCATTTGAAGTGTTATGATATAGCTATTCAATAGTAATGGGAATAATAATATAGATTACCTTGGTTGGACTTAAATATCCTGGTGTGAAAGCTAGTAATTTATAACAGATCACTTTAACACCATCTGCAACCTACTGTATCTGTAGCACAAGTACTATACACAATATTACTTACCTTACCTGACTTTTCCCTAGAAAACCTCTTTGTATCTACCTACTACTGATATAAGATTAAGTTATTGGGAAGGGTAGTTTTATAGTCATAGTTTTGTAATTTTTATCTTAAGAACAGATAGTGTATAATCGCAGATAAGCTAATTAATTTATACTTATAATTAATTTACAGCTAATTAAACTTCTGAACAAGCAAAACATACCCTTGTTGAGGAGACAACCCTAATACATTGTGGATTTTATTTATTTACTCCACAAATCACTTATGATGATACTGTTTCGTCTGTCAAAATCCTAATTCACAGCTATATTTTAATGACAAACATTTGATTTAATGTCTAGATTAACAAGATATAAATTCACAATTTATAAATACGAGAATTTCTCTCCACTTTCGTTTCTCTCGCTCACAACCCTTGACATTTCTTTGAAACCTCCTCCACAGATAGTAAAAGAATATTCATGATTCGTTTCGTGTACACTTCTAACAAAGTGCGTTTAGTTCTTCACTTGCAACAATCAACCTAATTTAAGTTTTCACGAGATTTTGTTAATCAATGGTATATTTGGATCACTTTCCATTAACAATAATAATGAAAATATTTATATACTCTAATTTTCTTTTTGAATGACTGCATACGAGTTATATACGGTATTCGGGACGGATTGACCATCCTTTATTTAAACAAGGAAATCGACATCATTCTCCTGCCCTCATCAAAGAAAATTTCTATACCAGTTCTCAAGTTACTACTGGTTCATCGCTCAATATCTAATATTTTTTACAGGAAAGGAGAATTTGAAGATTGGGCGGATGAGATGGCGAGAAAAGGTTTATTCCAATCCGTTCCTAAGGAGTCATTACCCGATAACCAACACATGAAGAAGTGAATACTTGTTCTGAAATAAAAATAAATTAAAATTTTAATTATGTACCGTTGCCGTAATCGTTTTAATTTAGTAATTGTATTAAAATTACCTACATGATGTACATTGACATACACATAATATAATTTCCTATACTTAGTTATGACTAGACTATGTGGACTGGAGTGGTAACGGGACCGGGTACTAACGAAGGGAATAATAAAGAAGACAGGAACGAAATTAGGATGGGAAACGGGAAGGGATTGGGATCAGTGAAGGGAGCGAATCCCTTAAAAATCATATCGATACGAATTTGTCCGGTCATCTATATAGTCTCGGTGGATTTGGTTTCATTGCCCTAAAAGTAGAACTTTATGAATAAATCTGATTATAATCTGTTTGTTCTGTGATTCGTTAGGGAACAATTTCACGTACCTACGATACCTTTCCATAATGTATTATTATGATTATTTTTTTTAATAAAACCTAATTATTAAAATACTTAACAGGAAGTGATTTGTGGCCTCACGTTTCAAGGCGGCAGCCAATCGAAGTTACGATTAGCCATATAAAAACATGGAGATTACATTATCTACCAATCACAAATCGTCTCCAGCAGAGCATGAAAGGCACTGAGTTAACTTTGAACAAACGTACTTAATTTACTACATTGTTTTAATGTTTTTAGGATCTTACAGACGTGATAAAAATATTTAAAAATTTTCTTACATATCGTTATTGCAGTCATAAGTATACAATATTTTTAGGTCGCTATAATACAGAGATATAATAAATTTTAGATAGCCATGTCCCACGTTCAAAAGTTGACTCGTTTGTATTTGGAGCTCGAGTCAGTGCGCATGTCAAGTTGAAAATTGCAAATGGCGGCCGTTGTTATTGTTCGTACCGAATTAACTATTTGTAAATTATATACCAATCTTTTTAAGGATTTTTCTACCGAACTGTTATATTGATGCGATGCTTTAACTTCTTATAATTCGGCGCGACGCGTTTTATGTACGGTTTTAAGTGTTTTGAGTGTTTTTTCGGTATTTTATGTGTGTCATGCAAATGGGGTAAGCTGGAATTATCGGATGTCGCTTAGGTTGTTTTGGATAGTTTCAATAAGAAAATGGTGTGAAGTTTTGTGTCCTAAAGTGTTAAAATGGGAACTGCATAAAGTTTTCTAACTATTGCGCCACGTTCAGAGTGTAGCGACATGCAAGAACGGCTGTAATCTGCTAATGTTCCATGCCGTGACTGCACTCCCCGTACATTTCAAAATGGCTGCTGCTCTTCACGATATATGAGCTTTGCGTCACTGGAACATAAATCAGTGGATCAGATTCGTGATGAAATTCTAGTGTTTCTAGTCGTGTCATCCAGTGTGAAAACTCGAAAATAAGCGTTGGACAATTCCGCAGACATAATTGGGGCGGGACAACAGTGTTGTATCATATGTTTTTGGAGTAGTGGACACTGGCCATAGGACCGATATTGCCTTGCGTCCGAGCTGGCTCGTAATGTCGCGATTGAATTTCCAGGATGATTTTAAACAGAAGAGAATAAAACTCTTGTGGAATTGAGCGGAATGTGACATTGTATGAGAGGTGAGTGGTTTTTTTTAGTTTATTTACATTTTGCGGGGTGCTAATAATCGTGCGGTGTTATCCACAAGATGGACACAGAAGTGGTGACAGGCGGTCGGTCGCCGCACGGCCCTAGGCGGACCCCCTGAAAACCTAATTATCGATGGGGTATTATAATTTCAAGGGAAAGATTAGGTTAAAATTATGTTGTGTAACATGCTTCAATGTTTTCGAAACGTCGACCTTGTTATAAGTGTTGATCAAGGAAATATTCCATGCATGAAATATTTTTTAACTACGCGGTTTTTATCACGCGGCCGGTCGTCGGCGGCCGCCGACTTAGCTAATTAATGTTTACAAAATCTAGCCTTGTCTTTCAAAATGTAATTTTCAGTTGAGCTGTAGGTATATTTTAATTGCTTGAGAATAGAAGGGAGATTTAATTGGATTAATTTTAGGAACTCTAAGTTTTTAAATAAGGTGCAATGTAAATTGTTGGCTGCATTCTTCATTGATTGTTTAGTTTCTGTGGTGGTTCAAAGTCTAATAAATTTAACTTTCCCACTGACTAAATTCCTTATAAATATGCAAAATGAAGTTAAACCATTGACTGCACTTAAACAGTATTGAATTTCAAAGCATGTGTAAGTTATAGAATAGAAACCGTTTATTTGGTACATTATCACACACCACTTAAACACAAAATTGTACATAGATCTAGGTAAGACTATATAGGAATCTGATTTAACATATTATGCTGAAAATTATGTTCTGGACTTGTTTGATAAATTAAATTAGAATGATGTGTTTTTTTTCTTGACTCATTTTCAAGTAAATTTGCCCATATAAAAAGTTGGGAAATATTATGTATTTGTATCAGTGTAATGGAACACATTTTTGTATTACAATGTTGCAGACTGTATACAAATAATGTAAATAATAATAACAAATGTTTATGTACCTCCAATCAAGATTAGTTTGCCATAACAATATGCAATTGTACATATAAATGTTATATGCAGTCTGTGGCGTTACCCACATGAATATCGGTGGTATATGAAATGATAATATCTGTATAAATCGTAACTTATATGTGAGGCCTATGTCCAGCAGTGGACTGATACAGGCTGATGATGATGTGTATGAGCAATATTACTGCTAAATTCTGTTCAGTAGTTTTCACATGACGGGAGTAAGAAACGTTAATCACAACTAACCTTTGCATGCAGGCAGATGTCCAGCAGTGGACTGATATAGGCTGATGATGATGATTTGTAATAGAAGTATGATTGTATGTTGATCATTTAAAACTCTTTTAACCCTTCCCCTGTCCACTGACCAGACACAATAGAAATTTTATTGTTACGTATCAAATGTGATACATTGGACAGGGAACCTGTTAAAAAGATCTGAATACACTAATATTTAACAAGTTTAGTAATCAATGATCTTGCTATACAAAATATTGGATGTTTCCCAATATTGCTACTTGGTATAGATTTATTAATATTATTAGCCTATACGAAATATTTTTTGAGATTTCTAGTTTTCATAGATTTTTAGGGCATGAAATAACCTAACATATCCAAATCTTAACTAATATTATAAAGCTGAAGAGTTTGTTTGTTTGTTTGTTTGTTTGTTTGAACGCGCTAATCTCAGGAACTACTGGTCCGAATTGAAAAATTCTTTTTGTGTTGAATAGACCATTTATCGAGGAAGGCTATAGGCTATATAACATCACGTTGCAACTATTAGGAGCGAAGAAATAATGGAAAATGTAAAAAAAAACGGGGAAAAAATAACTATTCCACGCGGACGAAGTCGCGAGCACAGCTAGTCATAAATATGTATTCACCCAAAACACCTAAGATGAGATAATTTACTTTTTAACCGACTTCGAAAAAAGGAGGAGGTTCTCAATTCGTCTGTATGTATAATATTTTTTTTTTTTTTTTTTTTTTTTTATGTATGTTCACCGATATTTCCGTCAATTATGGATGGATTTCAAAAATTTTTCGACAGTTCGACAGAGGACACTTCCGAGGTGGTCCCATTATCACCAAGTCAGGATCTGATGATGGGATCTTGGAGAAATTGAGGGCAACAACCGAAAATTGTATGTTCATATGGTGTTTTTGTTACGTAATCATATTTTACTCAGGTATATGCTTCCGGGCGTCAACATCTGGTGCTGATGATGAAGCCACAGAACTCCTTAACGGTTAGGAGTTAGGGGACAGTACTGACATTGGTCGATATTAAACTAGGTAGTAGTATGTACTTATGCAGGGCTAATAGGGCAGGTGATTTGGTAAGTGATATGCTTGATTCTAGATCGCAAAGTCTTCACTTGACTTAAAGAAAAAATTTTCATTCCTAAGTAATACTCTTAAGGACATTAATTAGCCTTTATTCAAGGTCACAGCACATTACCGCAACTAAAAATAGAGAAATAAAATTATTTTTTAAAAAAAAATTAAACCGACTTCAAAAAAAAAACACAAACGACCAAAACTAAAAAGCGATAAATAACGTAAGTAATTCTATCCTTAATACATAATTATTTAAATATTACAATTATCACTTATTTTTGAAGTCGGTGCCAGCCTCTCGGTACCTAACGTAGACTGTTGTTGTATGAAGCGCGGCCGGCAAATCCACACGACAATATACATTTATTTGTTTGACTGGCACCGACTTCAAAAATAAGTGATAATTGTAATATTTAAATAATTATGTATTAAGGATAGAATTACTTACGTTATTTATCGCTTTTTAGTTTTGGTCGTTTGTGTTTTTTTTTTGAAGTCGGTTTAATTTTTTTTAACCTAAATATTTCAATTAACATCTTATATTTTTCTTCATAGGACAGCCATTATATTGCAAATAAATTAATTTTATTTAATCTGTAGCTATATTACTATGTCACATGAGATATTTACATGGATTTAATAGTCCAATGGGAACACTATTTAGCTAAATCTAATTTGAATTGTAGTTGTAATTCAAAATCAAGTATAAACATGTAAGTAGTGGCTTTAATCATACATTTTTTTTCTTAGTGATGATGGTAGGCCGGCCTTGTCATCATCACCGGACTGTTGGGGGAGCGGAAGGCTCTCACCCCTAGGTTTAATCATACAGGGTGGTCTACATCACACCATTAGGGTATACTTATAGACATTATAATGTGGTAATGAGCAAAAATTGACTCTGTCAGAATCAGTCTTACATAAATAGATCTTAATTGCACATTATACAGTTGACTTAAACCTGGGTATAATGGATATTGTTGTCCAATAAGCAATGTCTTTTCCTGTTTCTTCATAATTTCTATAGCTTCTTGTGACAAATAAAAGTGCAGGATCATATTCTGGAAATTAACTTTCTTTTTTAAATACTGTAACCTGTTTTAAATGTAAATTACATAGATATTTTACTTTGCCCGCAATAAATTCTAATTGTAATCTTTGTTGTAAAATAGATATTGAAGTGCACAAATGTAAGATGTGGCTGATATCAAATTTGGCTGAGTTGCTTCATTCTATCACTACCATTTAGTTTCATAGTCACATATTGAATAAGATAGTAAGAATACATATAATAGTTACCTTATCACCTAACTAAATATTGCATTATTTTGTTCAATATTCACATCATTATGTAGCATTAGATATAGAGCACCATTTGGGTTTTTCTTTAAATGTATGTACACTTTAGTAGGCATAGTCATGATACATGAAAAGTGTCATTGTGAAAAGTTTGTTCTCTATAAAAGACCTAAAGAGCAAATGTTGCAAACATGAAAATTGACATTTGGTTTAATTGAAAATTTAAAATCACTATTTTATTGTTGTAGGTATGTTAAATTTGTGTGTAAAAAGGGTTTACTAGCATTTCTTCTTTGTTATACAATTTCTGATGCTAAAGAAAATGGACTATATTGAAGTTCTTACATTATTTTAACACCTGTTCACTGTGCTATATAAATTATCATTTCTTTGCTTTATGTGTGTGGTGTTCCTTTCAGTGTTACTCAGCACTACTCTGTAGCTTTCATTTTAAACAATAAAAGAAATATAAAAACAATAAAAAAAATTAAACCGACTTCAAAAAAAAACACAAACGACCAAAACTAAAAAGCGATAAATAACGTAAGTAATTCTATCCTTAATACATAATTATTTAAATATTACAATTATCACTTATTTTTGAAGTCGGTGCCAGCCTCTCGGTACCTAACGTAGACTGTTGTTGTATGACGCGCGCGGCCGGCAAATCCCCACGACAATATAGATACATTTATTTGTTTGGCTGGCACCGACTTCAAAAATAAGTGATAATTGTAATATTTAAATAATTATGTATTAAGGATAGAATTACTTACGTTATTTATCGCTTTTTAGTTTTGGTCGTTTGTGTTTTTTTTTGAAGTCGGTTTAATTTTTTTTAAAAAATAATTTTATTTCTCTATTTTTAGTTGCGTTAATGTGCTGTCCTTGTCCTTAAGAGTTTTACTTAGGAATGAAAAATTTTGCTTTAAGTCAAGTGAAGACTTTGCGAACTAGAATCAAGCAAATCACTTATCAAATCACCTGCCCTATTAGCCCTGCATAAGTACATACTACTACCTAGTTTCTATCGACCAATGTCAATACTGTTCCCTAACTCTTAACCGTTAAGGAGTTCTGTGGCTTCATCATCAGCACCAGATGTTGATGCCCGGAAGCATATACCTGAGTAGAATATGATAACGTAACAAAAACACCATATGAGCATACAATTTTCGGTTGTTGCCCTCAATTTCTCCTGGATCCCATCATCAGATCCTGACGTGGTGATAATGGGACCACCTCGGAAGTGTCCTCTGTCGAACAATAAATTTTTTTTTGAAATCCATCCATAATTGACGGAATAATCGGTGAACAAACATAAAAAAAAAAAAAAATATTATACATACAGACGAATTGAGAACCTCCTCCTTTTTTCGAAGTCGGTTAAAAAACATCTATGCATCCTTGTTATCAACAAATCAATCATGATGTAATCTTAAAATAGTTTTTTTTTTTATTATCCCAATTCTTCATGTTATTATCTTTTTGGATAAATTGTTCATTGCCATATTTAGGTTAAAATTTTGTTTTTAATTAAGTAGGTTAAATTAAGTTCTTTTTTGAAATAATAACCTTTATTTCCATAAAATTGTTACAAGAGAAACTTATTTATCCTATTACATAATCTTATATATCAACTTAAAACCTGCTATGATGAATGAAATTAATTTTCCTTTAAATTTGTTGTGACAGATTTATTATTCTCAAGTAATGTAAAATTAGGTAGTATCCGAAAATATTTTTTAATGAAAGTTTATAATGGAAAATTGCAATGCTTAAAGTATTAACCACCTTCCAAAATTACAGACTTGCCCTGGAATGTACTGACCAAAATTATTTTGTATCATTTCAACATAAAAATTTCTATAAACTAGATAGATAATTGCACACACATACAATTGACTTTAAACTAAGTACCTATAGTTTGAGAGACTTATACCAAATTATTACATAGTTTATCAGTCCCCAGTAAATAGCTTTATCACTAATTTTTTTATAACCATGTGGTTTTTCGGACTACAGCAATGCTTTTGTATGCTCAATCATAATGCCATGTGTATGTAGCCGGGATAGAGAGTCAAGCAATTAATTAATAACCAAAAAAATTACTATGTAATGTTTCTGTCAGTGTTGCTAGACACCCCGATTTAGGCGGGACAATCCGTTGAACAATTAAAAATTAATTGTTCAACACATTCTTAATTAAAAATTAAGTAATTGTCCAACAATCTCAATCTCACTTTTCAGAGATAACAAAAGACTCTGTTTTCCAGCACTTTGATTTCTGTTTTTTATCAATCAGAAGATGAACGAGACCTAACTACCTTGTAATAGTGTAAATATTGCCTTGTCCCCCTTGTTGGCCCTCCCCGCGCCTGTATACTCCGCAGGCGAAGACTTACGGCCGCGGACGCACAGTGCCCAAAATCATATAGGTTCCCGCGGGATCGGGATTGCATTCCCTAGTCAAGACAGAGAGCATAACTGTGTCACTTTGCAAATATCCGTGCGGTGACGTATAAAGATTATAAATCACCGTCTCGTCTCTTGCCGTGAGTGTCGCAAGTCTACTAAGGACTTTTCGAGATATCAGCCTCAGTTCCCGGTGGTTGTGTTTACCCGCCTGCCTGGGGAACACCGTATACTCGGCGAAACCTGTGTGCGTTCGCGCGACGAATAGTAACGTTTGTGAATGCAGCCGTTAGTTGTGGGGTTTGCTTATACTAGCTAACATTTTTCTCTCATGTGATGTACCTCTAAGGAGCCTGAAATGAGACATTATCATTATGAAAAAAGACGTTTATGATTGTGGTCGTCGTATCTGTTTGATTAGTACCTATTAATAAAATAACCATTAATGACTATTTCTTAGAATATCATAAAGATTTCCCCTTTTATGTTGTCTATTTTATGATACTTTCATTTCGTTGAGGTAGGTATGAGCTATGAAAAATAATTTAAATCCCTATTATAATATTTAACATATTTTTTCATGTTACTAAAGTTTATGGGCTGGGCAACTAATAGAGTTAAACACTGAACTAGAAAGTTTACACTTAAGCTATGGTCCTGCATTTAAAGGTACATATTTTTAGTCCTATTGATGTGTTAATTAATCTATTTCTCTCTATTTTTTGTTTGTTTGGCTTTGTACGATTCTCTATTGACTAGAATATAATTTCCATTGCTATGTATCAAATGTGATACAGATCATAAATTGGTTAACAAAAGTCCCATATCCTTTTTTAACAAATTTATAAAAAAAACTAGCTGTGCCCGCTACTTCATCCGCGTGGAATAGAGTTTCATCCCCTATTTTATCCCCTTGGGAGTAGAATTGATCAAAATCCTTTTTTAGCTCTGTACCTTTCTTACCTATGTCGTCACATTTATCTTTTTTATTATTCTTTATTATGCAAGAGGCGGCAGTCGAGCAAGTGTGATGCCTGATCCGTCCAGTGGTTTGGGCTGTGTGTTGATAGATGCCAGTCAGTCACCTTTGAATAGGGATAGTCCGTATTTTAGATCATAAAAATGTATTGGACACGTATTTTTCCTTTTTTCATTTAAATAAAAAATAGCAAAGCATCAAAATGTAGGAGTGGGGGTCTTTGACCTCACTCAGTGGCGAAAAATCCCCCACTCTTTGACATATCTCTTTAATTTTATCGGGCTATATCTTTGTAATTTTTTGTCTAATTTACAAATGAAAAAATACGTGTCTTTTATTTTTGAACAATCTTAAAGGCGGACTTATTACATATTTTTACGGTAACAGGCCTATTATGTATATTATGTACTAGCTGTGCTCGCGACTTCGTCCGCGTGGAATAGTTACTTTTTCCCCGTTTTTTTTTTACATTTTCCATTATTTCTTCGCTTCTAATAGTTGCAGCGCGTGATATAACCTAAAGCCTTCCTCGATAAATGGTCTATTCAACTCAAAAATAATTTTTCAATTCGGACCAGTAGTTCCTGAGATTAGCGCGTTCAAACAAACAAACAAACTCTTCAGCTTTATAAAATTAGTTTAGATATTTACATATAACTGACGGCTGGCTCGGTGGCTCAATTGGTAGTGAACCTGCCTTCTGAGCCAAGGGTCGTGGGTTCAATTCCCACACGGGACAAACATTCGTGTGATGAACACTTGTGTTTGTTCCGTGTTAGGGTGTTTATATTTAAGTATGTATTTGTGGTACCTTCGTTGTTCTGATACCCATAGCACAAGTGCTTAAGCTACTTACTTTGGGATCGGAGCAATGTATGTGATGTTGTCTGATATTTATTATTTACTAGCTGTGCCAGCGGCGTCGCACGCTTGGATATCGGGTTTCAAAAATAACGGACTTCCATAAAATACTTATACCTATACCTAAGTTTTAAGTTAGACCTCTAGTAATACATTAGTGAAAATCGTATTCAATGCAGTAGTTTTTGAGAGATGCGCGTTCAAAAAATTTCTCCCGTTTTCCTAACATTTCCCTTCACTGCTCTGCTCCTATTAATAGTAGCGTGATGAAAAGTACCCTATAACCTGCCCAGGAGTATGAAAAATAATTGTACCAAGTTTCGTTAAAATCCGTTGAGTAGTTTTTGTTTCTATAACGAACATACAGACAGACAGACAGACAGACAAAAATTTTACTGATTGCATTTTTGGCATCAGTATCGATCACTAATCATCCCCTGATAGTTATTTTGAAAATATATTTAATGTACAGAATTGACCTCTCTACAGATTTATTATAAGTATAGATAACTAACAGTTTGTATGGTTAAATTCCAGCATGGCAGCGGACAGCGATGGGCTAGGCTCGGCGGGCGGCGGGTCGTGCGGCGTGGTGGTGACGTGCGAGGGGGACCTGCGCGACCCGCGGTTCCCCGAGCGCCTGCGCCGGCTGCTGCGCGACCTGCGCACGCTACTCGCCGAGCCGCACCCGCATACACTTAAAGTTAACAAGGTACGTGGTGCACGAGAGGTGGTGGCGTAGCTAGTATAGGTGGCACCCGGGGCGGAGGCGGTAGAAAGCACTATAATGGGGATGTTTCCAGGGTCAAAATAATTACATTATATTTAGTCCGTATTTTAGCTTATAAAAATATATTAGACGCGTATTTTTCCTTTTTTCATTTAAACAAAAAATAACAAAGATACAAGGCATCAAAATTTAAGAGTTATTTGACGTTACTTAGTGGCGAAAAAACTACCACTCTGTGACGTTACGCGTAATTTTAACTGGCTATATCTATGTCATTTTTGGTCTAATTTAGAAATGAAAAAATACGTGTCTTTTATTTTTGAGCAATCTAAAAGATGGACTAATTACATTTTTTACGGAAACAGGCCTATTTATGGCCATAATCGGGCTCGGGTGTCACCCCTAAACGGGTTACTCTCGGGACGGGCAGCCCCCCAGCGCCCCCTTAGCTACGCCACTGGTAGGGCATGCTATGTCCAACAGTGGACTGAGATAGGCTGGCAGAAAGGGAGCGTTCAAGTATTTTTGAAGATTTTTGGACAATCAAGGGATTCCCTGTAAAATATAAACGAAAAGGTTTGCCAACTTGCGAGAACGAATTGAAAATGGCGACCAGACTAATACAATCAAGGGATTTCCCGTAAAGCGTAAACGAACAGGGTTGCCAATTTGGGAATTATGTACCTAATATTTTATTTAAAAAAAGAAACAGCGTTACGTCATGTGTTGTAAGAAAGACCCTCCTCCGCCCCTGTAACGCATCGTTTTACAAGACTTGAAGGAAAAACGAAAAGGGCGTCTCTGCAAAACAATTGGCGTTTGGCGTCGATTATTGTAGGTTTGATGACGATGACGGGCAGCAGCGTCATCGGAGCAAGAAGCTACGCCCTGCGATCGCCAACCCGCCTGCCCAGGGTGGCGATTATGGGTATATCCTCCAGAAGTTTGCCCTAGGTGGCGAACAACTGGAGAGGCCTATGTCCAGCAGTGGACTGCAATAGGCTGATGATGATGATGATGATTGTAGGTTTCTTAGTGCACAAAATTTTTCGGCACCTTGCCGGTAGCGTGCGTGACAACTTACACGTCGTTGTTGACGCGCCGTCATGCAGCAGCGCGTTTGCTGCGCTCTGATTGGCCGCGACGACGTAGGCTGCAGATGATTGGTTGGAGGCGCTTAATAGTGTCGCTTGCTGCGCTTTGATTGGCCGCGACGATGTCGGCGGCCGATGATTGGTTGGAGGCGCCTAATAGTGGCACGAACAAAGGGTTACGTCAAAAGTAAGGAACCTCCAGTTTCTGTTTATCCTCATCCATCAGTGCAGTGTCATTAGCGATTCAACATACATCATAAGCCACGAAGATGGTTCGTAGACTTTTGTCCAAGGCTCTAGAACACGCGGCAGGCCAAAAAAACGCTGGCTGGAGGACATGGCAGAGACAAAGCTCACTCTAGGGGATCGGGCAAAGCGGAGGAGAATGTGTAGGAAAGCGGACCCTGGCACTAGGCCGGAAATTGCTAGAGGTATTCTTCGTCCTATCAAAACTTAAGAAAATACAGTGTGAGATAAAGATGCATGCAAGTCCGTGTACTACAACCGACTGATCTTCATACTGATTATGAGCCTGGCTACACTATACGCCGATAGAAAGTCTGTGGTTTGCGGGGTCTCTTAAGAGTGCCTATTCAGTCAGTTTATGCCGAGATATCTTATAAGAGACCTCTACACTGATCTTCCGCAGGCATCAAGAGATATATAAATAAATAAATAAATAACCCAAGACTGCCACGCTGGGCCACACAACGCCACCTAGCCCCAACCTAAGCCGAAGCTTGTACTATGGGTACTAGACAACTGATAAACTTAGATACATTTATTTTTTGTAAATAAATTCATATTATACATAGAAAACACCCAGACCAATACAAACAGACATGTTCATGAACACAAATGTTTGTAATGTGCGGGAATCGAACCCACGACCCTTGGCTCAGAGGGCAGAGGTCACTACCAAATGAGCCACCGAGCCTGTCTGTACGTACTAATAAAAAAAACACAAAATGAATGGTGGTAAAATATATTAAATAAAACGTGTCAATTAAAATCATGCATTGATATGAGTCTGATGACTCAAAGGGCTGAATAGACTTATCATTTGAGTCTCGAGCTTAAGATTCAAGTCTATTACGCCAGTCCTGAAGCCGAAGCGTACGTGTAGATAAAAAAATTATAATATATTTTATTGCCCTTGTGAGGTCGATTCATGCAATAAATCGTCAATCGAAGACGAATTCGAAGAATCATAGGCTTAAAGAAGACATACATACTTACAAATCGTGAAATCTACCACTCAATCGAAAAATAATACGTTAAATTGTTAACCAGTTGTTACGGTTCACAATCTTTCGACAGTTTACAATCGCGCTAGATACATTATAATCAACGGTATTTACAATTTGACGGTGACAAATACACACATACGGTGTAGATGACATACACAGTGAATCTACAACCTTCCAAGGAGAGGTCAATGGTTCACTTAATGAGATATACTACTTATGGTTTTTTTAATTAAGCAGTATGTGAAAATATAAATATTTAGTGTTACGTTGACGCACGGTTTCTTTTACGTTTCACGAGTTCATTAACATATAATTATATTATGTCATCTTGAATGACATAATGCTGACCTATGTATTATAATGTATAGTCTTGCTAAATTAACAATAAATACAACTGCTAGAAAATGCACAGGCACACCTCGTTTTAAAGTAAACAATTTATCTGGTATTTAATGTGACAAATTTCTAAGGAGACTACATGAACGCAGGGGATAATAATGCATAAGTTCACTCTCATAATTGACGTAGATGTCCATAGGCTGCGGTAACCGCTTAACATCAGGCGGGCCGTAGGCTTGTTTGTCACCCATGTCGTATCTTCTTCACTCTAGCGTTTTCCAGGCCCGTGTCAGGGCCCCTAGTACAAAAAACGAAAACGATCGTTCGTTAAACGGATCGCTTACTTTTGCAGCATAAATCCTGCCCATTTGTCCCTCCCGTGTTCGAAATATGCAAACTAAAATTCGTAAACGTCGATTTTCAACAATTTAATTGATATATTAGAACCCTCCCGTCCTTGTCCCTCCCGTGGACAAATGAGAGGGCAAAAATACGCTATCCGTTCAACGAACGATCGTTTTCGTTTTTTGTAGTAGGGCCCCAGGGTCCGCTTTCCGACACAATCTCCTCCACTTTGCCCAATCTTCGGCATCCCCCGGTGTGAGACTCTTCTCTTCCATGTCCGCTCTAACGACATCCAGCCAGCGTTTCTTTAAGCTTCAGCGGGCAAACGCCCGAGAATACGCGGCGGGCCCAAACGCTGTGAGGTCTAGACATCTATTTCCCACGTAGTCTGACGGCCTGCACTTTATTTGACCGTACCATCTGAGACGACGTTCCTGGAACTTGTCCGCTAAGTCGTGGACTCCGAGGGTGCCACGGATGTGTTCGTTACAGGGCCCCTACTACCAAAAACGAAAACGATCGTTCGTTGAACGGATCGCGTATTTTTGCCCCATGAATCCCTCTCATTTGTCTCTCCCGTGTTCTAATATATCAATTAAATTGTTGAAAATCGACGTTGACGAATTTTAGTTCGTATATTCGAACACGGGAGGGACAAATAAGAGGGATTTATGGGGCAAAAATACGCGATCCGTTCAACGAACGATCGTTTTCGTTTTTTGTAGTAGGGCCCCAGAATCGATCGATTAGAAAAAAAATCAACGACCGTAGAGAGATCAAGCGCAGGACCAGTGGTTAAACGTGCTTTGCGATGCAGGGGAATGTATCACCACCTCTGTCTCCGATGATATTACTGAGATGTAGAAGAGTATGATGTATATCTACTCTCTACATCTCATACTGATGAATTTCTTTAGAGAAAATCAACTACAATGACCAAACAAAAATCTTACAAAATGATGGGAGACATAGCTGTGTGCACGTCTAAACACCGGTAGGCATAAAGAGCAAATGTGATGGTAAGCAGTCGACACCGCCCATGGACACCCGCAATTTAAATCGAGTTCTGGGGTCGCTGCCGGCCTTTTAAATACGCTCGTTTCTTGAAGGCTCCCAAGTCGTAGCTGTTCGGAAAGACTGTCGCAGAGAGTTGGTTCCACAAAACTGATGCGCGAGGCAAGAAGTTCTTCATAAAGCGTACAGTGGAGGAGCGCCAACCATCGAGATGATGAGGATGGAATTACAATCGGTTACGTGTGGTGCGGTGAAGAAAGAAGTTGTCGGTATTAGAGACCAAGTAGTGTTTCGCTATCTGGAGCAGTTCCTCTGACAGCTCAGCCATTTCCGCGCCAGATGCTCTGCCGCTAAAGATCAAAAAAATTTGCAGTCTTTCTAATGGGTGTGATAATGTCTTTCTTGTAAATTATTAACTAGGTTTGTTATATTTCATCACCTCATCAGCATCCCCTACATAACGATAGTCAAGATGAAAAATGTGTGTATCTACCTTCAACGACCGCTTGCATTGTCCAGGTGGAGCCGTGGAACTCGGTGCGCGTAACGCTGTCGGTGCCGCGGGCGGCCGCCGTGCGCCTGCGCGCGCTGGCCGCCGCCGGCGCGCCGCAGCTGCACGCGCTCGGCATCCTGTCCGTGCAGCTGGACGGGGACGCCGCCGTCTCGCTGCGGCTGCAGCACGGCGCCGAGCTGCGCATCAACACCGCGCCCGCAGGTGACCACGCCTACACTTCAGCTAGGTGTCAATGACCTCAGTACGGGCATGTCCGGCTCGAAGGACCACTGTGTAACCAGTGGGCAACAATTTGCAGCGATTCAGGTTGGACAAAAGTCGGCCTGCCCTGGCTAGCCCCAGAGTCAGACAAGCGGCCAACACTCCTGATGCGGAGAGGTACTGTATAGGTTCCAGCTGAAACCTTCTCCGTGAGGACCTGGGTCAGCCGTCACGTCATCACCCCGTGAGGCCGCATTTATTCTTCCAAGATTCTTCTTTGGCGGGCTTCTTGTTCCCTGAGAGAATAATCTTCACGAAGATCAAGGCGCGGCTCACCCAGCAAAAACCGGTTCCCTCACGAACCCATTTTTGCTGGGTAAGCGCGTTCTATCGTAGACTACGATATCGCATACTATCAGGCGAATTGCAGTCAAGCGCAAACACATTTAGAATTTAAAAAATAAGATGGGTTTGAGTGGTGGACCATTATGCTTTGAATACTCAACTAACAACACATGTTACCTACAGAACCGAGCACCAGCAACGCTGCACGGTCGCAGGCCAACGCCGAGCTGCTGTCCAACCTGGGCGGCATCGGGCGGCTGATCGGCGAGGACGGCGCGTCCACCAGCGCCGACCCGCCGCCGGCGCCGCGCGACAACTTCAAGTCGCCCAACACCGTCTGCCCGATGGACGGCAAGATACCGCAGAACATTCCGACGCCCACCAGCGACCGGTGCGAGTTCCCGTTCGGCTCGATGACGCAGGCGAGGGTTATACATCGGAAGGAGAATACTCTTGGTGAGTTGGATAGAATAGAAAGTGTCTGTATGTAATGGTAGATCCTGCATAGAGTTAGAGGACAGAAGAAAGCTGACCACACACGCTTGAAAGGAGTTCCTTGTAGATTAGTTGAAGTGGAGCTCCTGGCATTAAGAAATTAACTGAAAAGGAAAGGGAGTTAGAAGATATGGCATGTTATCCTAAATTCTAATTGGATAGATACTCATTTTTACTCTTACTCATAGTGTTATCAAGACGGAAGAGCTGATAGAAAATTGGATTGCAACTTATATCCATTTGCAAAAGTCTTTTCTTGAGCATATGGGCTAGATTTTCATAGTTTCAGAAAATAATAAACCATTGGTAAATATGGAACTTACAAGTGCGTTTTATAGAATGACTCAAGATTATCTAAAACGTTATAGCACTAATTTAAATAAAGTATTCCTTCGATTTTTCATGTTGACTATAAAGGGGTAATAATTTTATAACACTTCCTTACTCTCTACACATAAAACTGTCATATTTACATAGTAACGTGAGGTGTTTCGCAAGGTTGTCATATGGGTCCATTTGTATTTTTATTCTCATTCATTAAAAGTTTTAATTTCAAAGCTTAATTTGGAATGGAAATGGCATTTCACTTTACAAATAAGCTGTAATAGAGGCCAAGTAGTATTGGGGTCATCATTAATGATAATTTGCAGTATTTTTAGTGTCTTTTATTTCAAAGTCTTAATTTAACTTTCGTCTTTCTATATTATGCTTGGTTTCCCGCTCTTCAACGGCTTTACTATTCTGGCGATGTCTACTTGATAACTATATCGACTAGTTAGACTATTTTGTGACTCGTGATTAATTGATCGCGTATCGGCAAACGTAATGTAGGACGCCCTCAGGCCAGGTGATGTGGCGATTTGCGCGAGACGGCTGGCAAGTGCTGAGAGAAGACGCGAAAAGCCCAGGATCGATCAAAGTGGCAAACATTGGGAGAGGCCCATGTCCAGCACTGGACTGATGCGTGATGATGATGAATATGATGATGAGTGATTGGCGTTTTTGTCGTGGCAGGATTAGGAGGCCCGTCCGGCGTGCGGCCGCCGTCCGACGGGCCGTTCGCGCGGCCGTCGACGTCGGCGTTCGCGGGCCCGCCGCCGCCGTACCCGCAGCCCAAGCCGGCCGGCCCGCCGCCGCCGCCGCCGCCCGCGCACCCCGCGCCGCCGACGGTGGCCATGTCGTCGCCGCTGCTCGTCAACCTGCTGCAGAACGACGCGCCCGCGCCGCAGCCGCGCGCCAAGCCGCCGCACCCCGCCAAGCTGGAGCGGCTCGACGACGGACAGGTGGGTGCACCCCTTCCCCCTCCCCCTCCCCCCATGGTGCTGCAGAACGACCGCCAAGCCGCCGCACCCCGCCTAGCTGGAGCGGCTCGACGACGGACAGGTTGGTGCACCCTGATTTTTAGGGTTCCGTAGCCGGATGACAGAACGGCGGAACCCTTATAGATTCGTCATGTCTGTCCGTCTATCCATCCGTATGTCACAGTCACTTTTTCCGGAACTATAAGAGGTATACTGTGAAAACTTGGTAGGTAGACGTATTCGATGAACCGTATTAAGATTTGATACAGAAATAGAAAAAAATACAATAAATTTTTGGGGTTCTCCATACTCAGAACTGAAACTCGGGGGAAAGGGGGTTTATATTCTAGTGTGGTAGCGCTTTTTGTTACGAGTCTAAGGTAGAGCGCGCTCACCCAACAAAAATCGATTCACTCGCGCCAAATCTGCAGACTATAATCTCTCAGGGAGCACGTACTCCTGCAAAGAGTTCAATAGCTTAGCCTTCACTATGAATAGGTTGTGATAAACACACTAATTGATAATCTGAAAGTATTTATTTACACAATTCAATTACAAAAACTCAGAGAGAGAGAGAAAAAGTAATAATCGGCGGGAACCCGATGACAGCTGTCAGTGTCACCGTTACCTCGAACTTCAACTGTCAGCGTTAGTGCGGTGACTCTCGAGCGTGGCGAATAGTGCTCTGCCGCAGCGGTTGATTATTCTCCTCTAACAGTTGTTTAAATCTATCTATCTAATCCGTCGTAAGCTGACTGACCAGTCGTTCCCCTGCAGCAAGTGGAGCTGGCGGTGGGGCGGCCCCAGTTCGAGTACCGCGCGCGCGCGCCCGCCCGCGCGCCCGCGCCCTTCGTGCGCCGCGCCGCGCCCACCGCGCCCGCCCGCCACGACCAGCCGCCGCCCTCGCCCCAGCCGCAGCCGCAGCCGCCGCCCCCGTCGCCGGCGCCGGTGAGTCGGCTTGTATTACACTTTCAAATCAAATCAAATCTTTATTTCGGATAACTTTGATCCATGGGTTAGTAACAATGCTTATAAATCTAAGGGTTAGTAATAACAATACAATTAATTTATAAAATACATTTACCTACTCTATTTTGTCATGTACCTAAGTGGCACCGCCTGCGAACGCGACCCAGCACTTTTGGTGACTTCGGTCATCACTCGCATGAAGTGCCTTAATATAGGTGCATGCGGATCCTCTGCCACTACCTTCAGTATGTTGTTGTCACTCCCCCGTACACGATGCATTAATGACGCTGCCTTTTTTCGCATGAGCGTCTGAAAACCATCAGTTCTCATCTTCGCAAACATCTCAGACGCACTGCAAAAGCGGGGGAGTCTCAGCAACATCCTGAAGATATTATTGTATTGGACTCGAAGAGTGTTGAGCGATTTTTTGGCACAGCCGATCCACAGACCTCCCGTGTACAGATTTTGGCAATACGCCTTGAAGAGAGTAATCTTTACTTGATCCGTACAGCGAGAGAATCTGCGAGCCAGCATGTTGCCGCGAACCGCCAAAGCTCTTCTCTCCCTTTCTATATCTAGATCGTCTTTAAGGTCGTCAGTAAGTATATGTCCTAGGTATTTAAATTTGAAAACTCTGTTCAGCTCCGTTCCATTGAGGTAGATTGGAGGTACATCTTCAGGACACTTACTGGCGGCCTTAAAGACCATATATTCACTTTTCCTGACGTTGTAAGCCAGACCATGCGACAAAGCGTATCCCTCGCATACGTTCAACATCTCCCCGATAGCACCCACAGTGGGAGCCAGCAGCACCATATCGTCCGCGTAGCTAATGTTATTAACACTAACACCACCCACCTTGCATCCGACACGCATCCCGCTGAGTCCCACTATGAGGTCATTTACATACAAGTTGAAGAGCTTTGGAGACGATAACCCCCCTTGTCTCACGCCACACTCCAACCCGTACGCCTCGGAGAGTTTGTTAGACCACTTGACGTAGTTCAACTGGTTCGCATACCAATACCGAAAGATATTGCGTATTTCCACCGGAATACCCCTGTCCTCCATCTTCCCCCAGAGCACATCATATGAAACGAGATCAAATGCTTTGGAGAGATCCAGAAAACAGGCGTAGACCGGCGTCCTTCGGTTTGTATAATACTGGACAGTATGCTTCAGGCTCAGTATTGCGCTATCTGTGGATAGTCCAGGCCGAAACCCAAACTGCGCGTCATGTAGTTTTAAATACTTTTGCAAGCATGAGTCAAGCAAACTGTCCAGTACTTTCGCCACCGTAGTGGCAAGAGAAATAGGGCGATAGTTCCCCTTGTCCGAGATGTCTCCTGTCCTGTTCTTGACTATGGGTACCACAATAGTTTTCATTAAATCTGATGGTAGGTACGAATGTCTAATGCACATATTGAAGAACAGAGCCAGGACCCTCGGCAAGTGTACACCCGCAAATTTCAGGTGCTCGATACTGAGCCCATCGTGTCCGGGAGATTTGCCCCTGCTCATCCCTTTTATAACTTCCCTAACCTGTTTAGTTGTAAGTAGTAGCAAGGACGCCTCTCCGCCCACGTCCGACCCAGGCTCGAGCACCCCAGAAGAGGAGCCCAGCGGAGACTGCACCTTAAAATGTTCCATGAACAAGTTGGCAATCTCCTCTGGATCACTCCTTCCTTCTACACAAGCCGGTAGGCCAGGCTTAATGTCCAATTTTCCCGTAGATTGCCAAAATTTCCCAAAATTTTTATCAGCTCGAAGCTGTGCTAACTTATCCATTTTTATTTGTTCTTGGTTGTTCATGCACCATTTCAGTCGACTTTTAAAGATTTTGCGCGATTCACTCATTTGGTCATATATATCACCCTCTGTAGGTCTGTTATGTAAGACCCATACTTGAAATCTAAGCCTGGCCTCCCGATGTGAGTCTCTTACATTTTTGTTCCACCCAAACACAATCTTGTTTCTTTTAGGTTTATCGCTATCCGGGCTTTTGGTTTCTACAGCCGCACTTTTTAATGTACTTACAATTCGTTCATAAAAATTGTCCAATATGCGCCTGTGGCCAATAAGGCCGCATGACCCGTGACTGCAATCAGTAAATTCAGAAGGAAAATCTATTTCTCGTAGACCATTTTGACATAGCTCGTGGTATCTACTAATCTGAGATTCATCTCTTTCCCCCCAAATCACCGCACTACGTTGCACATCACGCGTCATCCGCCTTGCCCTTATAACGTCTAAACGACATTCTATGAAAATTGGCAGGTGATCCGATACAAATACATCCTCCACAATACCTACATTAGTAACAGTTTGCCAGGCTGACAGGGAGACCACACAGTGGTCTAGCCATCTCTTACTACCATGTTGCAGGTCCGTAAAGGTGTAGGCATCGGCCTTCAGCCTTTCCACATCTGCACATACCCAGGTCCTGTCCGTACAAAAACTGCTTAGTTCCGTATAAAAAAGCTCATGAGGATGAGCATTAAAATCACCTAGCACAAACACATTTTCAACATTGCAACTAGCTTCAATGGCACTTATTTCGCTTAATATTTCTGTAAAAATGGGCAAGTTCTCATACGATTTGGTCGGCATGTAAACAGAAATTACCAAAATAGAACGATCACCCACAGTACCCTTGATGGCAGCCAGTCGCTTACTAAAACATTCTATTACTGACACACTGTCAAACATACCCTTTCTCCATAAAATAGCCACCCCACCGTATGGTCTCCCCCTCAAAATCCCAACGGAAGTATCCACAGCTGATTTACCGGTGTACTCAAAATCATTTGAAACAGTTCCTAACAATGGAATGTCGTGATTGAGAAGCCAAGTCTCCTGTAGACACACTATATCACCGGTTTCACACAAATAACGAATATCCTCAATGGATGTCTTAAAATTCTTACAGTTAAAACTATAAAATTTGCAATAATCTATTTGATATTCACTACACATATTAATTTAATTATCCAACTTTAACTGTATCCCGTTTAGTTCCGTGCTTAAACTGTACGAAACGCCTAAATGTAATGCCGTCTGGCCAAAATTCGTCATCCAAAAACAAATTGAGTCTATCCCTCGAAACAAATAATTTATATGCATTGTATTTTCGCGTAGAACTCATTTTGATCATTTTCAACGACACTGTTTCATTTGTTTTATTCTTAATGTAACCAATGATATCCTGTTCGCTTGTCTCTTTACTTACATTAGATATAAACAATGGTATTTTGACATCCGCAGCTTTAAACTTCACATCGGGTGCCGTAGAAGCTCGACCTTTTTGTCCAATTAATTTATACCGTTTAGTACTTTTAGAATGAACGATTTGCCACTCATTAGTGTCTTCTGGCACCCTTGTGCAGTCCTTAGCTCGGCCGGTACATAAAACATTCGGCTTACATGCTACCGCGGTCTCCAACGCAACAGCTGTTTGACGGTTAGAGATAAGGCTCGGTGAGATGACGTCGGCGTTCGCGCACATAGAAATAACCGGTGCATTCGAAACCGCAGTGCCGTCCGGGGCCTCCACGCGCACTAAGCGATGCTCCGTCTCGCTCCCACTCCAGTCAACGCCCGCACATGCCCGGTTCTCGCTCGCACACTTCGAAACCGCAGTAGGGGCCTCATCGCAGCTGTGATGCTCCATCGCGTCTTGTTGCTTACGTTGGAAAGAGACAGACTTAGCCTCGCAGTGTTCGTATGTTGCCTGACGCGTCGGAGTCGAGTGACCGTTAACTTTTTCAACTGATGGTACCTGTGCGCATTTAATAGGTACATAATGGAGTCCCATAGGGCCACTATTCAAGTCGTAGCTATCACTATCATGCAAACATGCCCCTCGTCGTTTGTTTACATAACTATGCGCTTGAAAATTGTCCATCATGGATGCATGTTTCATGTTGTCAAACTCAAGCTTCAAATTGTCGAACATCTCAACTGTTACAGTCTTTTCTTGTAATAAATTAACTTGCCTTTGTAGATTCGCAATGTCTTTCAACAAACGTGTACAGTCAATGTGATCGAAACCAACACTCGGAATTTTGTGCAAGTCCTTTGCCACAAATATGGGAAGCAACTCGGCATTCACACTTTTTATGCGGACAATAATATCATCCAGGTCTTTTGACATTCGTTTTTTGCCATCTCCACGTCGCTGCGGGATCTTCTTCAACTTAGGTAGCGAATCAAACAGCAGAGATTTTGCCTCCACAATCTTGTGGAGACTTTGACATACTCACTTTGTTTTCATAATTTACTAGCAGCCCGTCCCCGGCTTCGCTCGGGAGACTCATTTTTCTACACCTTCGTTTTTTTTTTTATAATAGCTCGACATAATGGCTTCCCTACGCCTGATGGAAAGCGAAAGAGAAGCCCAAGTCGCTGTGACAACTGGCAAGTAACTGGTTAGTTACCTGTCAGTTGCCACTGCCATGCCGGCCCAACCCTTACCCCCCACGAGCTCCGGAAACCCTACTCACCAGCAGAAACACGATCCGGAGGTCATTTGGCTGCGGTATTCTATAGAGTGGAGGTCCTTCCCTGGACGGGCAGCTCAATTCGAGCGAAGATTCGCTATGCCCTACCTCTCTTGACTTGTTTACATTGTTCAAATTTTTACCAAGGATCCCTAATTTTTATCAAAATTAAATGTAGCCTATGTCAAATTGGAAGAAAGTAACATTCTATTGGTGAAAAACTTTTTAAATCGGCCCAGTACTTTTTGAGCCTATTCATTACAAACATACAAAAATAAAATTTGCCGCCCAATGAGTAAAATGTAGGGTCGCTTTTTGACGAAGTCTATCCAGTCGGGAAAGTTGTAGCCGGAGGCCGATGACATGAAACCGTTGTGTATCTAATGCATAAAAAAATCATCATCAAGTCATACACATTAAAATTTTGTTAAAAATTTTTTGACCGGAATTCTGACAACCGGTGTGTATTCCGGGCAGAGTTTTAGCATTCATCGGGATATAAGAATAAGTAACTTTACCCTAATAAAATAGAGTTATAATAAAAAATCGACAGGCTCGGTGGCTCATTTGGTAGTGACCTCTGCCCTCTGAGCCAAGGGTTGTGGGTTTGATTCCCGACAGTACAAACATTTGTGTTCATGAACATGTCTGTTTGTATTGGTCTGGGTGTTTTCTATGTACAATATGTATTTATTTATTTACAAAAAAAATGTATCTAAGTAAGTTTATCAGTTGTCTAGTACCCATAGTACAAGCTTCGGCTTAGTTTGGGGCTAGGTGGCGCTGTGTGGCCCAGCGTGGCATGTCTTGGGTTATTTATTTATTTAAAATCATTATATTAGCAGGTGGGCACGTACCGAGCGGCGGGCCCCGTCGGCGTGGGCGTGGGGGTGGGAGTGGGCGTGGGCGTGGCGCCCAACGCGACCGTGGTCGGTCGGGCGCGACCGCCGCTGCCGTTCGCGGCGTCGCCGCCGCCCTACCGCCAGCAGCCGCCGCGCAGGCCCGCGCCGCCGCCGCCTGCGCCCGCGCCGCAGCCCTCCGCCTCCGCGCAGGGAGACGCGCATCACGCGCAGGTACGTGGGGCTGTTAGCTCATATAAAAATAACAATATTATGTACTGCTAGCGCCATCTAGTGTAAGTGATGTAACCTATATTTGGTTGAATAAATAATTAATCTGTCGTATGTGCTCTCTCGCATCTTCGTTCCGTAAGATCAACACGTTGTTTTATTGATATATTGATGATTGATGTTGGTGTTGTTCACACATAGTCATAGGGATGTTTCCAGGGTCGAAACAATTTTTTTTATAGTGTCTCGACATAATGGCTTCCCCTACGCCTGATGAAAGCGAAAGGGAAGCCCACGTCGCTGTGACAACGGGCAAGTAACTGATCAGTTATCTGTCAGTTGGCATCGCCATGCCCAACCCTAAACCCCCACGAGCTCCAGTAACCCTACTTACCGGCAGAAACACGACCCAGAGGTCATTTGACTGCGATATTCTATAGGATGAAGGTCCTTCCCCGACGGGCGGCTCGATTCGAGCGAAGATTCGCTATGCCCTACCTTTCTTAAATTACATTATATTTAGTCCGTAGTTCAGATTATATAAAAATAAAGTGGACACGTATTTTTCCTTTTTTCATTTATATAAAAAATAACAATAAATAATAATAGTTACGCTATACATACTCATGTGTGTTGTCCCCCAGGCGGGCCCGGCGCAGGGCGCGGCGGGCGCGCGCTTCTCGCCCGAGGACCTCAAGGTGCTGCTGCCGCCCTCCACCACCTCCATGGACCAGAAAACGCGCTCCAGGTTCCAGGTACGATGAACATAACATATTAACGTCCAAAACATTAATTACCAAAATAATATGAGCTGAATTCTTGCAAAGATCCTGAACACGGAAGTAATCATTAATACTTTGACTGCCGAGAAACTAGACACAAAAAAAAAACTATTGTTTGTCGGTCACCGGTGACCATCATGGCGCTCAACGTGTTAAGAAATTAACCAGTCTCTTGCATGTCCTAGGATATTTACTAACTAATTACAGAAGTAATAGTTTTATTATCAGAGCCTGTAAGAAATATAATACCTCTTTTGACCACATCAACATTTTTGACAAAGAGAAGAGGCGTTTTCGTGGCTTTCTGAAAAATAAAGATAGTTAAGTGTTTAAATGTATTTAGCGTTAAGAGGACTTCATCCTCCATTCATGGCTGAATTGCATGTTTGCTGCCTATTCAACATTGTCTAATGTGTAAACTAGCAGTTGAAACTTTAATTGCCAATGTGTAGTTCATTATATTTAATGTAAATGTAATATTATGTGCTGTGTGTTTCCTTAATAAATAAATAAATAAATATTTTCTATCAAAAAATTAACCCTACTCACCGTTTCCAGGAGTTCCAATGGTTCCAACAGCAGTACATCGCGACCCAGCGCGCCGCCTCCCAACCGGACTGGAACGAGCCGTACCGGGACACGCTGGAGCTGCCGGAGCTGCCGGACGCGTGCGACCTGGACCAGCTGCTGCCCACGCTCGGCGCGGACCTGAACCTGGACGCGCTGTCCGCCATCTCGGACCTGGACGGCGCCGCCAAGCTGGACCCGCTGGCCGAGCTGGCGTACCCGCTCAACGGGCCCTACGCCGACCACCAGCCCACGGTGAGATTGCTTGGGCGGTGCCAGTGTCTAGGGCTCCTAAGGCCCCCTGAGGCCCCCTAGGGCCCCTCTAAGATTTAGGGCCCCCTAAGTTCTAAGACCCCCTAAGGTCCCTTAGGGTCCCCTAAAGCCCCCCTAGGGCATAGGGCCCCCTAAGGCCCCTCAGAGCCCCTCTAAGATATAGGGCTCCCTAAGGCCCCCTAGGGCGACGGCGTTGTGGTAGTCAATGGGAGGCTGAGGCTACTGTGAAGCGTGTAGCGCGCATGTAATATCTATAGATAGTCCACTTGGGTAGTAAGGCCAGACCCACAGGTAGGTACTGAACTTGGGTGGTACATTCACCTAGGAGGCATGTCCTGGCTCGCTCCAGTTCCAAACAGCCGCACCGGGACACTTTGGAACTGCCGGACGCGTGCGACCTGGACCAGCTGCTGCCCACGCTCGGCGCGGACCTGAACCTGGACGCGCTGTCCGCCATCTCGGACCTGGACGGCGCCGCCAAGCTGGACCCGCTGGCCGAGCTGGCGTACCCGCTCAACGGGCCCTACGCCGACCACCAGCCCACGGTGAGACTGCTTGGGCGGTGCCAGTGTCTAGGGCTCCTAAGGCCCCCTGAGGCCCCCTAGGGCCCCCTAAGATATTGGGCCCTCTAAGGCCCCCTAAGATATCGGGCATCCTAAGGTCTCTTAGGGCCCCTTTAAGACATAGGGCCTCGTAAGGCCCCCTCTAAGACCCCCTATGGACTCCTAAGGCCCCTATGGCCCCCTAGGGCGACGGCGTTGTGATAGTCATTGGGAGGCTGAGGCTACTGTGAAGTGTGTGCCGCCTACGGTGAGACCAGAGTGTCTATAAACTTGAGCACGGACTACGGAGAGACGGGGTAAGGGTTATTGTAACATACTAACTTGGTTATTTTCATTTCAGACTACCACAGCACCCGCTCCAACGTCGACGTCGTCACCGGCGCCGGTGTCGAGCGCGCCGAGTACGGCCAGCGTGGCCACGGCCAGCGCGAGTGCAGTCAGCAGCGCGCCGCCGCCACCCCCGCCGCCGGCGCCCCCCAGCGCGCCCAGCAGTGGGCCCAGCAGCGCGGGCGGCGCGGCGGCCAGCGCGGCCGAGTTCATGCCGCCGCCGCCCGCGCCCGCGCCGCCCAAGCCGCCCGCGCGCCCGCCCGGCGCCATGCCGCCGCCGCTGCGCCTGCCGCTGCGCGCCACCGCCACCGTCGGCTCGCAGGCCACCGCGCAGGAGATCGAGGAGCAGAGCAAGCAGTACCTCATCAAGACGCTCATGCGCGACGACGACCCGCCGCCGCCGCCGCCGCCGCCGCCGCTGTCCGGCGACCTCACCGTCGCGCAGTGCAAGCGCGACGCGCCGCCCGAGCCGGAGGTCTTCGGCATCGCCAAGGTGACCGCCGACGACGACGCCCGCCGCGCCGACGACGAGAAACTCCGGACGAAGCTCCGGAAGGAGCGCGAGGAGAAGCTCGCCCAGAAGGGCGGCAAGCTCCGCGCGACCGGCGCGAAGGAGAAGCCGGCGACGCTGCGCGACAAAATCGTCCGCGACGGGAAAACCAAAGTTGCCTTACCGCGGCCGCCGGCGCCGCCCGCGCCCGACGCGCCCAAGTCGCCCGGGGAAAAGGAGTCGATCAAACTCCGGCTCAAGCTGGACAAGAGCGAGCCCGTCTACAAGGCGGACGTCAGCTTCGTCAACCAGCCGCCGAAGGGCGAGAAGCCGACGGAGGGCGAACTGAGAGTTCCGCCCCTCCACATCAGTTTAAGAGGACGAAACTCCGCCGTCATAAAGAACTCGAAGAAGGAAAAGAAAAAGTTCAGCCTCGGCGATGTAAACAAGAAGATGAAAATCAGAAAGACCCTCGAAACGGAGGAGAAACCGCACCGGAGGGACTCGGACGAAGCTGCTTCCAAATCGAGCGAGACGGACAACAAGACTGATGAGTTCCTGGTGAAGAGCATTAAGCTCAACAACCACTACGAGGGCGACGCGAAGCCCGAGATCATCGCGTCCGGGGACAACAACGTCGTCTACAGAATGAAGACGATATCCAAGAACTCCCACATCGTCACCAAGTCGCACGACTACAAACTCAACAACAAAGTCCCCATAGACAATCTAAAGCTAAAGAAGAAATCGAAACTCCTAAGCGATGGGAAAACGATAGAAAAGGAACGGGACAAAGAATGGAGGAACGATTCGCTCGAAAAGGAGGGCAAGTACGCTCAGAACGAGGGCTACAGAGAGCCCAACAATCACGAGAAAAAGAAGTTACCCACTCCAAAAGTAGATAATGGTGCGAAATGTGATAACAAGACCAGTGACGGGAAGACAGTGCAATCTGACACGAATAGTAGTGAGTGTGTTAATAAGAATACGTTGGATAGTGAGTTTTTGCTCAAGTGCTTAGAGAGGACGCTGAGTGCGGACGACGTTGCGGACACGTCGAAGTTTGTCGAGGCTCGCCGCAGCAGCGACGGTGACAATAAGTTGAAACGGACACTAGCGGACAGTGCGATTACCTCGCCGAATGGGCTGCTGGCCTCGGAGAAGAAGAGGAAGACGAGCCATACCCCCAGTCCAGGTGCGTATACGGAGACCTGCGACCGGCTCGTCAGGCACAAGGGACCTAGGACTAAGTCGCCGCAGCAATGCGTGCAGTAGAGCTCAGATCATATGCAATATAAACTATCTATCATTATTTTTCTGTACTTGTGGACAGTGTTTCTCAAACTTCTTGGTTTTAACCCCCAACTATCATTTTTATCTTTATTTTTTTTAACATAATCTTCTCGAGTCACTGACAAAATGACTATCGGCCGTATTTACAAACGTTACTATGCGACGCATGGACGCACAGTGCTTGGAATCCTATAGGTTTTTGGGTACCTGTGCGTTCGCGCGTTGCATAGTAACGTTTGTGAATATGGTCGTATATGCTGTGAGACCAAAACTCTTAGACGCGGATAGCTCCATAACATAGTTAACGCTTCTTTAAGGTTTTGACTGCCGAAAAACTAGACACATTAGAATAACTATTGTTTGCCGGTCACCTGTGATCACCTCTTTGATTATGGATTAAGCCTCCAGGTGTTTGCTCAAAGTGATAAGCAACTGGAGAGGCCTATGTCTGCAATAGGCTGATGATGATGATTAGTGATCACCATAGCATTCAAAATGTTAATTATCGCAATATATTAAATTAATCTAATTTCTTAATCTAACATTTACTTCCTATGAACCTTCCTCTTGAATACCTCTATCTATTAAAAAAAACTACATTAAAAGCTGTATGGTAATTTTAAAGATATAAGCATACATTGGAACAGACAGAAAAAAAGCGACTTTGTTTTAAATTATGTAGTGATAAGTCTAGCTTGTTGCAAGTTAATATTGAACTTGAATGAAGTTTGAAAAACACTATTCAACAGTAAACATTTTCTGGTTTTAGCTAATTTCCATGCTGTACATTAAGTATAGCAATTAATAAATTATGAACTATTTATTATAGCCTATATTTACAATGACTAGATTGTTGTCTTCATGTCTCCTACAAAGCAAATGCAATTTTCCTATAATTCTTTTTCTGAAATGTTAATTGTTGTGTATTTATATTGTGTACAGTGTAAATATTAGAATTTAAATTACGTTAGCCTTTATTTTATGAGTATTTAAACATAGAAAAATTTATAGATTTGTACAAAATACTAATTTAAATTTTATATTTTTTTTATTGTAAACTCTATTGGTTTAGTTAATTCCGAATTCGATGATCACAAATACGTATGAATCACACGTAGTTCTAATATTTCTACCCTTAGTGTAGTGTAATTTTTGTAAAATTTTAAATTTTTTTGAAATGAAATTTGTTTAAATTTTCATAGAAATACATTGGCCATAAATTTAATTTTATTCTATTTACTTGTAAACAAATTGTTTCATAGTATGAATAATAAGTTAAATTTAAATATACATATTTGAAAAATTTAAAAACTGATAGATTGTTACTTCATCCCCTCTCCTCTTTGTTTAAATTGATTAAAAAAGCGCGACCTTTTTAGAGGGAGAAATATGTTGTATATTTCATCAGGTAATTTGTTTGTAATAAGTTAATTGATTTTTTTTATTAATATTAGTATTTCAATTGTATATGTGTATTTATATTTATAATCAGACTACTTAAGTTCATTATTTGTATATTTTTAAACAATTGCTTATAATCTGAGCTCTATCAAGTCCAAATAATCATCTAATTATGGTCGCCTTTTACTGTAATATCTTTAAATATTTTATATTTAATATTCTTGCAACACTGAATGCTATTTGGGAGACACCAGTGGTGGTTGCAGCTGAGGATTTTGAATCGGAGTCATATTTGTGAAGAAGGCCACGCCCTTATTTTGTGGGGGGCAAGACCCTTTCGACCTCATCCTCTACTGGCACCGCCCACTGGTGGGCACAAGAAAGTTTTGACCTTTAGAAGCGAAATTTAAATAAAAAATGGCTTTAGAATATTTTTTGCTGGAACGGTCTATGCTATGTTTTACTGATTTATTTTTAACCCCCTGACATAAAAAGAGGGGTGATCGACACATTGCATTAGAATCTCATGTGATGGAATAAGCTATTCTGAATGGTACAATGATCAAATGTTACAATCTTTAGTAAAAATTTACATTTACACATTTGAAAAGTAAAAAAGCTCTTAAATGGTCTAAACTTTCCTGGTCATACTCCAGAAATAAATCAAATCAGTTGGATTACAAGTACAATGGTCTTAACGCGATACTGGCCCGTAACCGGTGGCCCATCCTAGAAACAGCTTTCAAAGTCTCCTTGCCTTTCAATGCCTTAAACCAACCGCATATGGGGGTCACTCTTAGCAGAGTTGCTTAAATTTACTAAGACTGCTCCCCTGTAGTCCGGTGATGATGACAAGAATGTCTTTGCATTCATCAAAGTCATTTAGAAAAAAGGCAGTGCAGTGGCACCAAAAATAATTGGTGGCCGGGGATAACATGGCTTATTCACAGAACATTGTCTTCATAGAATGTCTACCAGTCCCAAAAGACTGCAGTCCCATCAATGTCCTTTTCGTAAAATGCCTCTTTAACAATACAAGCTGGAAGCAATTTTTTCTGTAATAACAATGCAACGACTCATTTCAACTCTCATCGCCGTGAAACGTTTGGATAAAGCTTACATGAGGTCTGATTATAAACCACCGTATCTCAAACTGTCGGACGTGAAACCCATACGGAAAAGGGGGTCGCAGATGATCGCGTATTTGGCAAGTATTTGGTAAGAAATTACTTGATTTTGATTATTCAGTTAAATCTTGTTTAAAAAGTCGACTCTACTCCTCTTTCGTATTGAGCGTTCATATCTAAAGTCTTGTACTATATGACAATGTACTCTTCGTCTGAATATTGGTTATTCTTAATCTACTGAGGCAATATGAATATTTGAGTGCACTTACAAATTAACTACAATCTGGACTTTTTTATTTGACCAACCCAGATCATTTTATTGTGAGAGAAATCATGAGAAGTATAGAAGGATAAATTCGCATTTTTATCAGATTAGTAGCTCTCTCTCTCTTATAGATTTAGTAAAGTATACAAACGTAACGTTAGCGAAACGTTAGAATGCCGGCTTTCTGTTTCATACCTCAGTACATATTAATATTTTATTTATGTACTCTGTATCTATTATTATTATTATGTAAAATATAGGTTTGTAAGTGGGGATAATATATTGGGTGGGATAGCTGTTCATCATCGTATTACTCTAAGAGTCTAGCGTAAAATGTAAGAGAAGAACTCTTGTGCAATAAAGATCAAATAAAATAAAGGGCGACGTCATCCGTTCCAGATCCCCCGGGATCGACGAACGTGGGCACGATAGCGAGCCACCGCAGCGCGTCGCCGCCGCTGGCCGCGCGCTCGGGCGGCTCGTCGCCGCGGCGCCGCGAGCGGCCCAAGGACAAGTCCTACTGCAAGCTGGTCGCCGAGCGGGCGCGGCCCGGCAGCCGCTCGCCCGCCTCGCAGGCGCAGGGCGAGGACTCCGGCATCGAGTCCATGGACGCGCTCTCCGAGAAGTCGCCCAACCAGGCCAGCCAGTCGCCGCCCGGCCCGCAGCGCAAGGAGCGGCTCGACATGCCGCGCTCCACCTCGCCCTCCTCCGTGCAGCGCATCATCGGCGTCGCCGCGCGCCCGCCGCCCTACGACCCCGGCCCGCCCGACATCGACGACCTCGGCGACATCGAGGCCGAGCTGGCCAAGATGCACGCCGACCACGACCACCTCAACGGCGACCTCGCGCCGCGCAAGGAGCCGCGCGAGCCGACGCCGATCCTGCGCGACGAGCCGCCGCCGGACGCGCCCTCCGCGACGGCCGCCGCCGACGCGCACGCCGCCGACTTCGACCCGCCGCCGAGCCGCGTCTCGCCGCCGCTCTACACCTACTCGAACGCCGAGAAGGCGCCCGCCGAGCCGCCGCCGGCGGCCGAGAACGGCGACGCGCGCGCCGAGCCCGCCGTCGACCGGCTGCCGCTCAAGGCGGACTTCCCCGACAAGAGCCTGCTCGAGCAGCTGCTGATCGAGATCCCGCCGCAGGAGTACGCCGGCAAGCGCGCCGAGTCCGCGTCGCCGGCGGCGCGCAGCAGCGTGCGCACGCGCGCCGCGACCAAGCTGGCCAGTCCGGCCGAGCCGCCCGCGCGTGCGCCGGCCAAGCGCCGCCGCCGCGAGTCGGAGAGCTCGTGCGCGAGCGCCGTCAGCTGCGAGGAGGGCCTGTCGCCGGCGGGCCGCCCGCGCAAGAAGCCGCGCCGCCCGGACGGCGCGCGCCCGGACAGGCCGGACCGGCCGGACCGGCCGCCGGCCGCGCCCGGCCGCACCAAGAAGGACTCGGACAGCGACAGCGACGAGCCGCTCATCTGCAAGGTGCGCGGCAAGGCGCCGAAGGGCGCGCGTGCGCCGGTAGTGCTGGCGGCGGGCGCGGCGGGCGTGGGCACGCGGCGCTCGGGGCGGCACGGCGCGCACGAGCCGCCCGCGCCGCCCGCGCCCGCGCCGCACCCCGCGCCGCCCAGCGCCACGCCCGCCCGCCGGAAAACTAGGAGTGCCGGTGAGTGATATTATCTTGTTTACGATTGATTCGAAACTTTGTTTTGTTACTAGCTGTATCACACGCATGGATATCGAGTTTAAAAAATAACGGACTTCCATAAAATGGTGCTTAAATTTTAAGTAGAACTGTTGCTAGAACACATTGACGAAAACCGCATTCAATTCCATGCAGAAGTTTTTGCGTGATGCGCGTTCAAACATACAGATAAAAATTTCTCCCGTTTTCCTTTCACTGCTCTGCTCCTATCGATCGTAGCGTGATGAAAAGTATGAAAAATAATTACTATAACCTACCCAAGAGTATGAAAAATAATTGTACCAAGTTTCGTTAAAATCCATTCAGTAGTTTTTGTTTCTATAACAAACATACAGACAGACAAAAATTTTACTGATTGCATTTTAGGCATCAGTATCGATCAATAATCATCCCCTGATAGTTATTTTGAAAATATATATAACTAGCTGCTGCCCGCGGCTCTGCCCGCGTGAATATTCGTATAAAACATAGCCTATGTGTTAATCTGATGTACAAACTATATTCCTGTAAAGTTTCATTAAAATCCGTTCAGTAGTTTTTGCGTGAAAGTGGAACAAACATCCATCCATCTATCCAAACAAACTTTCGCGTTTATAATATTAGTAGGAAGGATGTACAGAATTGACCTCTCTACAGATTTATTATAAGTAATTTTTAGGTGACACTTGCATGTGCAAGAATCCTTCATCCAATCCTCAATCCATGTAGAACAGAATAGAAATCCATACTACAAGAAGTGCATCCCCTCAGCCCACGTGTAACAAAGTATAGGCATCTACGCTCTCCTTCGCAGCTTGCGCTTGCTAGTCTCAGCCACCACCAGCTACCAGGGGCTGCCTCTTTTTTGTGCCTCCCGTTTTTTTTTAATTACACTCTAGGGGTAGAGCAGATACCACGTGAATTCGGGGTGGGCTGAGTCGGTTCTGAAGTGTATGTCGAGATTACCCTATAATATTGAATATACTGGGGGTCACAGATATCTCCAATAGATACCGCACTTAAGATATCACGCGAGAGGTAATACATCAGTGCAATGCAGGCGCGAAATACGCATGCGCTTAAAGTGCGTCAGTACCACGGTCAGTACTGACCAGAAGTCAGACCCGTGTGTATCGGAGACACTTTTAATAGTTTGTAGAACATAAACGTATGAATCTTAGTATTGAACTCCTTGGCGCCGGAGCTCAAGTTACGATGGAAAATATTTGACAGATGTTAGCTCGCGTTGATGTCTTTTTTCATGATCCCTTTCTTTCATTACCAATTTCACTATTTTTATCCCTTTCTAGCATAGACACGTTTGACAATAGTGTTACAATGTATTACTTTCAGGTATATCGATAATGCAAGATGAGAAAAATTTTAGTGTTTCTACTTTAGATTTCCAAAGTGTCCTGAGAGAACATTAAAATGGACAAATGCCGCACCCTGCTGTTAGAGACATTTACATAGGATAGTTTTCAATGTATGAAGGATAGAAGACGAGTAAATGAAAACTGCTGTGATTACTTCACCTAACCATATTTATAACTATACTCATTTGAATTTTTTTTTTCCCAAGACATGCCACGCTGGGCCACACAGCGCCACCTAGCCCCAAACTAAGCCGAAGCTTGTACTATGGGTACTAGACAACTGATAAACTTACTTAGATACATTTAAATATACTTGTAATGTCAAAACGGCAGTTGAAATGTATTATTTAACGTAAGTATTTTAGTAAATTGATCATTTTACGGGATCTTGCCGTAAAATCATCCGACGAAGGTGAGGTGAACGTTGATTGGTTCAATGGCTCACGTGGCGTTATCCCGGCAACCAATCAGGGAACAGTGTATTAAGTTACGGGTAATAGTGCACCGTTAAATAGTACATTGAGCAACGATTGGCCCATTTGAGGACGATTTTACTTGTGTCAAAATCGTAAATTATTAAATGACTGTCAGGCTACCGTAAGTTGATTAACTAACTGAAATCCATTGCGTTAAATAATACATTTCCACTACCGTATGTTATATTCCGAAAGATAATCAACTACCTAGGAAATTGATCAACTTACGATTCTTGCTATTTTCCGGTGACATATTTTATATAAACATATATTTATATACATACATAGATAAATATCCAGTATTGCACAAAATACTGAAAAGGTGATAGACATAATCTAGTCTAATATACCTGATTGGTAATTTTTCGATAAAATTATCGACATTGCACAATACAAATGTACATCACTTGAGAAATGAGTTACGTCCCCCGCACACCCTTCCATACCACCTGAAATTGACTCGCGAAACTCAAAGCAAAATGCCGAACATGCGGTATCTATTGGGGGTAATCTGTGCTGGGGGTATACTATTACACTTTGAGGACCGCTGCCCACATTATACATCAAATTGACCTGTTTTTGCCTCTCAATTGTAGTGTTTCTTAAAAAAGCATTCTATTTCCCTTCCGTTTATATTTTAAATTATGTAATCCGTCATTTTTCAACGTTATTTGTGTATTTTCCAGTGGGCGAAGGCACGCCGGCGGCCGCGGGCGCGGTCCGGCGGCGGCGCGCCTCCCGCGACGGCAAGTGACGGCGGCGCCGCGCGGAGGAGCCGCCCCCCGCGCACGCAGCCGCGCTCGCCCTCCCCCTGCACGCCCACGCCCACGCCCACCCCCACCCCCACCCCCTGGCGCACCACCACCTGCTGTACCCGCTCGACTCATAGCTAAGTACGAACTGATTGTTGTGTCTGTAGCTGATGCTGGCCGGATTCGGCCGTGGCGCGATAGAAAATCTATTGTGTCTGCAATTTGAAAAGTTACTCGCTATATAAAATAATTTATTTCTGCAAATAGATTCACAAGAAAATTCTTTTGCACGTCAAACTTTTTTTCCCTACTAGCACTTCGACGTGATAAGGATGAGGCCTGAAAAGAAAAAGTGCCGCAATATATAGGCCTTTACCTACCTATAAGCGCGAATCGAAAATTTATGACGTTTGAAATGCAATAGATTTTCTATAATGTCTCATTTCTCGGCGGTCAAATGTTTATAGAGTATGAGAAACGGTTAGCCGCTCACTGTGTGACAAGGCCTTACGGAACTTTAGGGTTCCCAAACTGTGTTATGGGGCCCTTATAATAGAGCAAAGTGCTTATGGTTAAAATAGGGAACACTTTCAAAAGTACTGTCTCTACCCGCTCGATTCGTTTTAGTCCTAATTAATTACTGAAATCTGAATTCTTTGCGTACCTGTGACGTCATGGGACGCATCCTATCTTGGGTATAGAAATAGGTGAAAATTTGTTATTTGCGTTATGTGAGGACCCAACCCTAGGGCTTTTTTGAAGATTAAACGGACAAAAATAAAATAATATGCGATAAAATAAATATATATGCGAAAGTCAATAGGGAACATAAACAGTTTTATTGAAGTAAAAAGGGTGGGGTGTTTTTTTTATAATGTGTGGTTAGGGGTTAGCCGTCTAAAAGTTTGGGAAACACTGGGTTTTTAAAAAGTACATTGTATGTTGATTCGTTTTGTGTGATGTAGATCATCCTTATATAAATTTATTACTGACGTTAATAACGGCTACTGAAGCACGATATGCCCAGATACATGCACGGAACGTCTCGGGTTCGAATCCCGTTTAGGACAGATTTTTTTTCAAAAAGGGTAGTTTTGTGAGGCGTCGTTGTAGACCGGCCCTCGTAATGTAAACTAAAATGTTCACCATTCGCCTATCGCAGTCCACTGCTGGACATAGGCCTCTCCAGTTGTTCGCCACTTTGGTCAAATATCTGAAGGCTTTATCCGTAATAGCCACTCTGGGCAGGTGGGTTGGCGATCGCGAGAATTATATGGTACTAGCTGTGCCGCCCCCCCATTTTAGGAAAGTGGGGCGTTAGAAAGGGGCAAAAAGTAGCCTGTTACTCTCCATCCGTTCAACTATCTCCACTTAAAAAATCACGTCAATTCGTCGCTCCGTTTTGCTGTGAAAGAAAGACAGACAGCCAGAAAGACATACTTTCTCATTTATAATATTGTATTAGTATGGATTGCATTAATTTGTGATGGTTATAAAATATTGATTTGCATTAAAATTAAAATATTGTCTATCGTAGAATACGATATTGCTTACCTTCAGGGGAATCGTAGTCAAACGCATTTAGATAAATAAAAACAAATGTGTCTGGGTATATCTTGTTTGGAGCGAGTATTGAGCGAACGGTTTATCGATAAAGAATCTGGATTGTATTTGCTTCGTACATACTCATCATCTGATTAGTTATTCGGGTGCAATTATATCTTAACTTTTACTTAAGCGATAGAAAACTACGGACATACCCTTTAGTTTTGGAACTAATTGCAGCTGTGGTTTGCCCAAAAGTACTGTCTAATATGTATAACATTTATCTTAAGACGTTTTAAATCTGATAAAAATCAATACATAAAAATGCGTGACTATAATCGCGTTAAGAAAATAGTGACTCATCACCGACTGCCGGCCAAGCCCCACCCCCTAGCCAATTAAAACGCTAGAAATTATAATTTCTAGCGTTTTAATTGGAAGAAATGGCTAGAAATTATAATTTCTAGCGTTTTAATTGGCTAGGGGGTGTGGCTTGGCCGGCAGTCGGTGATGAGTCACTATTTTCTTAACGCGAATGAACTATAGTGAAGTTTAATCGTCAAAAAAAGTTTTTTGTTTAATAAAATACTCTATAGAAGTTAGTTACTCTATAGTAGTAATTAGTCTAAGTTGCAAAGATTTTTATACAGAAATTTAATTTATTCAAAAAGTAGTAATTTTAGGTCTATGTATTATGTTATCCGGTTTTCCAAGTAATATTTTGACTAAATATTATGTAGGTTTAATTATGACATGGCCACACGTTTTGACATAAATAATTTTACTTTTTAAATGGATATATTGTTGCGGTAAAATCATTGTATTTGGTTGACATTTGACATTTTTTAAATATTATTTTGGACTTCGTTTTTTTTTACAAATCATTACAATTTCGAGTAACAATTTCAAATCTACATTGAATATTTATTATGACGTCACAAAAGTTGGCTATAAATATTTGGCTTGTATTTGAACAATTAGGTATAGCTTGTTTAAATCGAGTTTAAATTGAATCTCAAATTTTTTATTGACCTTATGTGAAATTCGTGCAATAAAATATCGATCGATAAAACCAGTTGGGGTAAACAGATAATGACTATTAATTAATTAATTTTGTTTCTTTGAAACTGCCTTCTATTGCGTCAGTTGAAATAAATCGGGAAATGAGTATTGACTAAATAATTTTGACATTTAATATCTAGCTAACTCAGCGCTAACGACTGTTGTCATAATACATTCTGTCAATGCTATACAGTTATTTTCTGTTTATAAATACGAAAAATCAATGGAGTATATAAAAAATATATTTTCGAAATCATAATGATATTATGACTATTATTTAACAAAGTGATGTCTCATCAAACTTTAGTAATCGGTCGACAGCGGGTTTTGGGTCCCTATTAGTTGTAATATTACATACATTTAAGCGGGATATATTAGATTCGGATCGAGACAATTTGAATCCTAGCTCTGTATACATAAAGCTATTTGTACTCAAACATCATTTTGAAGTACGGGCCTCGTTGTATAACCTAATTTTGAATATGATCAGAGCACTGTTGGTATGTGGACATTTCGCTTAAGAAATCGGAGTTGAATGGCCATTTTATCCTAGTTCAGTCGAAGCGTATCGAAGCGTTTTATCCAAAACTAAACATAGCAAATTCAACTTTAACTTCACAGCGTAAATCACAAATGGGATTTAAAAAAAAAACAATCCTAACAAAATATAAGAGAGGTAGGGCGTAGCGAATCTTCGCTCGAGTTAAAGTCCGGGGAAGGACCTCCACCATATAGAATACCGCAGCCAAATGACCTCCGGGTCGTATTTCTGCCGGTGAGTAGGGTTTTCGTAGTTCGTGGGGGGGTTAGGGTTGGGCCGGCATGGCGGTGGCAACTGGCAGGTAGCTGACCAGTTACGTGCCCGTTATCACAGGTACTTGGACTCCTCTTTCGCTTTCCATCAGGCGTAGGGAAGCCATTATGTCGAGCTACTATAAAAAAAAAAACAATCCGCTCATTCTCCGGAAATCGCGCGTCTTTTTATAATCTGAAGTAAGTGTGCGTTTCGCTCTGGAGTTTAGTTTGAATTTACTACTTTCTGTTTTGGATAAAACGCTTCGATGCCCTTCGCCTCTGCGCTAGAATAATTTGACCTTAACGTACCATTGTGTTCTGGCCTCACCCATGTCGCGTTCCTTTCCACGCAGTGTCACGAAGCCACCCGCGGCAGTAACGTTATTTTAGTGAACAAATCATGTTACCATTCACTATAAAATCGACTTGTATAATTGTAAGTTCGTTTCTCGATTAATGTTAAGAGCGATATCTACCACGGACGTACCGTGGACGCCTTAGTTATTAGAGAATAGAGGTGTATCATTATTGTACAAAAGAGCACTCGACTTGTAGGCACATCGTTATAATAGTAATTAATACCCGAGAGATATAAAAGAATTGAAATAAATGCATAAAGTTTTAAAAAGATATTTTCATACCTTTTTGCACATGAAACGGAACGGCGTCTCTCAAAATGGACGCCGCGTAGAGTAATTTAGTTTTGGCGGGACGCGCCATTTTGATATTTTTTTCGAAACACGTTTTTGTAATTACACAATAGATTTAGCACCTGTCCCGTATTGTTTTATAAAAAAATTTCTACACTCTTGCATTTTTTCAAGTAATCAATTTTAGATGTGACTATTGTATTAAATTGATAAAAGGATCGAAATGGCGCGCGACCCCGCCAACACACTGGCTGCTATTTTAAAGTTAGCGTATTTAAGTAAGTGAATTCACGACCAATAATTGTAATTTAGTGGAACTTGACAGATAATTTTCTTAGTGGAAAGATAATAATTGTGACTGAGTGTTTCGACAGTGTCTGTATGGGCTTCCAGTACTCTTAATACTGTTACTTTGACGCCCCCTGAGTTTTGTTATGTTCTCCACGATTTGTGAACCAAATTAGTCTATGTCAACCAGTGAACGTTTTTTTTATTAGTGTTATATTTTAAGGCTAGATGTTTTTTCCTTTGCTACTCTGGCGTGACTAGGTTCTTTAACCTCACTGCAACCGCCATTTTGTCAAAAAGCGTAAATTATTGTAGTGACGTGAAGGGGACCTAGTGACGTCACAGTGCTGCACCTGTACATAAGTGATCGAATTTTTAAGAGGATCAAACATCCTTATTAGATTTTAGTATTTATTGATCACAATTTTTTTTTATTAAAAAGTCACATAGTGCGTGTAGGTTAATTGGTGATGCGTAGTTCTGTCCGCCATTTGGAAACTTGACGATTGGTCGCCGCGAAATTTGAACCTTGCAATAACGTTTTGTCGATGCAAATTTAGTGTATTTAAAAATAGTAAAAATAAATCAAAATGGCGGGCATGACGTATCTGAACGCCGGCCCGGGCTTATTATTTAACCATTGGCTGTCCGTAAAGACGAAAGCTATGGCAGTGCACTGAATGTGGCGCACTGTACGTTAAAGTAGGAGTGAGGATAAAGAATAGTTGTTTGTGTATATCGATAAGCTGTTGCGTGTATATGATCTCAATTACTAGATGAAATTGTTGATTTGTATTTGTACACACAGAAGGCAAGTACTTGGCAAGAGTATGATCAGTTTACTTCGATCTCTCTTCAACCCAGAACAGGCTGAGGTAGATCCTTATTGTTGGAGGCTAAGACTCATTTTGGGTCACACAGTCAGCTATATCAGTTGTGGGCAAAATTACTGACAGTTCTAAACTATGAGCTTAGCTCATTCAACTACATAAATGTTTAGCCCAAAAGTCCGGTATTCAGATATTAGGTTTAACTTTGGTTTATGTCCCGCCATGGGCTATAATAGGTGCTAATTTGAACTATACCACAGTTTCATTTAGTAACGCGAAAATATATAAGAATAATAAAGATAATAAATAATTATAAAGTATGTATTTATTCCTATATTTTTATGTTCATTTGTAATATTCAAGCAACAGATAAATTACCATAAAATTAATTCTATCCGAACATTTCCCTCAATCGTTTCTTTCCTAAGCCTTGAACTTAGCTTAAAGCAAATTAATTATGTCATTTTAAAAACTATGGTTCTTATAAATTCTTCAATATAGCCATAGTAAAAGTTAACAGTAGTCGACGTCATTTAGCCTTAGACCTTAGTATAAAAAGGTCACCTTCGACGACATCTACATATATTTTAAACTGCCATGGACTGTGGTTAAATAGCCCAAGGTGTTTCATAAATCTCAGTAGCATTTAATCTCCTATCTCCTACCAAGCCGGGGCCGGTCGCGTCCGCAAGAGTTGTTTTCGCGGTTCCTATGTCTTAGGCTTCTAAGTCTCTGAGCAATAATAAGTGGGTGTGAAGCTTAGTTACGAGTATACACTTTTGGAGGGCTTTTTTCTAACTTAGCTTTCGGTGGTCCCGCATAATTTTGATGTTCTGTTTTTAATTCGTGTTGCTCGTTCCCTGTATTTGAAGTGCGCTCGCTGGAGAGTACGGCTGGTTTATTGTAACATACATATGAAACGTTATAATTTGTTGTTGATTTATTAGGGCAAACGGTTTTGGGGAGGGTTTAATTAAGCGGTAATCTTGATTTTTGATTCATTGAAAGACGACTGTTCTTTATCTATTTGATTTGAAATTTATACCAATTTGGGTAATTAAGTGGTAAAATGGTGATCTTAAAAGTCGCCTATTCTAACTATTTGATTTGTAATATATAGAACAACAAAATGCAGATATTTGTTTTTATAAGCCGCTACAACAGTTTGTTTAAAAAAATAGGTATTTTTATTTTACGTATAATATAGTCCATAGAAAAATATATGAATACTGCGTATACGAACTCTAGTGTCTCATAAAACTTTACTTGAGAATACCTTCTTAGCCCAAATAGTGCAGTCAATGAAGCATTATAGGTCCGAATTTTTTTACTGTGATCCGATTTGCATGAAATTTTGGAATTAGGTTCATCTTACCATTAACTTCAAAAGTGAAAATGATTTGAACTCCGCCACCACCCTGGGGGTGGTTGCCACCCCTTCTCGGAAGTCAATGGTTTTCTTTTCAAAATAACCTCGGATATCGATTGAAGGTCCAATTTTAAGCAAAAAATCATCTATAAAGTTTTTCGAAAAATCTAATACTTTTCATGTTATTGGCAATTGAAAACTTGAAAATTTTTCACTTTTTTCATCGGTTTTTTTCAAATATCTCCAAAAATATAAGTTTTATCGAAAATTGTATAAAGAACAAAAGTGAAGCATGTAAAAAAATTAACAATTTGGGTTTTTATAAAGTATTCTAAGTGCAATATTAAGCTAGATATTAAAGATCAAAGCCGTTTTTTATTTTATCTGAAATTTCATCGATGTAGTCAATACCATCTATCAGCGAGCAAATGCATTTTATGCTTTCTAATCAAAAAGGGTTTTGTAGTGCTTGAAATAAGCTTTAAAATGAGCACTATTAAAAGTCTTTTACATGTAAAATAAGTGAGCTGTATTGCAAATAAGAGGAGCATCGACTGTTTTTTCTTTTGAATCAGTGGGTTTAAATAAGTGCCATTTCCACCAAAACTAAAGTTAATCATATTCCGCCTAGAATTAACTTAATTATAAAGAGTTTGATAGATTGTATTAGTTTGGCTGCTTTAGGACACATAGTTTTCAAAAAAGTCGTGATTGAAGAAAAATCGAAAATTTCAAATTTTTAAAAAACCCACCTTTTTTTCATAATATCTCAAAAATGACGATAGATACGTATAAAAGTGTAGGGATAAGAAATTTAGGTATTTTTCTGACAAACAATTTGGTTTTTTTGTTTTTTCTATCAAATAAAAATTGACGGAGATATGATTGTTTAAAGAGCGCGTGGCAGCGCAATCACAGCCTCTCTTAAGCCCTTTCACCCTTCACCGTTTTAAAACAAGGTTTTTCACTATATATTGCAATAAAGGATGTTGTAGCTCTCTTAATTACCTTTACAATGGTGTTTCATAAATTGTGATAGCATGAAAATTTAAGGAGTTATGGCCCAAAAACTTATCATATTTTTTTCTACTTAGTAACTGAACATTTCGGAGTGTGAATATTTGGAGCAATGTGAAATGATTGGCGACACATCCAAGTTATGAGATGTCTCTATGAAGCTGCCTCTATGTCCGGAGCCGAAACGTGGACATGAACTGTAAGGCTAGTCCACAAATTAAAGGTTGCTCAGCGAGCTATGGTAAAGGGCTATGCTCGGCGTCTCTCTGCGGGATCGAATCCGAAATGAGGTGATCCGACAGCGAACCAAAGTCACCGACTAGCTCACTGGATTAGTCAGCTGAAGTGGCAGTGGGATGGCCACATCAGCCGCAGAACCGATAAGCGTTGGGGTAAACGAGTTCTGGAGGGGCGAGGACGCCCTCAGGCCAGGTGGAGTGCCGATTTGCGCAGGGCGGCTAGCTAGTGCTGGATGCGAGAGGCCCAGAATCGATCTAAGCGGCGAACATTGGGAGAGGTCTATGTCCAGCAGTGGACTGATACGGGCTGATGATGATGATGATGAAAATATTACTTACTCTCTACTTACATCTTTTTATGTCATACCAAAATATTTTTGTGATTTTTTCAATTTAGGGGTTGTTTGCTTGGGTTGTAAGATTATCAAGGGGTTGAATATGATTTTAATATGAGGTAATTGTATTAGAAAACACTTTACAATTTCAACACTTACTATTAGACTGGTTTCTAGCGATAAAATGGCTTAAACTCAATTTTTCCATTAAGGGGTCATTTAGACCCCTTAAAAATAATTGGCGGAGTTCAGATCGTTTTCACTTTTGAAATTAAGGGTAAGATGAGCCTAATTCCAAAATTTCATGCAAATCGGATCACAGTAAAAAAATTCGGAGGTTAGCCCGTATTTTTCGCTTCATTGACTGCACTAAAATGATAGATGAATTATATGCAGCTGATGTAGTAAATTTTTGTAAATGATGAGGGAACTAAACTGACTATTGATAAATCGCATTTTTACGTTGCAAATAAAAAGTCTGCCTACTTTCCAACCAGTGTACTTCATAATGTATATTAACGGACAGTGATAGCTACAATACAAACGAGTTAGTGCGTAGTGTGTATGTGTAGCGGTAATTATACAATAAGATTCGCCTGACAATCGTGCCCTACTGAGCGAGGCGTGGCTGAGTGCGTGAATCGGCTAGTCTCGGGCGTCTGTTTCACAGATTAGTTGCCGTCTAGTCACCGCTGAGAGCATACACTAAGAGTGGAACGTTCAAAAATCTGTAAACCTGTGTAGATAAACGTTAGTACATATACCAGTATGTATAATGCCCTAATTCAGGTCGTTTTTTCAATGTGGACTTTGTTTAACCACTTTCTAGTGTATACATTTTGCGGTGGCTATTCGGAGTGAGTCGTTTTTCATCGTTTTTTAAATTATTAGTTTAAAACTCCACACAATCTCTTGTAAATTTCTATGTATAGTTGGGGAAATTAATATATGTTAAGTGTTTTTTTTTTACATTGGGAGTTTATGTAAATAAGCGGCGGGGGTCGCGCGGACGCCCTTCGGTGTGCAAAAGCCTTATACTGTATCGTAAGTATGACTCGCAAGCTTGTACCATATAATATAGTGGGTGGAACTCTCAAATAGCTGTGTATATTGGGTGTATAGTTATCTATAATTTCTTGTTTTGTTTTTATTTTCAACTAATTATAGTAATTTATGCCGATAAAAATATCTATATTATACATTTATATATGTATGAAGAAAGATACAAAATAGTTTATAAACACTATAAATATAGATGATAGGGGTCACACCACACATGAAGATAGCTTATAGTTTTGGTATGTAAACATTATATTACTTGTAAATAGGTCGGTAAATAAAAGAATTGATACAATAAAATTTAACTTTATGTTATTGTAATATTTTTGTAGATGCGTTGTTGGCGGCGGGCGTGACCGCGAGGCCACGCCCGCGCGCGCCCACATCCTTTTTTATTGTGCATTATTTTTCTGTAAGTTGCTTTTCACTGTCTTTTCTAGATTATTTTTAAATCATATAATTATATTCATAAAGTACGATGAGTCACGGTGAATTATTATCATATTATTATGAATGAAAAGAAATAAGGAATATTATTGTTCTGCTATTATTAAATTTGTAAAGTTAGTTTATTAATAAATGAATAAAAATATTTGTTGTTTTAATTTATAGCTAATTAAATAGAAAAGTCGTAGAAAATTATTAATGTACTAAGTACTAAGCCAGGCACAAAAAAAGAAACAAGTGAGCATCGCAAACAAGCATAGTTGGTTTTTTCGTTGCTCACTTTTTTCTAACGAATGAAAGAACTTTAATAAAAAAAGTAAGTTTTAGGTGCGGTGTGCATGTGTGTATTTCTACGGCTACGTAGGTAGCTTGAAAGACTGCTCAATTCCTGATTGACGATTGGGTTTCTTAAACTGGTTTTAGTATGTACTTAAGTACCTACTTATTAAATAAAAAGAAATGGGATTCACAAAAATGATAAACAGTTTATTTTAATTTTAATAAATATACTGTTTAGAACCAGGTTACTTAAACTATTTCATAGCCAGTTACATGCATAGCATACATTAATTACATCAAACAAAAGAACGTGTCCCGCAGTGAGCGGCCGAGTGTGCTAGTCTCTCAGCGGCGAAAAATAGTAGAGTTAGCGGCAAACTGTCTTCCATATTATCCGTCGGTTCGTCTGTTGCAAACTTCATACCTAGGTAAGCCATAGGTACATTTCATTCAAAACAATAGGGAGACAAACTAGCGACAAATATATAAACCGACTGTTCAGCCGCTCAGAGTCGAGTCAGCCGCTCATTATGACCCTAAAAGACTTTATTCTCATTGTCGCCTCCAGCTCCATCTGCTTTCTTGACCGAGAGGTCGATGGGGCGGTCCTGGCACTCGTGGGGGCGAATGACCCCGTACAGGGGCACCGGCAGGGCCAGCTCGGGCTCCGACGAGGCCTTGCTGTGGCGGTGGGCCTCCACGCATTTCGAGTTTCTACTGTGCAACCTGGAAAATAGCAAGACCATGAATTTCCTTTGGAATTAACTAATTGTCATGAATTTGATACATAGTGTGTTCATATCATTTTGAAAAGTGCGGTGTGTAGATATTTTAGGTAGTTAGTCTCTGTACCTAGATTGACCTAGATCTATATAAGGGACTTGGGAGAATAAGACTGTTTTGAGTTGCGAAATATACCGACGCTGACTGACTGATCGGCTTGCTGCTACAATTCTGCTATCACCTTGCGGTAGGGTTGCAGGATGCCGCTACCGACTACAACAAGCGGCGCACTTGTACTTGCGGCATAATTCGCTGCAGTGCCGCTGACCGAACAGCTTGCAGCTACATTGCTATAACATGCCGCTCACTTGTACTTGCGGCATAATTCGCTGCAGTGCTGCTGACCGGACATCTTGCAGCTACATTGCTACAATATGCCACTCACTTGTATTAGCGGCATGCGTCACTACGGTGCCGCTCCAGGTCCCGCCGCTAACCGAACGCATTGCCGCTCCGATGCCGCTACATTGCTACAACAGGCCGCTCACTTGTACTTGCGGCAGGCGTCACTCCGGTGCCGCTCCAGGTACCGCCGCTGACTGAACGCCTTGCCGCTCCGATGCCGCTACATTGCTACAACATGCCGCTTACTTGTACTTGCGGCATGCGTCACTGCGGTGCCGCTCCAGGTACCGCCGCTGATTGAACGCCTTGCCGCTCCGATGCCGCTACATTGCTACAACAGGCCGCTCACTTGTACTTGCGGCAGGCGTCGCTGCGGTGCCGCTCCAGGTACCGCCGCTGACTGAACGCCTTGCCGCACTCAGCGCAGCGCCACTGCCAGGAGTGGTGCCCTCGAGTTCGCTGGTGAGCTCGCAGGTTCGACCTTATTGGGGAAATGGCTTCTATTAATTTAATAGGTACCTAATGCCCAGATATTTTTTTTTATAGTAGCACGGAAAGCGAAAGAGAAGCCCAAATCGCTGTGACAACGGGCAAGAACCTGGTCGTAACCTGGTCGTAGGTATGTACGAGTACCAGATTACAAGATGTTGGTGGTATAGGGTCTATTATGCTACTGGCTCATTTGGTAGTGACCTCTGCCTTCTGAGCCGAGGGTCGTGGGTTCGATACACACACAGTACAAACATTTGTGTTTATGAACATGTCTGTTTGTATCGGTCTGGGTGTTTTCTATGTATAATATGTATTTATTTCAGTAAGTTTATCAGTTGTCTTGTTCACATAGTACAAGCTTCGGCTTACTTTGGGGCTAGGTGGCGATGTGTGGCCCAGCGTGGCATGTCTTGGGTTATTTATTATTTTATACTAGCTGTGCCAGCGACGTCGTCCGCGTGGAATAGTTTCTTGGGTAGTGATTTTAATGACCCCCAGTGCCTGGCAGCTGGCAGCGGCGCGGCGCAGATCTCGGCGCGCTTTATATACCCGCGCAAACGTACAGCAGGCTCGACGTGATTAGTTAAATGGGCGTAACTTTTTTATTTATGGACCGATTAACATGAAACAAACACTAAATGTTAAGGGAAGCTTCCAGCAATATATTAGTGAAAACCGCATCTCGGATACGCGGTTTCTGAGATTAGCGTGCACAAACATACAGACAAACAGGCAAACCGACAAACAGACAAAAATTCCAAAAATCATTGTTTTGGGTACTATTGCATTAATAAAGGCCTCCCATAATATTTTTTCACATATATCTTCCATGTACAGACAGCGACTCGTTACATTTTTATTATATGTATATGTATAGATAGATGTCCAGCAGTGGACTGCAAAGGCTGATTTCTGATTATGATGAAGGCTGAACTGCCAAGCTGGCTGTACCTGTCAGCGAAGGTGCGTCCGCAGCTGACGTGCGGGCAGGGGAAGGGCCGCTCGCCGGTGTGCAGGCGCAGGTGCCCCTTCAGCACCCAGGGCCGGTCGAACCGCTTGCCGCAGTACGGGCACGCGTGCGGGGCGCGCGCGCGGCGCTCGCCCCACTGGGCCGATGGTGGTACGTCTGGGGCGATCGGGATTCACTGACTTGGATTTTCAAGGTAAATGTCCGCTATTTCTGTACGATAACTTTTTTTAATGGACTTGACCCGGTGGCTCAATGAGGGCTTCCGTTTTTGTGTTCACCAGAGGGCGCCACTATATAGTGAGATCCTCGGGCATAGTTTTGCATGCGATAACTGTTTGTTAACGGTTATTACGAGTATACAAACCAGTGAACTATAGTTCATTCGCGTTAAGAAAATTATAATTTCTAGCGTTTTAATTGGCTAGTGGCCTGTCAGTGACCTGTCAGTCACTATTTTCTTAACGCGAATGAACTATAGCTTTTTTTTTCAGACCGATAATTTATAGGTATACCTCATTTTCTCGGCTCCGCTTTTAAAGCGCAGACAATCATTGAGTCGTGTCTCATATTTTCCAAAATTAATGCTGGCTGTGCCAAAATTGCACAAAATTATCTAGGGGCACGGCAGTGCCCCGCCAAGTCGAGCAAAAAAGTGGCATTTAATTTTCCGAAATAAACTCGTTTTACCCACAGAACCAATGTAATTTGACATTTTGGAGACCTCACGCTACACTAGCAGCTCTGGTGGCGATAGCCCTCATTGGTAGTGACCCAAGACTAAGAAGAAGGGAACACGTGTTGGAAGAGACTTCTACGGCCTAATGGTCCTATAAATTAATCGATAGGAGTTGCGGGTGTCCATGGGCGGTGTCGACTGCTTACCATCAGGCATTACATTTGATCGTCCGCCTCATCTTGCATAAAAAAATGACCTAACATGATATCGATTTGAAAGCTTTTAGATAATAGATATGTAAACGAATCTTTATTTCTATAACTCTATGCATGTATTATTAGGTACATGTAGATTTAGTGAGCCCTTATTTTTATATTAATTTATACTTGGGTCTTTTGGGTGAGCCTTGTTCGTGCACATAAATGTTTGTAGGTACTGTCTGTCAGTCACTGCACCAAACTGGTCGTCAAAATGAATTTTTGTCGACTTTCTACAATACTATTATATGAATCACTTTACCTTTATCTCCAACATCGTTCTCCTTATCACTCTCGTCGGCTTCAATATCTTCTTTCTCAAACGACTCCTTACAAGTCAGAAGTTCCTTATCCAATTTATCATCAGCATTGCTCTTAAACATACTCTTTAACCTCTCGGCTATCTTATCAATCATCCCTAATTTACTCTTAAGACTCTCTTTACTCCTTATTTCCTCTAATATAGGCGCCAACGGTTCCTTTTTGATTCTCCGTTTACAAAATTTCAAGTCGGCCATCTTTTTTTTGTCCGCCATGCTGGATTTTTTCCCGCGCGCATTTTCGCTGAAAACGCGCCGTTCCGTTTTGCTCTCTGTGGACCGTAAGTTGTATGTTGGTTTTTCTTTTTCTTTTTTTATTAAGTTTCGTTTCAAGTGTGGCGAGGTGACCGCCCTCTCGTTTTCGGATGCGTATTCGTAAGTCTCTGTGGTGATGAAGTGGTCCAAGAATTGGCTCCGTTTCAGGAGCTGGAGGTAGAATCTGGTGGATATCGGCACTTTATCGTTGAATAGCGTTTCGTTGCCTTTCAACAGGTTCCTTTGGCGTTTTAAGTTCATTTTGGATACTCGAGGTTTTAGGTCGGCTGAAAAAATGATTAAATATTTACTTACAAATCGTCAAATTGGAAGGGCTGGTGCGTTTCTCGGCCAGCGTATTAATCTGGCCATACAAAGAGGAAATACGACCACCCTTCTTGGCCTAATGGCTTTGGGCAATGATTTCGAACGTAGTTGTTATTTATAAGTTTCATTTTGTTATTTTCCTTTATTTAAAGGAATTTCTAATATTTTCAACTGAAAGGTTTATATTCAGATTTCGAACTTTCTACCGCTTCCTATCACTAAACTACAAAAATAAATTTTGTATCTATAATGAAACTAGGTACTCTCTTCTTCTTGAGTCAATGGTACTTCACCTCAAACGGAACCAGCCCAAAACCTGGCGACTTGGATGCCGCTATCGGTCGCCTTACAAAGGTCACCCATCGTGCACGTGGTACTCTCTAAAAACCCATTACTTAGTTACCTTTGTAGGTAGGTACAAACGATATTATTTACTTTTCGTCTCACAAGCACATTCATGCGTATGTATCAGCCATCGCTTCACATACATCAAACATACTTATCTATTTTGTAGAGAATGTAAGTCACCCAAAGATGTCTGGAAGATATCGCTGAAAGCGATAAGGCCGCTTGTATTGTACCTCGATTTTTCTTTGTATCTAGATCTAAGTAAACTGTTTGGTGTGCAATAAAGAATATTAATCTATCTCCACTTGAGTTTATTTGACAAAGATATCATTGATGGTAATAAATCCTAACAAACAAACAAACAAAGTATAAGCCGTAGCGCAGAAAAATCGTCGAATTTGATTTGTATTTTAACTTTTAATTAGAAGATGTTTACAATATTCCCCCCTCATAATTAAGTACATCAAAAAATATTATTCCTCTGATATAATTCCTAGAACAATCTGAACAACGACAAAGTACTTACTTTCAGCTGATTTATAACCCGATTCTTCTCGGAAATTGTCTTTTAAGGGACGTACAGAGTTTACAAAACATCTGGGCATTGTTTTTTATTGCTTATCTTATCTCAAAACTTAATATAATTGTTGGGATATCGTAAAATCGCAATTTTGATAAAATTCCCACTCTACCGCACTTGCTGTATAGACAGATTCAGAAACAAACGAAAAGAAAGTTTTTATTTTCACGATTCCAATTTCAAACCCGACAGCCAGTGTCCCTCGGGGCGCGCCGTATACTTTTTAAAATTTTATTTATGGAGTCCTTTGAAGAGACACAGCTGTAAGGAGGTGTTACTGTGGCAGAAATTCGATATGTATTCGATTTTATATCGAGTTATTTCTGTCTGTTTGTAAAGAGGGCTCGGAGATTCATTTTGAATGATTTGTTTGTAGTTGGGACGTTTTGGTCGCCAATTTAAAGACGTCTGGTTTGCGTCTTGCTTTGTTTTTGGTATAGATTCTTTCTGCTTTTGCTTTCAAGACGAAAAAAGCCGTTAAACGATAATAGTAATAATTTTAGTATGTTTTCCACAAATAGATTTTCTTTTTATGTCTTTAGTGTTGTATGAAGAAACTGAAATCTCAAGACTATTAGGTACTTAGACTTAGGCTATTCTTACGACACCACGAGAAGGGATAGGTGCTAATTTGTGTTCTTTATCCGTCACCGCATATAAGAACGATTTTAGTATGTCTAAATGTCTATCTCTCTTGGAAATGATTTTATACTTATTAATGAAATAAAACGTCATAAACAGATAGATATTCTTTATTGCTCAAAAATATAACAATACCATGAAAAATATTACCTATATAGGTATTGTAGTACAAAGCGATCTCTTCTAGACAAACTTCAGGTAGAGGACATTTGCTGAACAGAGGGAAGTATTGCAGAATTGTTAAAAATAAACTAAATAATGTCAGCAGCCTGCAAACGTCCACAGCCCTCCCTCAATGACAATTGTCATTTGGGGGGGGGGACAAGCGTTACGGCCGTATTCACAAACGTTACTATGCGGCGCGCGGACACACAGTGCCCAAAATCCTATACGTTTTTGGGTACCTGTGCGTTCGTGCGACGCATAGTAACGTTTGTGAATACGGCCGTTAGTTTTGTTAGTACCCAGGAAAAGGCTGCTGCCCGCTTCCTGATATTCCTTTAGTCGTCTTCTACGACACCCACGGTATGAGATAATGTAATTGTAAACGTTATGTTTATTTTATAATTACACAGCCCTATGCATTCGCGCCAACATGCCCGCCGCTTATGAATCTGTGGTGCGTCGCGAAAACTCGCGTTTCCCGCCTTACGTCAGTCCTCTCGTAGCGTAGTAGGTCGGAAAGCTCGCGCGCGCGTAGCGGCGTGCGCGGGCCCGGGGTTGCCAGGATATAAAACTTTATATTGTACACTTTAGTTACAGTAATGTGTGTTTACATTTCGTAGCTTTAAATGTACAGTCCGACAAATATATTTTGGCGTGTTACCGAAATCGGAGCATTTTACGTTTTTGTTTTATATTTTTGTTTTACAGTAACAACCTTAATGCAACCTCACGTCAATGTTGACTACGTGTCAAAAGGTCAGTTGGCCTTTTTTGTCTGTCCTTTCCTTTACTAAACGATATTTAGAAGAATGGAGTAAAAAACGTTTATACTTTTAATATGAAATATTTATTGGCTCTGTTGTATTTATTTTTGACATCGAGAAACATAGCCAAAATACTTTCCCTATAAAAAGAGAAACTACCGAGTTTCTCACAGGTAGAAACCAAATTATGTTCATTTGTGATACTTAACTATGTTTAATTATATTATACTTATCTATTACCTACCTATACTTATTAGGTAGGTAGGTTACATTCTACCTTACGCTAAGTGCGTTTATGAAGTCCATAAAGTAAAGATTTTATAAAAAAAAAAATTTGACGATCATCGTCCTCACATTTTGGTAAATACAAATATAAACATCCAGACTCGGAACAAACACAAATGTCACATCACACGGCCCTTGGTTTAGAGGGCCAGGGTCACCACCAAATGAAATATCGAGCCACTCAATATCTATCTATGAAAGTAGGCTATGTAGGTATACTACTGTCTCAAGTTGCGGGGACTGGCGCAAAGTGGCGTATTATGCGAGAAATCGTATTAAGCGTGATGGCCTTAAACGGGTTCTACTGTATTCTTATTATTAAGTGGTACCTAATAGGTCACTCACACTGTACGAATTCCCCACAGTGGCCACCCCACCGCGGGCGGGGCAAAGTCGCGCGGGGCGAGCGCTCAGCATCGATTATTTGCCGGCAGACCGCGGCGGACGCACGCGGCGACTCCGCCATGCCACGCGCCGCGCGAGTGAAGTGAAGTGCTGTGGCCAGTGACCGCATGCGGTGATACGCCCCGCGATGGGCAACTCCTGCAGCTCAGGACAGGCCCACAAGGACAAGGACAACGCCTCGCAGCACTCCGAAGAGTGAGTATCTTGAAGGTCAAGCGATAGGTTCCCCTATTTACGTCGATCTAACTTTTGGACCTCACCACCGCTTACCGTCTGACCTGGAGCGAGATCTAATGGCTATTTTTAATAAAAAAAATCTAATCTGACATCCGTTTGAAAACAAACTCGGGCGTGCCGTGGTCCGCGCGTAGATAAGACTGGTATATCGTTGAGATAAATCAATAATCATGGCAATGACACTAGTTGGCAGCGTAGCTACAAGGGCTGACCCCCTCCAGCTCAGCTCCTCGACTCCTTACCAGGAATTACGTTTTAACTGAAATTTCAGATATATGACTGGCTCGGTGGCTTAATTGGTAGTGACCCCTGCCTTCTGAACCAAGGGTCGTGGGTTCGATTCCCACCCGGGGCAAACATTCGTGTGATGAACACTTGAGTTTGTTCCGTGTCTGGGTGTTAATATTTGTATTTAAGTATTTATTTGTGGTACCATCGTTGTTCTGATACCCATAACACAAGTGCTTAAGCTACTTACTTTGGGATTAGAGCAATGTATGTGATGTTGTCTGATATTTATATATTTATATTTATATATAGCAACACTTTATTGTACACCATAATAATTGATTTAGAACTGTGACTTAGAACTAGGAAAGAAGGCAAATTGTTGACACAGTATAGTTATCGCTTTAAGCGATCTCTTCCACACAAGCTTGGGGTAGAGGAAAGCAAGAATTAAAAGGGTGAGGTGGTGTTGTACAAAAGATTTATGTAAAGAAACAATAAACAGAAATTAAAGGGAAAAGCATGAAGCATTTAAGATCTACCTATAACTAATAATATTATAAAGAGGAAAGATTTGTATTTTTGTATGTAACGAATAAACTCAAAAAGTACTGGACCGATTTTAATAATTATTTTTTTATTAGAAAGCTAAATTGTACTATGTTTTGTCTGTATTATGTTTTCCTGTAATGTCTGTGTTTTGTGCAATAATGATAGATATACTATCTAAAGCTACATTATCACTGAGTAACATAGGCTATATTTAGTTTAAAAATGTTTATCTGAAACACCCGAAGCGACGCAAGGGCGGGTCGCTAGTTCTTCATATTTTCAAGGCAAGAGTGAATCGGCTTTTGTAGGGCGAGCGCTCGATTAAATATCAGACAACATCACATACATTGCTCCGATCCCACAGTAAGTAGCTTAAGCACTTGTGTTATGGGTATCAGAACAACGAAGGTATACTTAAATACAAATATAAACACTCATACACTGAACAATCACAAGTATTCATCACACGAATGTTTGTCCCGGGTGGGAATCGAACCCACGACCCTTGGTTCAGAAGGCAGGGGTCACATATTTCTATAGATCGTCGTCTGTTATCAAAGTAAGGTAAGACTGCAACAAAAGCGCAACATCTGAGACACCATAATGCTGTAATTTCATAAGTAAATTAGTTAATATCTATCCAAGTCTATACGAATTCCGGAAACGAGTTCTACTTTAACCTCTTATTACGTAAACGACACATAACAAAAGCTCGTTTAAAAATCCAACAAGAAACTGTCAGCGTGTTGGTCTTTGTTTACAAGTAACAAATGTTCACGATTGTTACGGTCCGGCCTGTATTGTCGTCGTGGATGCTGCTCCGACTGAGCTCATGGCCACGTTTGTATGCTTGTCGTATACGGCCGTGTTGGTTTGTTACACGTATATGCGTTTAAAATTGGTATAAGTAATGCTTGGTTTATTTTTTTTTTATATTGGCTTAGTGGCATAGTGGCTTCCTCTCGCCTGATGGAAAACTGAAAAGGAAGCCCAAGTCGCTCAGGCCGCGGGCGGGAAACCTCAGTTTCCAGTCAGCCACCACAGCCATGCCGGCCTACAAGATGCTTCTTCACGCTTCGTTTAAAGGATCCCATGCTATAAGAAGTCGGAAACACATGAGCAGGCAGAGAATTCCATTTTTTGATGGTACGGCACAAAAAGGAGTTACCAAACTTTTTGGTACGCGAAGGTATATTTTCCACGGTGGCACCGCATGCCCGCTCGTGTGGTCCTATGACGGAAAGGTGATGGACGGATGGTTGTTGACTGTTATCGGCAATTTTTACTAAAACTAGCTTTTGCGTTTGACTGTGATTCGCTTGATGACAAACGATATCGCAATCTACGATCACACACCCAGCAAAACCCGGTTCACTCTCGCCTTGAACAAGGTTATATCTCTCGGGGTACAAGGAGTTAGGAAAAGAGTTCCATAGTTTAGTTGCTCGCACTACACACACATTGCATGAACCAATGGTCAAAATTACCGCAACATTTCATCCCGAGGATGCCGTGAGTGGAAGGGTATTATTAAGATTTCATCTTCTTAGTCGGTGGTTAGATATTTAGACCTTTTTGCATCCCAAACAATTTACTTCATCATCATCGTCGGCCTTTATCAGTCCACTGCTGGACATAGGCCCTCCCAATTCCTACACAACAAGCATTGTAATATTGGATTAGAATTTCTTTAAGTAAGTAGAACTACCAGGAACTACAGTTTAGTCCTACCTACTGTTGTGGAACTTTTCACAACGTAAGTAGTAGTACTTGAGGGAACGAAAACTTCCACAGATCTACCGAAAAAACAGGTAGGCCCACAGTAGAAGTGGGAATAAAAGGTTCTACTATTCTGTAACATACAAAATCGTAGGACTAATCAGAGAAACCATAGTATTTAAAAAAAAACAGACGGGATGTAGTAATTTTGACAAAAGACTTTAAAGAAAATATTATTAATGCTTTGCACATCTCTCTGAGTACGCAAAAAATAAGACGAACTAAATAAAATAGTCCCTTATTAAGCTATCCATTTCTCCTTTTGAGGTACGAACCCTAAAAAATAAGGTCCGCCGTCGAAACAGCCGCGTTGGTAATCTGAAGCGCCCTTAAGTTCTAATCTCAGGCGTTCCTGCAACATAATTGGGTTACCATATCAGGGTTGCATCTACCGGAGGGGACGCGTCCTCCCGGGAGGAAATTGCGACATGTCGGTGTTTATAATACTGCAGTAGCGTCTGTTGATAATAATAAGGAAGGATCTGAAAGGGCATACCTACTATCTGTATAAAGGTAGGTAGGTTTTACTTTCGAAAAAGAATATCATATTTGCAAGCTCTAGAATGAGCTGTGGTATCATGATCGGGGATGTAAGGTAGCGGCTTATCATCATTTCGCTCCAAGCCAACCCTACCTGCGCGTGGTGCATACTGCCTAATGACAAACGAGGCGCTGGCGCCGATGGCGGTATAAACATCACAATTGAAGGCGTAGCCAGATCCAGTATCCTCCAGATGTTTGCCCTAAGTGTCGAACAAGTGAGAGGCCTATGTCCAGCAGTGGACTGCAATAGGTTGATGATGATGATAAAATTGTAATAAACCGATCTCTTGAAGATCCGTCAAAGTCGCTTTTCATGAGTTAAGTTCGTATTTACGTAAAACGTATTCTGCCGGCAGCTAACATTGTAGTATAGTATTGTGTTAAGTTCACATTAGGTCAGCATTCCCTTCTGTGTACATAGCGTGTTTATAACAATGCTAATGTGTATAATTGCTCGAGACAGAATAGCCCATACAGAGTTGCTTACGAATGGACAGTAAAAATTAATTTATCTGAACAAATTTGTGTTACACACGAACATGATACACTTTTAGAATGTCTTAGAAGTCCGTACCTATACATATAGGTATGCCACCGTTATATTGTAAATACCGTTAGATTATGTGTCCCAGGTTCGAACCCACACTCCTTGGTAAACGGCAGTGTTCATGAACCAACACCGACGGGCCAGTTATAGAAATAATTAATAAATAACCCAAGACATGCCACGCTGGGCCACACAGCGCCACCTAGCCCCAAACTAAGCCGAAGCTTGTACTATGGGTACTAGACAACTGATAAACTTACTTAGATACCTTTTTTTTTGTAAATAAATACATATTATACTTAGAAAACACCCAGACCAATATAAACAGACATGTTCATGAACACAAATGTTTGTACTGTGCGGGAATCGAACCCACGACCCTTGGCTCAGAGGGCAGAGGTCACTACCAAATGAGCCACCGAGCCTGTCGAATAGAAAGAAAGATATCTATTACGAGTACAATTTAAGAGGTCTTATCGTAGTTCAAGTTACCTATCAGATAGCCATCAGGGTCTTTATCAGCAAGGTGTTTAAGACATTAAACTTATTTTAAAAAATATATATGTACAACTTCCTCTTCCGGTCTGGCCTACAGCTACGGTCTAGCTAGCAACACGCATCTAAGAAACTTGGGACAAATAAATAAATTCTATCTTCTTCCAACCAGCCTTTAATTCCACAAAACCAAACTACACTCCGCTAAAGTCTTCGACACAAGGTTTGAATTCAGTCATGAAAATCGCTGGGACATCATTACTTACTTAAAGAAATGTAACCAAACCCTGATTGGTCATGATCTGGAGTGTTGCATGAAGATGACATCTAGTTGGTCTGTCATCTGAGAATTGTGAAACCAGGGCAATTACTCATTTGGCTCAAGTTACTGGGTACATCATCAACTGTTATGTTATGTTCCCAACGTGGGGCTCTAGTGTAGCCTACATTAGGGCGATAAGCCCTACGCCCTGCGGTATGAGGCGTAAGAATCCCGTTTTTTTTATAAAAAGAGTGTTCAGAATGACTTCACTCCACCTGATAGTAAGCGGTCGTGAGATCCAAATGTTCGGTCGACAGGCACACTAGGGAAAACCCACCGCGCCTGTCGTCTTTATCCTTAAGGCTCACTGAGATGCCGTTTCACACCCCACCTAAAGAACCTAAGATTGTAAGAGCCCTGCTTGTCTTATAGAGCGACTAAATGGACCTTTGGGGTTGGTGGTCCTCCCATGGATAGTCAGTATCCTTACAGTACCTGAATCCATCCCACACACTCCTTTTTTGGCTCGTTCTATCATATGCTAGACGGCTGCCTGCTGAATAGTTTAGTTCCTCGTTCTTGCCCCGTGCCATTAAGTCATGGAATGCCCTTCCAGCTCACGTGTTTCCTTCCTCTTACAATTCTGGGTTCTTTAGGCGGGGCGTGAAACGGCATCTCAGTGGGCCTTCACGGTGAAGGCGACAGGCGCGGTGGGTTTGCCCTAATGTGCCTGTCGACCTAACATTTGGACCTCACGACCGCTTATCATCAGGTGGAGAGAAGCCATACTGAACGCTCTTTTTTATAAAAAAAATGTCTTGTATTAAAAAATCAAAACAAATCCCCGGAATACCGTACGTATAGGACAGTGTTATCGATTCCCATTGTCACTAATTCCGTGACCCATGTCAGGTGTATATCATATCCGCCAGTTTCCGCCGCGCATGCGCACGCGACGAGCATACGCGCACAAACTCCAACGCAAGTGGAATACTAATGACGATGCGCGGACACACTCCAAATTGAATTAGAGTATCTAAATTTTATTTTGGCCGTGTTTTTTTTTAAGAGAGCTTTGAGCTGATGATTGCACATTAAAATAAAATAATGCCGCATAGGCATTAAGTCCGCCTTTACGGAGGATATACCTATAAACGCCACACTCGGCAGGCGGATTGGCGATCGCAGGGCGTAGCTTCTCGTTCCGGTGACGCTGCTGCCCGCCATCAGTCTGTGGTATTTAGCTACGCCTTCAATTGTGATGGTTATACCGCCACCAGTCGGTTGCCAGCGCCTCGTTTGTTATTCGGTAAGATGCACCACGGGCAAGTGAGGTTGGCTTGGAGCGAAAAGATCAAATTGAAAGCAATAAAGATTAAATAAATAACTTTACTTTCCATCTTTACGGTGTAATCAACAGCGTGCAACCCGCAATGTTTAAGAGCGCGAAAGTCTATTTTAATAAGCCGTAAGTAATAATACTTACATGTGTGTTCATTATAGTGAGATGCGGGATCGGCTGCGACGGGTATTTTACGATACAGTGAAGGCCGCTTACCGATATAAAAATATAATTTGAGAATATGTTTTCTGGAAACGTAAGTGTACGGGCAAATTGTGGCAACACTCTGTTATCATAGACAAATAGATGTTCTTGAACAAAACGTTTAAATGAAACAGTTAGTGCGTAACTGCTATGCGTTCCTGGTGATATGGCAAGTTTAAAATATGACTGGCTCGGTGGCTCAATTGGTAGTGACTCCTGCCTTCTGAACCAAGGGTCGTGAGTTCGATCCCCACCCTGGACAAACATTCGTGTGGTGAACATTTGTGTTTGTTCCGTGTCTGTGTATAAATACCCAGACTTAACTCTTCAGCTTTATAATATTACTCGTAGTCAGGAATAATTCTTTCATACATATCATAAAGAAAAATAAAATAAAATATATTTTTGGGAAACATATAACAACGAGCGAATTAATATAAATACTTAATGACATACCGTATTAATAACTTGAGCGGTGTGAAAATTAATAAAATTGTGATTAATTCATTACAGACATTAAAATTCTGCTTCTTTCAGTAAACGCTGCTACCTGTTTCGAAATATTCCCGTAGTCGTCCCTTAGTGTCGACACCCCCAAGATGGGATGGGGTGGGCCCAGAATTACCAATTAGGCTAGTAGAAAACACATAGAAAGAAAGTATTATCTCCTTAGTACCTATATTCCGTTTGTAAGCATAATATTTTGAAACCAAACCAAAATATTTTGATGTGGAGGGTTCTTGACCCTCCTCTCTAGTCTCTGACATGGATCGGAGACCTGCTTCCATAGACACGGCCATCAGGCATTGAGTGATTGCGTGTGGCCACAGTATAGAGAAATGGAGCAGTATGCAAACGACTAGGGATTGCAATCCGGTATAATTTTCAATCCTGCCGGATTTAAAAGTTACTTAGGGCCTAGAATTTAGTGATATTTAGCTTTGATAATACATAAAAAGAAAAATAAAATACCTATTTATGTAAAATAAAATCACTTTTAATGATATTTTTGGTATTAATTGTAATATTTGGTACTATTCGTACTAAATAATTTTTTTAACTATTCTAAATTTGATGTCTAATCAATTTACAAATATCGAACCAACAGCCTAGAGTACAACTTTCAAGTTTCTAGCTCTGAAAACGACGATACTTTCATATATATTTTCATCCCCCTTTTTAACTCCTTACAACCCTTTCGTATATTATTTGAAGGCCATATTCATTTATTTATATCGAATCAACAGCCTAAATAACCCAAGACATGCCACGCTGGGCCACACTGCGCTACCTAGCCCCAAACTAAGCCGAAGCTTGTACTATGGGTACTAGACAACTGATAAACTTACTTAGATACTTTTTTTTTGTAAATAAATACATTTATACATAGAAAAAGGTATAAGTCTCAAGTTCTTAGCTCAAAAAGTGGGCCTTAGCGGCCTTTTCTCACTTCTTATCATTTCACAAGCAACTATGGGCTGCAATAACAAAAGTTACTGAGCTTTTATTGTCAAGGTACTTTGATCAAACTTTTTCTAGTAGATACCTACTTTGTAGTCTCATTTCAAGCTAAGTTTCCTCACTGCCGTTCCTCAGTCGCCGCTAGCTACAATATTCTCGCCTGGCGTCCGGCCAAATATGTATGAAAAGTAAATTTTTTCATGCTGTTTACATCTGATAAGTACTATGCGTATGGGACTGTGAGTGGAGAGTATTTATAGATACCGTCGTTGGATGAAAATATGAGGAACAATCGGTGTTCCGCTATTAGACACTTGATTAGGAAGGGGTGCCCTTGGACCGAGGACAATTCAGCTGCTAGATCAAACAATATCGGATCAAATACCTAATTTTTTTATTCGAAACTAGCTGACACGGCGTAGGTACGTAGTATCGCCATATTTTTTAACTATTTTATTCACCTAACCTTTCCTGGATCTCACTACAAAAATCAAAACCAAAATTAACCAAATCGGTCCAGGGGCCCTACTACAAAAAACGAAAACGATCATTCGTCGAACGGATCGCGTATTTTTGCCCGATAAATCCCTCTTATTTGACCCTCCCGTGTTCGAATATACGAACTTAAATTCGTCAACGTCGATTTTCAACAATTTAATTGATATAGTAGAACACGGGAGGGACAAATGAGAGGGATTTATGGGGCAAAAATACGCGATCCGTTCAACGAACGATCGTTTTCGTTTTCTGTAGTAGGGCCCCAGACTTTGTCGAGTTTTAGCGAGACTAACGAACAAGAATTATACAACTGGTAAACTTATTAAGATACTTTTTTTTGTAAATAAATACTTATACATAGTAAACACCCAGACCAGTATAAATGCAAAGCTGTGAATTGAGTTTAAATACAATTTCATTAATTGATTTCAATCAATATCAATGGAATTTCTTATCTCCTGTGTCCCAGTATCCTGTGTCGAAGTCCTAGAATATCATCGGTATGTCCTAAAAGCCACACTTGTGCATCTTAACATCTCGCACTTATCTTTTTATCCTAATTTTACTACTAAAGATATCTATTGCTTTTACCGTTTTATTGTTGAAATGTAATGCATACGGCGCTATGTAGGGTACGGTGTATTAACTAGTAACACGGTGTGACGTCGACGTGCGTCATCGTATCGTACATCTGGGTCACGGGGCTCACCGGGCGCTCTGGGGCGCTCTGGGGCGCTAGGGCGTAGGGCGGGCGGCACCGAAGGCGATTAGTTCAACTAGTGTTATTGTTATAAAAGTATCTTCGTGTTATTAGCAATCAATTTTGAGGTAGGGCATAGCGAATCTTCGCACGAATCGAGCCGCCCGTCCGGCGAAGGACCTCCACCCCACAGAATACCGCAGCCAAATGACCTCTGGGTCGTGTTTCTACCGGTGAGTAGGGTTTCCGGGGCTCGTGGGGGGTTAGGGTTGGGCCGGCATGGCGGTGTAAACTGACAGGTAACTGACCAGATACTTGTCCGTTGTCACAGCGACTTGGGCTTCTCTTTCGCTTTCCATCAGGCGTAGGGAAGCCATTATGTCGAGCCACTATAAAAAAAATAGCATTGGAAAAAGAGATCATTCATTATCATCATCAGCCTATTGCAGTCCACTGCTGGACATAGGCAATGGCATAGTTGTTTGCCTGCACTCAGGGCAAACATCTGGAGGATATGTCCATAATCGCCACGCTGGGCAGGCGGGTTGGCGATCACAGGGCGGTGTTTCTCGCTCCGGTGACGCTGCTGCATGTCATCGGTCTGTGGTATTAAGCTACGCCTTTAATTGTGATGGTTTTACCGCCACAAGTTGGCTGCCAGCGCCTCGTTTGTTATTCGGCAGGATGCAACACGGGAAACTGAGGTTGGCTTGGAGCGAAAAGATAATAAGTAGGCCCCTCCCCAACATCCCAGTATTTTTGATATTAAACTATATTTCATTTTTTGTAGCATTAGAAGAATAACGCATCATTCATTCAAGCGTTTTTTCAAAGTGCCGACCGAAAACCTGTCCTAGTTTGTTTGGATGGATGGATGTTTGTTACTCTTTCGCGCAAAAATTACTGAACGGATTTAATGAAACTTTACAGTAATATAGCTTATACATTGGATTAACACATAGGCTATGTTTTATACGAATAATGACGCGGGCAGCAGCTAGTTTGAACTCAACGGTTCAGCGGCTAATCGGCTAGTCTCCTTAAACTTTGGCCGCCGTGGCTGATACTCGGTCATGAGACTATTATTACTGAGTCGTTACCGTCTCCGTGACCCAGTTCCGATGACGCACGGCTACGTCACGCTTTGTTCGCACTGACGGGCTGTTGTCTGTCCGTCCATTGTGAGACGAAACATTACTGTGAATGAGAATGTGACCAAATACTTACTTAACTAACTTACCTAATATAACTCGACGACTGTAGCGAATCTTCTATATCATCACCAGCCTTGCACTGTTGAACATCTCTCCAGTTGTTCGGCAAAGGGTAAAATCCAGGCTTCATCTATGGCTATTATGATAGCTCTTATATTGAATCTTCGCTCGAATTGAGCCGCCCGTCCTCCACCATCCTCTCCACCTCCACCATATAGAATACCGCAGTCAAATGACCTCTGGGTCGTGTTTCTGCCGGTGAGTAGGGTTTCCGAAGCTCATGGGTTGGGCCGGCATGGCGGTGGCAACTGATAAGTTGCTTTGCCCGTTGTCACAGCGACTTGGGCTTCTCTTTAGCTTTCCATCAGGCGTAGGGAAACCATTATGTCGAGCCACTGTAAAAAAAAAATAAAAAGAAGTCACTGGGCAGGCGGGTTGGCGATCGCAGGGCTACTCGCTCCAGTGACGCCTGTAGTGAATCTTCTCCATCATCATCATCAGCCTATCGTACTGTTTAACATCTCTCCAGCTGTTCGGCAAAGGGTAAACACCAGGCTTTAACCATAATCGCTACTGGACAGGCGGGTTGGCGATCGCAGGGCGTAGCTACTCGCTCCGCTGACGCTGCTGCCCGTCGTCGTGGTATTTAGCTACGCCTTTCGTCCTACACCAGTCGTTTGCCATCTTTATTTGTTATTCAGCAGGATGCACCACGGGGCTTGGAGCGAAAAGATGATGGGTCGCTTCCTTACTTCCCATTTAAGCAGATGAGGTTTGATAAAATGTAAGCAAGCGAGTAACGCTTAATTGACTGGCTCGGTGGTTCAGTTAAATTGTATTAAGTTATAAGTGACCTTCTGACTTTTGCCCAAAGTACCTAACGAACATTTGGAACATCATCAAACCTCGTCTGCTTAAATCAAGCTAGACGCAGTTATTTTGATATAAAGGTTTGAAAAAAAGGTACCGAACTCGCGTCTATCGGCTACAAACAAAAGATAGAGCTGCGTGTACGATGTGACGGCCGGTCGGCGCGTGCGCATGTATTTTTGTTGTTCTATTCGCGTCGCGGTGACAGCGGCCCGCCCTCGCTACACCCCGGGGTACTGCCCTGCCGAAGACATTTAGATAGATAGATAAAGAGATACATTTTTCTTGCCCTTTTTTGCTCGATATCAATAATGGCAACAAATCTTAGTATGCATTTGAGATACTCGTATTAATTAATAGAATACTAAGTTGTTCTTTTAAATAAATAAATAAATCTATACTATATACTATATATACTATGCCACGCACTCCGAATATAATCCCTCCACAATTATTAAAGTTTCAATGTAAAAACAAAGGGGAAATCTATTCCACGCGGACGAAGTCGCGGGCACTGCTAGTAATAAATATTACACAACAGCAGTGGACTGATGTGGGCTGATGATGATGATGATGACACAACATCACATACCTACATTGTTCCGATCCCAAAGTAAGTAGCTTAAGCACTTGTGTTATGGATATCAGAACAACGAAGGTACCACAAATATATAATTAAATACAAATATAAACACCCAGACACGGAACAAACACAAATGTTCATCACACGAATGTTTGTCCCGAGTGGGAATCGAACCCACGACTCTTGGTTCCGAAGACAGGACTACTACCAATTGAGCCACCGAGCCAGTCATTTTTACTTCACTACTAAGTAAGTAAACGCTTGAAATCTAGTTAATGGTACGGAACCGTTCATGCGCGTTTCCGAATCGCACTCGGCCGGTTTTTGAAATATATTTCGCACAGATCTCGTCAACACTCCCCATCATATAATACCTACATCAGGTGTTAAAAGTGTCTAATTTGGCAACAGAAGTAATTACGTATCCAGCTTCCAGATCCCATCTAATTTATTGTCTATAAACATAGCGAATTGCCACAAATTATTTTTAATCCCACATACCGACGCCATGCCAAATTATAAAAATATGACACTCAAATAATATTTGTCACGTGAAATTATTTCGGGATATAAGTTTCCGCGCGTATACGGAAAGTTTTCGATTGCATCATGAGTGTGAATGACTTATTAGTAAATCACAACACATCGGAAACCGTGTGTGCGGTGACGGAAAAGAATAAAAATCATCGCTCCTTTACCAGCTTTTACCTTTAGTCTGTATAGCATCTTAAGAGAGGACTTACTCAAACTCTTACGTCTAAATAATAACTCAAGACATGCCACGCTGAGCCACACCAGGGGCGTAGCTGCCGCCGTATCTGCCGCATCAATTATACGGGGCCCCCGGGCCATGGAGGCCCCCAAAGTGCGTAAGCAAAAAACTAATAAAAACTTCCCAAATTTGGTGACAAATATTTTACCTTCATAATTCCTAAAGGCCCCTAAACAATTTTTTATATGGGGCCCCGCCAAGGTACGCTACGCCTCTGAGCCACACATCGCCATCTAGCCCCAAACTAAACCGAAGCTTGTACTATGGGTGCTAGACAAGTAATAAACTTACTTAGACTCTTTTTTTTTGTAAATAAATACATACCTAGTATTTTATACCTATAGTAAACACCCAGACCAATACAAACAAGCATGTTCTTGCACACAAATGTTTGTAGGTACTGTGCGGCGATCGAACCTACGACCCATGGCTCAGAAGTCACTACCAATTGAGCCATCGGGTCAGTCAGTCAAAATTATTTGGATGAACGTAATAAATAGGCGGTAGCCGGTTCTCATAACACGTCTTTAGAAATAATTTCCGTATCGCTGCATATTTTATACCAAATTACTATAATGATTAGCAATTTAAGAGTACCTAGTATCACATTTAGCGTATATTTTATAGGTACTTATGTCACCGTGAAATTGTAAATACCGTTAGATTATAATCCATCTCGCGAGATTGTAAACTGTTGAAAGATTGTGAACTGTAACATAATTCTTACATTTTAACTATTATTCGGTCACAGACTGTAATCGATCTGGGCAGGCGCCCAGCGGTCGCGATTATGGGTATATCCTCCAGAAGTTTTCCCTAGGTGGCGAACAACTGGAGAGGCCTATGTCCAGCAGTGGACTGCAATAGGCTGATGATGATGATGATCATAATTTCAACTCGTTCAGTCAGTGAGCGACCTACCGTCGCTCAATAAAAACAATAAGTGTTAAGTACGCAATAATGTTTAAAGTGGCGCCGTTTGCATGGCGGTTATAATCCGGAGCGAACGCTAAACAACTATTAGCGCTTTCACATTTGAACGACTAGTTCGGTAAGTCCTGAATGCCGTGTGATAAGCAGTCGGGTTTTAAGAGAGGTAGGGCAAAGCGATTCTTCGCTCGAATTGAGCCGCCCGTCCGGGGAAGAACCTCCACCCTGTAGAATACCGCAGCCAAATGACCTCCGGGTCGTGTTTCCGCCGGTGAGTAGGGTTTCCGGAGCTCGTGAAGGGTGAGGGTTGGGCCGGCATGGCAGTGGCAACTGACAGGTAACTAAAGTTACTTGCCAGTTGTCACAGCGACTTGGGCTTCTCTTTCGCTTTCCATCAGGCGTAGGGAAGCCATTATGTCGAGCTACTATATAAAAAAAAACATTGGAACGTCCTGCTAACGGTGTTAAGCAAGCGAGGAAGTCCTTTTATTTTTAAGTAAGTGAATGGGTAGCGCTTGACTCCAATTCGCCTCCAACCTCCAAGTGATGTTAGAGATTTTGATGAAGCGCGCTTACCCAACAAAAACCGATTTAAAAAAATAAAAAATAAAAAAAAAAAAAATAAAAAAAAAATTCATTTATTTCGGGCTCAGACCCATTTCATCATCAGATTTGATCTCGCCTGAAAAATCTGACGATTATTTATTTATGTAATCTTTATTGCACAATTAAATTGTGTACAAAAGGCGAACTTAATGCCACATAGGAATTCTCTACCAGTTAACCATTGGGTTAAGCAGAAACTATTTTAAGGTATTATACTCGTGTTTCGGTGAACACGGACTCCGGTAAAGAGTTCCATAGCTCAACTGTTTGCACTATGAAAATGTAACCGATCCGCATCCCGCCTTGTTGATGCAACGCGGATCCAACACACTATGATGAAGTCCGCTTAAGTTCCTGCCATTTCACTTGCCTTCTTAAATGGCCCATAACTCTAAGAAGAAGTGAACACATGTGCTGGTAGAGAGTTCCACAGTTTAATGGTTCGGCAGATGCAAGATTTACTGTATTTTTTATCATTCAATCAAGGGGGTTGATGCATACCGTCCTAATTGCATTTGGTCACGAATGAAAAAAAAAATGGTCCTACCTATTGGTATTCGGTCTCATTTGCATTCTAAATAAAGAACGTTGATTATACATATACCTATATTAAAAAAAGGAAAAAGGGATGGTCCTACTACAGAACCCTGGGAGACTCTCATACTTATGAGACCGCCTGAAGAATAAATTCCGCTATTTTTTAATTCTTTATGTTTCCCAACCACTGGTTCTCTGTGGCAGCCCTGCAGACTGGCCAGTGATGAATACCCGCCAATTAATACGGCGCCGCGTGACGTCACAGCGCATATATTGCGCTTTATCGTGCTCGCCACCTCGATTCACTCGACTCAACACTCAACGAACACTCGATAATCGGGAAGAGAGATCCAATGGAACTAGTGATGTACAGAGGGGAACTCAACTATTTAGGTACCATACTTTTGAACAACTTGGTTGATATATAATTAAAAAAAAAATGTAGTAGATAGATCAGATATTTTCTGGCTGTTTATCATTATGTATAGTCCATTTTTTTAGCATTAGAGAAAACAAAACTTGAGACTTTTATTATGCACGTTCAACGCGTGTAATCATCCTAGATGTTTTTGGCATCAGGAATGTTTCGCATACTATTAGGTACAATTTAGTGTAGGAATTCAAATTATCACATAACATTAATATAATATTTACACAATTTCCATAAAAAAAATAATAACTACCTATATTATAAACTTAACCTTCGCATTGAACATATTTTGTTTGTTTTTTATTTATGTTAATTTTTTTAATAATTTATTATTATTTTTGTTCATTTTTACAGGTACACACCTTCAGATGAAACTAAAAGGTTCCGTGTTCTAATATATTAATTAAATTATTATTGAGCCCTGCGCCCTGTGCCTGACACCGCTGTGAGCGCCCTGAATATAGGGACCCAAATAAGTTATTTAATCAGGGATTTATCAGGAAGTGTTCACGCTTTTTAAAACATTTTTTGTAATTTGTTTCAATGGCAACTAACCCTAACCCTTTCATTTAGCAACGCCAAGTGGCGATATGCAACATTTGTGCATTTTATACACATTGTTTTATAATCTGAAACGCATTTATTAACACAGTCCAATAACAACAAACAACATTATTATTAGAGAGTGACGTCAAAGTAATAATTGAGGGGGGGGGGGGAAGATAGTTTATTATGACCGGAAAGACTAACATGCTAAAAGTTTTAACATTTCATCCGTGCAACCGCCCCAAATTAACATTTTCTATGGTAGAGTTTATGCTCTACCATTGATATTAATTATGTATTAACAGCATAGTAATTTGTATAAAATCAAAGCATACTTAGTGGCTTCCCCACGCCTAGCGTTGCCAGGCGTCCGGATAAAGCCGGACATAGGTAGGCTTTTTGATTGCTAGTCCGGCCAAAATAAACGGTGTCCGGCCTGTTCGGCTTTTGTTAGGCTTTTTACCTAAACTTTTCACAATGGCAAACGAGTGAATCGAAAGACCGAACATGGCTGGTAGGCTTGGGTAAAAAATATCGATATATCAAAATATCGATATATTTTCAAAAAATAATCGATAATTATCGTCGATATTTTATATCTTGATATATTGATAATCGATATTTTTTTCCGGATATCAAATTCGATATTTTTTTTTCCGGATAGGGGTCGTTCAAGTATTACGTAAGCAGATTTATTACAGTTATTTACCCCCCCACCCCCCTTGTCAGCAAAAATAAGCAAAGCTCTTACCCCCTCCCCCCATGCTTACGTAAACATTTTTAGAATAATTTTTTTTTTTGGTTGGCGTGTAGCCTTAGGGGCACTATGGAATTAAGGACCTAAAAATTTTTGACCAAAATTGAATTTCAAGTTAGCTCATTTTTTTTAAAGTTCTATACATAAATATGGATAAAATAAACGTTTTTTGTTCTGTAGATAAAATTCGTAAAATGTATATTTTGTTCGAACGAGTTCTGGTGTGGAGACCGCGTCTCGGCAAACGTAGTGTAGGACCCCCTCAGGCAAGGTGGAGTGATGATTTGCGCAGGACGGCTGGCAAGTGCTGGATGCGAGAGGCCCGGGACCGATCGAAGTGGCGAGCATTGGGAGAGGCCTATGTCCAGCAGTGGACTGATGTGGGCTGATGATGATGATGTATATTTTCCGAGATATTGGTGATTTTTAGGGTTCCGTAGCCAAATGGCAAAAACGGGACCATTATAGATTCGTCATGTCTGTCTGTCTGTCCGTCCGTATGTCACAGCCAGTTTATTCCGAAACTATAAAAGCTACATTATTGAAATTTGGTACGTAGATGTATTCTGTTAACCGCATTATGATTTTAAAATAAAATCAGAAAAAAAATCCAAAACTTTTGGGGTTCCCCATACATAGAACTGAAACTCAAAATTTTTTTTTTCATCAAACCTATACGTGTGGGATATCTATAGATAGGTATTTAAAAATGATGTGGAGGTTCCTGGCATCATTTTTTTCTAAACTGAATAGTTTGCGCGAGAGACTCTTCCAAAGTGGTAAAATATTTGCTCCCCTCCCCCCGTAACTTCTAAAATATGGGCATGATAAAACTGAAAAAAATAAATGATGTGTATTACCATGAAAACTACTAACGAAAATTGGTTTGAATGAAATCTAGACAGTAGATTTTTTTTAAACGTCATAAATCAAATTACCAAATTTTATCAGTGGTACGGAACCCTACGTGCGCGAGTCCGACCAGCGGCGTAGCGTGGGTGTCGGCCGCCCGGGGCGGAAGACAATTTTGCCGCCCTTTTATTTTGAATCGTCAGTAATTCTCGCTGTTGTTTTGTTAGTCATAAACAATCCAAGCATAAAATAAAATACGGGGAATCCCCGCAAGTCTTAGACGGTGTTGGCAGCAGTCGCTACAAAATATCATTCAAAGAAAGGGGATTCCCCGAATCAGTTATAGAATAATTCCATGCTCTTTTCAATCGGTCCGAATTTGTAGTTCCGTTAAAAATATGAAATGGTTCAAATATTTTTATTATTAAAATTAGTATGGATAGAATATAGATTGTGAAATTTTGCCGCCCCCTAAAAAGTGCCGCCCGGGGCGGGTAGCCCCCCCCCCCCCGCCCCCACTACGCTACGCCGCTGAGTCCGACTCGCACTTGGCCGGTTTTTTTCTTTATATATGCATTTTTCTTGAAAACTATGCATTTTACGAATTTCATGTACAGGACAAAAATTGTTGCAAATGATGTCACTAATACGATGACATCTGAAATGATGTCAATCTAATACTAATACGATGACATCTGAAATGATGTCAATCATTTGCAACAATTTTTGTCCTGTACATGAAAATCGTAAAAAGTTTTCGAGATATTGGTATTTTTTTTCTTTGGCCATCAGCCAAAACACTTCCTCAGTGTAATACAATTTTTCGTACGAGAATCGAGATCGATTTTTAATAGATCTTCTATCTTATATCATCGTTTTCTTTTTCGAATCGATCTTCAAGGCACCGGTTCGAATCGATTCCTAAGATCGATTTTTTTGTCAAAGTTCGGCAACCCTACTAAACGTATGCATTTATTTGTAGGTAATTCCCCGAAAATACGTTTCGATTTCAAGCAAACAGAATGTGAGGATTGCCATTTGTGTTAAAAAGAAAATAAAAAAAGATGACGTAATCATCATCTAGACTCCCCCACCCCCCATGTCATCCAAAATAAGCAAAGCAAAGACCCCCCCGCCCCCCCATAGTGCTTACGTAATACTTGAACGGCCCCATATCAGATTCAATTTTTTTTATCAATTCGTTTTTCGACTTCAAAAAACGAAAACTATCGTTCGTTGAACGGATCGCGTATTTTTGCCCCATAAATTCCTCTCATAAATGTCCCTCCCGTGTTCTAATATACAAACTAAAATTCGTCAACGTCGATTTTCAACAATTTAATTGATATATTATTAGAACACGGGAGGGACAAATGAGAGGGAATAACGAGGCAAAAATACGCGATCCGTTCAACGAACGATCGTTTTCGTTTTTGTAGTAGGGCCCCAGTTCTCGATTAGGGCCGCGTTTAAAAACCAAGTCAGTTATTACAAGACAGTAGTTTGTTTCAGGCACACATTAATGTTTGGCATAAAGCTATTTTAATAAAGTATCTTCTTAACTTAAGAAGAATCTTAAGACTGATTTGACATTAGATTTTATTAATATTATTTCATAACAACAAGATTTATGACCATAATCAAAAATGCTTGATTTACATTAAATCTTGTCGTACCTATAAATACTGAGATACAAAATCCTTAAGAACGTAGGGTGTCCGGCCTTTCTAGCCAAATGTCCGGGTAAACGGGCTGGTATGTCCGGCTATAAGGCCTAGCGACCTGGCAACCCTACCCACGCCTGATGGAAAAGAAAAGAAGCCCAAGTCACTGCGGTAACGGACGAGTAACCAGATCACCTACCATGATCGTACCATTGGCTGAAAAGGTCTCAAGAAGTCCCTTAGTCGACACCCACGGGAATAGAGGAAAAAAGGTGCGGAGATCTGTATTGTTTAGCTGTCACCGGATCGTAGTATAGTCATTAGTATTTTGAGAGGATAATTAATTCACTCTTTGAACATCCAGATGCAACCCAGTGACTGGAAAAGTGCATATAAGTATCTAATTAGGAGCATAGAGTCATTACATATAGGTATAAACCTTTCATGTTCCTTATTTATTATATTATAAATACAACAGGATGCCGAATTAATAACCAGTAACGCTTAGAAGGAACGTGGAAAGAGAGACGAAATTACAATTAAAATTAGCCAGCGCGGGTCGGTGGGATTTTAAAACTCTTTTCACATTCAGCAAAAAAAATCTCACAAAAGAATTAGCTAAACAGCAACAAGGAAAAGCGCGGGAAACCTCAACTTGAGCGGGCGTCCTTTTTTCGGCTTTGATATTTTAATTAATTAATTTGATATATAGGATCAAATTTGTTGCATAGTGTACATATTTAAGTTCATTTATTTATTTTTAGTAGTTGTAGTGTAAATATCATCATCATCTGGTAAGTTTTTTCATTAATTTTTCGTTCTTCATGAACGACCCTGAAGATCCTGGGGGGACAGTCCCCCAGGTCTTCCACACTGTAACTGTTACCCATAATGGGTCTGAAATGGACACGGAAGGTTCAATAGTTGACACTGATGGGTCTGAAAATGCCAGAAATACTACAAAAAGAAAGCGTTGTTCTGGTAAAAAAATATGTAAGCATTGTAATAAAAAGAAACGAAGGCATCATAAATCCACTTTAATAGCTCCTTTAAGTGAGATTGATTGTAATTGCGAATGTTTTTCCGATTCTTCTCAACCCATTTCCAAGAAAATTGAAGTTAATAATTCAGTTTGTCCACCTCCCGCTCCGGTGTCTGCTTCTCAGACACCTATTCAAGATCCTTTGGCTTCAAACACTTTGGAATCGAATACTCAGCGCACTCCTGTAGGACGAGCATACTATAGCGCTTCTGATGTATCTCCATATGTGGTACATGTGCAGAGGGAGCAAACATCTCCCAATGACAATACATATATTCATCCCATTTCTTTTGGACATTTTCTAAAAAAAAACAACATTAGAAATATAGTAAATGGAAGTGTCAAGCGAATTGGTAGAAACAGGGCAACTCTGTCATTTACAAACTTTGAAGATGCAAATTCATTTATTGTCAATGGTGCTTTGAAGAAGAACAGCTATAAAGCATTTATTCCTACATTTAACACAACTCGTATGGGTGTGATACGAGGTGTACCTAACAGTTGGTCTGATGAAGAACTCATTGAAAATATCACAGTGCCAGTAGGAACAGGGAATGTATTAAAAGTGAGACGATTGAAACGGAAGAATGTAGTGAACGGAAAGAGTGAGTTTGTTCCGATAGAAACTGTAGTGTTGACTTTTGACGGGCAAATCTTACCTAAGAGAGTATTTCTATGCTACAATGCTTTGCCAGTTGACCTATATATCTTTCCTACTATCCAATGTTTCCAATGTTGTAGGTATGGGCACATAAAAAGCCAATGCAGGTCGACTCCTAAATGTTATAAATGTGGACAAGGGCACTCAGGAGAAAATTGTTCAGTAGATGAGGAGTTTGTTACATGTTGTATGTGTTCGGGCAATCATTTTGCAACCAGCCGTAAGTGCCCTGAATTTTCGAGGCAAAAGGCAATTAAGGAATCCATGGCAAAGAATTGTGTATCTTACTCTGAAGCTATTAAGCTTCATCCACCAATCACCAAATCTTATGCTGATGTCTTAACTTCCATAGCACCTCAATCTCCAGTTCATTCCATGCATTCTCCGTCTAAAAATCATCCCATCAGGACCAATTATAAAAAACAAGTAATTTTGAAAAAAAGCCCTCCTAAACCCCTAAGTAAAGGATATGATCGAGCAGCCCATGAAAATCTAACACACGACTATGACATGCCTTCTCCATCCAATGGATGTGGCTATAGTACTGATTTGCCCCTAACAGATATGTCTGTTAAAGAATTACTGATACACCTTATTAACAAGTTAACTCAATCTTCTTCCGTTTCACCGACCAACGCCGCCATCAATTCCTCCGATTTGTTAGATATTTTAAACATTCAATATGGATCACGTCCCACTAATAATGCAGTGGAATTGCCGTAGCATTTCTAATAAGAAATGCGACTTAATTTATTTTATTAATAACTATAATCCGTTTGTAGTTGCACTACAAGAAACATGGCTAAAACATGATAGTATTTTTAAAATAAATAGTTATTCATGCGTCAGAGAAGATAGATCTGACAGCTATGCTGGTGTTGCCTTACTTATCAAACATAATGTTCCATTTTATCATATTCCCATTCCTGGGCATAGTCCTGATTTTTCAATTATTGCCGCTAGTATTAATAATATATGTTTTGTTTCCGTTTATATACCCCACCCTTCTTCAGATATTTATGATGAAGTTGAAAATATCATTTCTTCTCTCCCTACTCCTCTACTGATCTTGGGTGATTTTAATGCTCAACATTATTCATGGGGTAGCTCAAATAGCAATTATTATGGATCTAGAATTTTAGATATGTTAGATGTAAATAATTTATGTATATTAAATACTGGTGACCCAACTAGGCGTACTCAGCCTCATGAAGCAATAAGTGCTCCTGACCTGTCTATATGCTCTCCTAGTTTAGCAACTTCTTTAACCTGGCATGTGCATACTTCAACACTAGGCAGTGACCATTTTCCCATAATAATCCGTTTTCCTAACATGGTAATCAATTCAACATCACCTAGTTATTCCCCACGATTAAAATATACACTTAAAAAGGACAGATGGACCTCGTTCAAAGAACAAATTGAACAGGAACTGACATCTTTGCCTACAGTTACTCAGTCTAACCAATCTGAATGTGCCCACGCATTAGCTACACTGTTAATTGAAACCGCAAATAAAACTTTCCCATTAAAAAAATGCGGCCCCAGAAAAATTCCTCTCCCTCCTTGGTGGGATAGTGATTGCTCGTCTGCAATCAAGGCGAGAAAAGCTGCGGAAAAAAAGTACAAAGATATTTCTACAGAGGAAAATTATAACGTTTTGGCCGAGTTGATAACAAGCACTAGAAAATTATTCAAAAATAAAAAATGGGAAGGTTGGAAAAAATTCTGCGCTTCTATATCACCAGATATCCCTGCTTCTATTGTTTGGAATAACATAAGGAGATATAGATCTATTTATAAAGAATCAAAGCCTCCCTTCCTACATAGCTCGATAGCCGAAGAGTTTCTTGATAAGTTAGCGCCATCTTTTGTTCCATTAGATATTATTAAGCCATCTATTTTATGTTTAAATTCTGAAGAACGAGTAGGCTTGAATGCACCTTTTAATCTTAATGAGCTTAAAGGCATTTTATCTTATGTGACCGATTCAGCTCCAGGGTTGGATGGGATCCCATATTCTTTTATATCTCACTTAAGTGATTCTAGTTTGACCTATTTTCTTACTTTAATTAATTCTGTAATGTTATCTGGTGTAATACCGCTTTCTTGGAAATCTCAAGAGGTAATACCCATATTGAAACCAGGTAAGCAACCTTTTGAAGCTTCGTCTTATCGCCCTATAGCCTTATCATCAGTCCTTATAAAGATAGCCGAGCACCTTGTTAAAAACAGGCTAGAATGGTTTATTGAAAGTAACGGATTATTAGCCCCTAGTCAATTCGGTTTCAGAAAGGGTAAAAGTACAATAGATAGTATTGCTATATTTACCACAGATATTCGTATTGCTTTTTCAAAAAATGAAAGTCTCCTTGCTGCTTTTTTGGATATTACTGCCGCTTACGATAATGTCGAGGTATCTATTCTTAAAGATAAACTCGAAAAATTAAATGTTCCTTTAATGCTTTCAAATTTTATAGTCAATTTATTAGCAGAAAGGTGTATCAGTGTCACCCTTGAAGACTCGACTACTAAATCTAGAGTATTATGGCGAGGTCTTCCTCAAGGTTCCGTTTTAAGCCCTATCCTTTACAACATATATACTTTCGATTTGGAAGCAAGCCTGAATGGTACTGTTAGAATACTTCAATACGCAGACGATTTACTTTTATATAGTTCTGGCCGATCATTAGAAAATTTAACTTCTTCCCTTGATTCGTCCTTAAAATTACTCAAACAATGGTTAGAGAACAATGGTTTAGCTTTGTCAGTTTCTAAGAGTTCTGTTGTCTTATTCACAAGAATGCGCACCCCACCTTCTATTTCTATATGCTATGATAATTCTATTATTCCTCAACAAAACGAAGCTAAGTTCCTAGGAGTATTATTAGATAGTAAACTTACTGGTATTCCCCACTGTTACTATATTGCTGCTAAATGTGAACGTTCTATTAACATTCTTAGATGCCTCACAGGCGTATGGTGGGGAGCACACCCTTTTTCTTTAAAATTACTCTACAACGCATTGATAAGGAGTGTTCTAGACTATGGAACCTATCTCTTGGAGCCTTGCAGTGTACTTGCTATGGCCAAATTAGATAAAGTACAATCCAAAGCCTTAAGAATTGTAGCTGGAGCTATGAAAACTAGCCCTATCAATGCTTTACAAGTAGAGTTATGTGATCCACCCTTAAAATTCCGGCGGCAATATTTATGCGACCGTTTTCTTTTCCGTGTGTTGCAGCATTCTAATCATTTATTACACTTAAAATTACGAATTCTCTCAGATTATATAGAAAAATCTTCTTATTGGTCTCGCAAAGATATGCCATGCCTTGTAATAAGTTACCGTAAGTTTATATCTTTAGAAGCACCTACCCATAAATCATCATATCTGCCCATTTTTGCCACAGATTTTAATTCATTGATCCACAAACCTAATGTTAATTTAGATCTCAATATTCCAAATGATAATAAAGCTGATATTCATTTTAATCTTATTTTAGCCAGGGATTTTGAAAACTATCATTGTATATATACTGATGCATCTAAACATAATGGTATAAGCCCTGTAGGTGTGGGCGTGTATCATCATGAGTATGGAATCGTACAAAAGATTAAACTTCCTCCTGAAACTTCTGTTTTCACTGGTGAATGTTTTGGCATCTTCAAGGCTCTTGAATATGTATTATTGTTTAAACTTTCGAAAGCTCTAATTATCTCAGATTCGAAAAGCGCTCTTCAAGCCCTAGAAAAATTTCCATTTAAATGTAATACTATTAATACAGTTATCTTTGATTGCAAAAAGCTACTATATCAATGCGTAAATAGGGGGTTTGAAATATGTTTTATGTGGGTTCCTGGCCATAAAAACATTTATGGTAATGTTAGAGCTGACAAGTTGGCAAACGAAGCTGTTCTTTGTGGAGATTTAACCCCATATAAAAACTTTTGTGAGGACTTAGTTCATTTGGCCAAAGTCTATCTTCATAGGACTTGGGAAGTAAATTGGGATCATACCACTCAATTCAAAGCAAAACACTATAAATTGATTCAAAATGAAATTGCATTAAAGCCGTGGTTCTCTAAAATAAGACTTGGAAAAATTGCCACTACCAGTATCATAAGAATGCGATTGGGTCATGTTTGTTCCCCTGCAAATCTAGCTAGATTTCACATAATTGATAACCCTATGTGCGAGTGTGGCGCGGGGATTGGAGATCTGAACCATATATTTTTTAGTTGTTCTAAATATGATCGATCTTCATTTATAGTGAGTTTAATAACTTTACGTGTTCCTTTCCCTACATCGATTATTTCCATATTGTTATTACAAAATTATGATATTTATAATGCCATATCTGAATTCATCCTAAAAAATGATATTAAATTGTAATTTGTGTATTGTATTATCACCATACCGTCATATTACATCCTCACCCAATTTCATAAAACTCCTCACGATTCCATAACTCCTTTGATCCTATCAAAATTCCGTTCCGTCCATTCCAATTTTTTTTCCTTGCAATGGTTTTCCCAAACTTTTATCGCAACTGGCATAAGCACAAGCCGTGCATTGCCATCCAACCACAAAAAAAAAAAAAAAAAAAAAAAAACAGCAACAAAAACCTGGCAGCTCACGTCAGCGGTCCTTTTTAAAAAAGGAACAATCGATTAAAAAATAAACAAAGCAGCGTTCGAAATTCGAAAGCCCAGCGCGTGCCGTAAGTAGGTCGGGGGCGCGCGTCACGCCGCGTGACGTCACGGTGACGTCAGCGCCCCTCCCCCGGCCACGCCTCGCGCCCCGGACGGGCTGTATGGTGTGTATTCCCTAGACCGTTTTGTTTATTGATTTAAAAAGCTCGTAATGCAATCTATTTGCGGTTTCATGAGCAAACTGGTTTTGTTTTGTTTTTTCTTTTGTGATGAGGCTGTGGCGGGTTAAAGTTAAGACTTAGGGGACAAAATACATTAAGACTCATTTTTTTGACAGATGCTGTCAAATTTCTCTAAATTTTATTTAATCTGAACTCTATTTAACTAACTTTGTGGCACAGTTTGAGAGTTACGGCAAGAGTGACTAGCCCGGTGGCTACAGTGACTTCTGAACCAAGGATCGTGGGTTCGAGACCGTTTATGTGATGAATATTTGTGTTAGTTCTGATACCTTAATTAATACAGGTCCTCGATGTGATGTCTGATTTTTGGGGACAGACAGTAATTAAGTAGATATTACTTACAGGTAGGTAAGTAAAGCAGTTCGAACTTGGCACTTATTTACATCGGTTATTTTCACATTTACCTAATAAGTTTTTGGTAGCATAGAAACTCAGTAAAAATCGTTAAATTTCTCTTGTGAACTAACAACGTAATGTTCTTGTTTTTGAAATAAATTCTCTTTAAACCTAATCACCCGGTTCGGCCCTTTGAACTCCATAACATAGATTAGAAATCAATTGAAACATTGTCGTTCAACAATCGTTCCACATATGTGTTCCACGTTGGTGGGAAACTATTCTGTGACCCAAATATGGAACAAACTCATGGAACAAACAGATGGTCGTGTGTTAAATACAACACTACATCGTACTCACTACGTTGTATAAAGCAAAGTCGCTTCCTGTCTGTCCATATATACGTTTAAATTTTTAAGAAATACGCAACGGATTTTGATGCATCATCATCAGCCTATCGCGGTCCACTGCTGGACATAGGCCTCTCCAATTACTTGTCATATTACTTATGCCTTTGGGAAAACATCTGGGGGCTTTACCCATAGTCGCCACGATGGGCAAGCGGGTTGGGTATCGCAGGGCGTAGCTCCTCGCTCCGGTGACACTACTGCCCGTCATCGGCCTGTGGTATTTAGCTAAACCTTCATTATGCTTGTTGCCGTTACAAATGTGAAAATAAGAGTGTAAAAATAATGTGTGTAAAAATAAGAGAAACCTTAGAGATAAAGGTTCTAAATTGGACCAAATTCTAAATTATAAAGACATAGCCCGCTAAAGTTACGTGTGACGTGACGGCTCGTGGCATTTTTTCGCAAGGAGTGACGTCAAAGACTCCCACTCCTAAGTTTTGATGCCTTGTATCTTTGTTATTGTTTGTATAATCGAAAAAAGAAAAAAACATGTCCAATATAGTGCGTGACGTGAGAGCGAAATATGATGGGGTTTTTATTGCAATAGGGTATTATGGCTAAAAATTGTAATTATTCCGACTTCTGAAAAGACACGTATTTTTTTATTTGTAAATTAGACTGAAAATTACAACGTGACGTCACTCGGCGAGGCATTTTTACGGGAGCGAGTGACGTCAAAGACTCCCACTCCTAACTTTTGATGCCTTGTATCATTGCTATTATTTATTTGAATGCAAAAAGGAAAAATACGTCTCTTTTATTTTTGAATAAGCTAAAAGACGCACTAATTACAATTTTTAGCCATAATAGCCTATTGATACTAGGGTCGCGGGACTCACGGGCCAAACGCAAGAGCGAAGTCGCCGGCCTCAGCTAGTCAGTCACAACACAAATGACTAGGTACCCAGTGGTAAATAACGTTATTTTCCGCGACAAACAAAGTTCAAACTACATTATAATTTCGCTCTCCACTCTGTTCCGCTCAATTAAGTAATACCATTGCAGGCTTAAGGGAATTGGTTCTAAATAACGTTACCACACCACTCGTTCCCCTCCCCCACTCTCCCCCTTTCGTCACCTTCTCAGCAATCTCGGGGTGGGAAGGGGTAAGCACTAAGGGAGTTTCTTAGCAGAAATTAAATATAATTATACCTACTCTTGTAACTCAATTTTGGTAACAGCGTACAATCTATGTTGGAGAAATATGTTTCTTTTTAAGTAGCTAATACATTGAAGGCGTAGCTAATAATTATAGTTCATTCGCGTTAAGAAAATAGTGACTGACAGGTCATTGACAGGCCACTAGCCAATCAAAACGCTAGAATTATAATTTCTAGCGTTTTAATTGGCTAGTGGCCTGTCAGTGACCTGTCAGTCACTATTTTCTTAACGCGAATGAACTATAAATACCACGGACCTGTGACGGGCAGCAGCCTCACCGGAGCAAGAAGAAGATATACTATTGACATTCGGCAATACTAAAGATAGCTTTTTTTTATATAGGACGCCACGTCAAAAAAAAATTATTTGCACGCCGAAAGGCAAAATATGGTAAATGCCACACTGCTATTTAACATCACATTTTTTGTAGCACCCATGTTTGCGCAATAAATTATTTGATTTGTAGTGAAATATCGATATTTTAGCAACACTATAGCCAAGTATATCGTAGATATAACATAAACAAAACTTGTTGCACCTTCTATTCTTCATTGGATAATAATATAATCCGACGGGACGACAGTTGACTACGTCGTAGCATGTCGTAGCATCAGGCTTTACATTTGATTCGTAACGGTTTGTCGCCCGTCTCCTCAAAACATCGTCCGTAGGGAACCAGCAACGACCCAAGCCGAGGTCCGAGCCCCACTAGGTGGCGCCCTTAGCTTGTTGCTTTGCTTACCTAGGTGTGGAGCCTTCTGCTCCCCCAACAGTCCGGTGATGATGACAGAGCCGACTTGACTATCATCGTAGTCATATAGAAAAAAGAAATGTAACGGTTTGTAGGTGGTCAGATCTGGCGTGTAAGTCGTGTGTGTAAGTCGTTTTTATTTTATAACTAGCTGGCCTGGCAGACTTCGTACCACCCATTATTTACCTTTTAAACCTACCCTGGACTACGACATACATTTTAAAACCAAAATCAGCTCAATCGATCTAGCCGTTCTCGAGTTTTAATCAGACTAACGAACATCAATTCATTTTTATTTATATAGATAGGTTTTTATTTATATAGATTTACATTGATTATTATGCATTAAACATTGTTGACTTAGACCGAAAGGATGATGCGTCGATCCCTTACATTGTAAACTACAATTTGCAATTATTAAGCGTATTACGCGGTTTTCTTGAAATAAACAACTAAATGTGTCTGTTTATCCTCAGATCGGGCGTGTACCGCGCCACCCGCGCGGAGGCGGCGGCGCCTGCGCCCGCGCAGCGAGCGCCCGACGCGGAGCGCGCGCCCGAGCGCGACCCGCGCCCGCAGCTCAAGGGGCCGCGCCCCGTCGGCTCCAGTGTCTCCGGTCAGTATAGAAGGATTTTTAAGCCCAAGACATGCTGGGCTTCACAGCGCCATCTAGTCTCAAACGTAGCAGAAGCTTGTACTATGGGCACTAGACAAATTATCATCATCATTATCAGCTCGTGACAGTCCACTGCTGGACATAAGCCTCTGCAGTAGTTCGCCACAGGGCCAACATCTGGAGGACCACATAATCGCCTCGCTGGGCAGGCGGGTTGGCGATCGCAGGGCGTAGCTCCTCGCTACTCGCTACCGATGGGTTGGTGACCGCAGTTTTGTTTGTACTTAGGTAAACGCTGCTGCCTGTTACCCGATATTCTCTTATTCGAAGTAGTCGTAGAAGTCTACTATACCCATCCTGCTGAGCCAAGGGTCGTGGGTTCGATCCCCACACATTACAAACATTTGTGTGCATGAACATGTCTGTTTGTATTGGTCTGGGTGTTTTTTATGTATATATATGTATTTATTTACAAAAAAAATATATACATATTATATGTATTTATTTACAAAAAAATGTATCTAAGTAAGTTTAGCAGTTGTCTAGTACCCATAGTACAAGCTTCGGCTTAGTTTGGGGCTAGATGGCGCTGTGTGGCCCAGCGTGGCATGTCTTGGGTTATTTATTATTATTCGAAACCACACGGACATTAAAAAAATAACACTTTATTATCCCCACTGCAGACTCCATCTCCCTATCATCGCCGGTGGCATGCGCGTCGCCCCGCGAGGATGCGGAGGGCCCCCCCATGCCGGGCACGGTGGCCTCGCTGCCGGAGGAGCACCGCGCGAGCCTGCTGGGCCGGCTGCCGGGGCGGCGCACGCGCCGGCGCCGCGCCATGCTCATATACGTCTGCGCTGCTGACAGCCAAGGTGAGAGCACACTTGGCGGATAGTAGACCATTTGAGGCCCGTGAGAAACTTCTTGTACTTAGGGGGTAAAAATAGCCGGGTCATTACTGAGCTCACGGTCTCATGATTAGGGCCTTCAGGTCGTCGGTTGCCGTCCTATAGTTACGCCACTGACAGCAGCTATCGAACGTATGAGGTACCACTGGCAGCAAGTGGATTATAGTAGTCAGTCGACCGTATTATATGTGTAGCGACTAAACGACTATAGATCGTTTAAAACCAATTCATGCTTATGGCAACAGGCACTCCCTGGTTCCTTAGGAACGAAAACCTTCACATCTAGTTAGGAATACACACTACACATCCGTTGTTCTGTCCCCGCTGGCGAAGATCCACGCCGCGTCGCCCCTCTTCTCAAAACAGCGCCTTTTTTTTTCTTATGCGTGAGGCGGCAGACGAGTAAGTGTGATGCCTGATGGTAAGCAGTCGACACCGCCCATAGACAGCTCTAACTGAGTTTAGGGTCGCTGCCGGCCTTTTAAGTATGAATACGCTCGTTTCTTGAAGGTTCCCAAGTCGTAGCTGTTCGGAAAGACTGTCGCAGGAAGTTGGTTCTACAAAACCGAGGCGCGAGGCAAGAAGTTCCTCATAAAACGTACATCTGCGCGCGTCTGTAGGCATCCTCCCTGCTTAGCTGTATTGATCAATTTTCCTAGGGACAAGAACCACATAAACCACTCACAAGTGTAACCCACTCCATTGCCCGTTCCAGACTGCTGCGCAGAGAAGGGCGCGCTGCAGTGCGGGGCGGCGGCGCGCCTGCGCGCGCGCGCCCGCGGCCGCGGCTGGCGCGTGCACGTGGCCGACCTGCACTGGCGCTCCCCCCTCGAGCAGCAGAGGGACCACCGCTTCCCCGTGCTCTGTATAGCTGAGCTGGCACGTAAGTGAAGATCATCATCAGCCTATCGCAGTCCACTGCAGGACATAGGCTTCCCGCCAGGGAATGCCATCCTGGAAGACACTGAAGTGACTGCGCACTCAGGTTGGCCGCTGCAAGGACACTGTTTAGGTGGGACTATATAGACACCTCTGCCACCCAAGGTGGGTGCGATGCTGTTCACTGGCGCTCCCTCCTTGAGCAGCAGAGGGACCACCGCTTCCCCCTGTATAGCTGAGCTGGCACGTAAGTGATCATCATCAGCTTATCGCAGTCCACTGCAGGATATAGTCAGCGCCAGGGAATGCCAACCTGAAAGAAGTTCAGGTGGGGCCTAATAGACGCCTCTGCCAACTAGGGCGATGCTGTTCACCAATATATGGCCCATCTACTCCAGCTCCCAACTTATGATAGATATATATTCACGCGAAGACTTGCTGACCGGAAACGATAAAGCGATAGGTACGAGTTTCAGAATGTTGGTCTCAGACTATGGAATTGGTTTGCTGTCAACTCGTGAGTGACCGTAGACAGCCACCAGGCGTGATGCTGGATGCTCACCAGGATCCAGATTCCACTGCTAGACGTAGAGCTCACGTGTCTGTTCTCAACTGTCCGTTTTCAGCGTTCATTTCTTCCACGGACTTGCAAACTCTGGAACGACCTCCCAGCCTCGGTGTTTCCTGAGCGCTACGACATGTCCTTCTTTAAGCGTGGTTTAAAGATAGCTCTATTTTCATGGTAGACCACGGCATGGTCAGGAGTGCCGGCCGCTTATCATCTGCGGCTGGCCAGGGCAGGCAGGGATGTGGCCGTATGCTTCGGCGCTACCCGTGTCCCTGCAACTTGCTGCCCACTGGCGTTTACACAGGGGGGTTTAGTGGGTATGACCTCCCATTTCGGGAGGTGTGAGACCCACACACTATGCAGCCTCCCCTAGGAGACAGCATGAAGGTGCCTAATTCATCATCATCATCATCAGCCTATTACAGTCCACTGCTGGACATAGGCCTCTCCAGTTGTTCGCCACTTAGAGCAAACATCTGGAGGATATACCCATAATCGTGACGCTGGGCAGGCGGGTTGGCGATCGCAGGGCGTAGCTTCTTGCTTCGGTGACGCTGCTGCCCGTCACCGGTCTGTAGTATTTAGCTACGCCTTCAATTGTGATGGTTATACCGCCACCAGTCGGTTGCCAGCGCCTCGTTTGTTATTCGGCAGGATGCACCACGGGCAGGTGAGGTTGGCTTGGAGCGAAAAGATGATAGACCGCTCCCTTACATCCCTAATTCATTCCCCCCTAAAAAAAAAACAAAAAGAGACCACCTTTAGACACTGTTTAACATAAGCCAGGCCGCCTTCTCGTCTGCCGCGAATAACGATTAAAAGGTAAACTTACCTGGTATCCTCGTCTGGCGCGCAGGTCAGTCAGAGCTCGGCGCGGTGGTGCCGGTGCTGTTCCTCAACTCGGGGCTGGGCACGCCGCTGCTGCCGCACACGCTGGAGTGCGCCGACTACAAGGCCGCGCTGGACGCCGCCGAGGACGACAACGACAAGTCCTTGTTGAACAAATGGTAAGGTCATTTTTGGTTTACGTAAGTATGACCACGTCTCCGAATTCCGTGCCCAGCTTAAATGGCTTCCCATCCGCCGTCGTCGTGACCTCCATATTCTTTCTTTGTTGTTTTCTGTACTGTATTGAATCCCCTTTCACCTCCCTAATTGAAAGAACGTTTCAAATTTTTGCAGCCCACCGGGGAACGTGATGTACGCTCATGCCGTGAACTCCTTCTGTCATTTCCTCCTCATCTGTCCAAAGCCTACTCTCAGTCTTTTACTGTCCAATCCATCCGTCTGTGGAATTCCCTTCCTCTGTCCATCAGAAATTCCCAATCACTTCCTGCTTTCAAGTCCCGTCTTAAATCCTATCTACTGTCCCTATAATAAACATTCGTCATTTCCATCCACTATAGTTTTTTGTGGTATTTACTGTTTTTATTTATTCATTTACTTTATTATTTTGTGTATTTATAGTTTTGTATATTTATTTATTAATTATTTATATTTATATATATTATACATTTGTATTTATTTATATATATTTCTTTTTATGTATGTAGGTACACATCTATATATATTTATTTAGGTATATAAATAAACAGTTTGCACGACCTTGCCCCTCTCTTCAGAATAGCACACTTCCTCTACCTGAAGGTTGTCTGGAAGAGATCGCTTACTAGCGATAAGACCGCCTAAATTGTACCACTAGTTGATTGTAATACCTTGTCTGTAATGTTTGTTTTTGTGCAATAAAGAATATCTATCTATCTATCTAAGGGTTTGATGCACTTCGTTTTATAGCACGTCGAAATGACTGCCAGGGTGCAGTGATTATGTAAAGCAGACGATGAACTCCAAAAATGTAGGCGATAGAAAAAATGTATATTAAAATTAAGGAGTCAATTGAAGTAGAGAATGGAGAACTCCCCGCCGAGGAGTCGTGAATGTCGCCATCTCAAACGACTCCTTAGATCATTCTTCATTATCCAAACTGTAGAACACGCACAATGAGGAGTAATCTCTCCAAAGACTTAGCGGCTCAATACCGTTCGCGAACTCGTAAAAGATAGAAGTAGCTTTCCACTCGCATTTCTCCTCTCTTGTGAAGTAGGCTATTAACCTCTTAAGGCCAATGTCCTCATGTGATCCAAACACACATTTTACCACTTTGGAAGATTCTCTCGCACAACGTATTCAGTTTAGAAAAAAATGATGTTAAAAACCTCAACATCATTTTCAAATACCTATTCATAGATACCCCACACGTATAGGTCTGATGAAAAAAAAAATTTGGGTTTCAGTTTTATGTATGGGGAACCCGAAAAATTTTGGATTTTTTTCTGATTTTATTTTAAAGTCTTAATGCGGTTTACAGAATACATCTACGTACCAAATTTCAATAATGTAGCTCTTATAGTTTCGGAATAAACTGGCTGTGACATACTGACGGACAGACAGACAGACAGACATGACGAACCTATAAGGATCCCGTTTTTGCCATTTTGGCTACGGAACCCTAAAAAGCATTAACCTTCATCCTTCACGGTCCTCAGGTACAGCCTGGACAGCAGCACCACCCCGCCGTGCTACCGGCTGGTGCGCGGCGCGCCGGCGCGCTGGCGGCGCGAGATGGCCAAGACGCTCAACGTGCTGGTGCGCACGCTGCCGCAGGAGGCCTGCGACGCGTACCTCACCACGGTCGTGGAGCAGGTATGACACTTTCATGCATACATACACAACGTCACGCCTTACTCCCAGACCACGTCCTTCCATTTGCTCCGATCCTGGCACACAACTTTTGCTCCGTCCATATTCATCAAACTCTTCATACAAGCTCGTCGGCTTAGGGTAGGTTCTTAGCTACACCTTCAACCGCCACCAGTCAGTTGCTAGAGCCTCGTTTCTTAGACGGTAAGATGTTGGGGAGTAAGGGGAGAACGGAACTAAGATCTTATCCGACCCAATTGTCAACCTCATCTGCACGCGGCGTGTTACCGCTCCGTGGTGCTCCCTGCTAGATAACTGACGAGGCGCTGGCGACCCAGTGACCGGCTGGACAACCGGTTGGAGGAGGCTAAAACGGCCTTGGAGCGAATATAGCTCCTGAAAGGTTTAATGCAGAAGGCAAGGGGAAACCACTGCATATTACCCAAGAAAGTCATCATGAAGGCAAAATCGCCAACGCCTGAAATGGCGACCACGACCACTCTGATAAGAGTGACATCGACGAAGAAGAAGAAGATGCACCACGGGTAGGTGAGGGTGGCTCGGAGCGAAAAGATGATGGGGCGCTCCCTTAGATCCCAGTCTTCCACTCTCCGAAATTAGGTTAAAATTACGATATCGAGTTCATGCCTGGTCTGCTGCCCCCCCAGGAGGTGCAGCACACCGTCCTGCTGAGCGTGGAGGCGGCGCGGCGCTGCGTGTGGGTGTGGCGCGCGGGCGGCGCGGCGGCCAGCGACGCGCCCGAGCCGGCCGACCACGCGCACCACCACGAGCTGCAGCGGCGGCTCAACAACCTGCAGAAGGACCTCAAGGTACCGCCACCACGACGACCACGCGCACCACCACGAGCTGCAGCGGCGGCTCAACAACCTGCAGAAGGACCTCAAGGTACCGCCACCATGACGACCACGCGCACCACCACGAGCTGCAGCGGCGGCTCAACAACCTGCAGAAGGACCTCAAGGTACCGCCACCATGACCACGCGCACCACCACGAGCTGCAGCGGCGGCTCAACAACCTGCAGAAGGACCTCAAGGTACCGCCACCACGACGACCACGCGCACCACCACGAGCTGCAGCGGCGGCTCAACAACCTGCAGAAGGACCTCAAGGTACCGCCACCACGACGACCACGCGCACCACCACGAGCTGCAGCGGCGGCTCAACAACCTGCAGAAGGACCTCAAGGTACCGCCACCACGACGACCACGCGCACCACCACGAGCTGCAGCGGCGGCTCAACAACCTGCAGAAGGACCTCAAGGTACCGCCACCATGACCACGCGCACCACCACGAGCTGCAGCGGCGGCTCAACAACCTGCAGAAGGACCTCAAGGTACCGCCACCATGACCACGCGCACCACCACGAGCTGCAGCGGCGGCTCAACAACCTGCAGAAGGACCTCAAGGTACCGCCACCATGACGACCACGCGCACCACCACGAGCTGCAGCGGCGGCTCAACAACCTGCAGAAGGACCTCAAGGTACCGCCACCATGACGACCACGCGCACCACCACGAGCTGCAGCGGCGGCTCAACAACCTGCAGAAGGACCTCAAGGTACCGCCACCACGACGACCACGCGCACCACCACCTCGGCCTCGTGTCGAAGTGCAGGTAGGAAAAAAGTTGGACATGCAAAAGTTTCACTCGTGAATCTATTTGCAGAAATCCATCATCATCCTAGCCTTTTTCCCGATTGTCTCAGGGTCGGCTTCCCAAACTGAGAGATTTGGCGAGGGCTAAGCTTTTACACAGAGCGACTGCCATCAGACCTCCGCAACACTTAGGGTAAGCTATACCCATTCCCAGTTTAGGCGTCAGAGTTATCATCATCTCTGATAATGATGTAACGACTGCTATCTGAGTTGGTAAAGATAGCACCCGGGACCAACAGCTTAACGTGCCTTCCGAAGCACGGAGGAAATCGGTGTCAAATTTTGGTCACCCATCATCGGATTGACCGCGCCAATATTTGCACAACGTTGCGATCATTGTTAAGTGAAGAAGACCGCGGCGCCACCGAGCTCCTCTATTTGCAGGAATAAATGATTTTTTTATTTTTTATTTTAAGACATCGCATAATTTTTTTTTCTGTTTGTCCAGCTACACCTAAGCGAGCGGAACATAATCCGAGCGAGCGTGCGCGGGCGCAGCGCTCCCGGCGGCGAGGACGAGTACACGCAGGGCGTGCGCACAGCGTTGGGTGACCGGCTTGACACTCTGCTGGACACGCTCATAGCTGAGAGCGAGGCGCCGGCCGGGCACAACGGGATACCGACCTCGTGAGTACAGGCAGGGATGGGTGACCGGCTTGACACTATTGGACGCGCTCGTAGCGGAGAGCGAGGCGCCGGCCGGCCACAACGGGATACCGACCTCGTGAGTACAGGCAGGGATGGGTGACCGGCTTGACAATATTGGACGCGCTCGTAGCGGAGAGCGAGGCGTCGACCGGGCACAACGGGATACCGACCTCGTGAGTACAGGCAGGGATGGGTGACCGGCTTGACACTATTGGATACAATTATTATTACCAACTTAGGCATAATAAAAGTACTTTTACGGCCGGCAACGCACCTGTGACTCCCCTGGTGTTGCGGTGTCTATGGGCTGAAGTGATCACTTACCATCAGCTGACCTTCAAGCCCGTTTGCCCCTTCTGTCATAAAAAAAAGACTAAGCAGCCACGCCTAATGTTACCTGGATCTTGACCTGAATTAGGTATTTTAGGTAGGTAAACATTATAAAAGATGCAATCTATGCACTTCAAATTGCGGTCTACGTATCGTCATCTATCGAGCATTTTATGAAACACTCATAAACTAATTATTCTCGTATTGCAGATTGTTGGACGAGGTGAACGAACATCTCTCCTTCTGTCAGAAAGCGGCGCAGTGCACCTCCAATCGAGAGATCACTCTCAATGAACTGAAATCGTGAGTACTCTAATGTGAAAATATATTTTTGCTAAATATACAATGATAGAGCCGTGGTAGCCTAGTGGTAAGATCGTCGCTTCACACATGTGAGGTCGTCGGTTCGACTCCGCGCAGGGGCACGCACCTCTGGATTTGCAAAAATCTATGTGCGGAATTATACCACTAGCTTAGCGGTGAAGGAAAACATCGTTAGGAAACCTGCACATCCAGTTTAATTCTGAATGTGTAACCATGATCCAAATTTGTCTGGTTCCCCCTTTCTGAGGGTTACGAAGGTCATATGGCAGTCGCTTCAATGTAATAACCAGACTCGCTAAATCTAGGATCATGGTTAAAGCGGACCCCGGGCCTAGAGGCACAAACCGGGACAACGCTAAGAGATACAATGTTAGATCTTTACACACGGCACATGATCAAATATTCTTCGAAATATACGTAGGTCTGTCACGGTCTGATGGGAGTGGGGTTTGTTTTCGGCCCGCTCGTGGCGTCATGACGTATGAGATCCTCATATCATGGCCCCTGCCTCCCTTATATCATGAGTCAGCGTGCCTTGAGGGCGACATGATCCCCGCCGGTCGTTCTCCAAGACGGAAGCAGCGTCTGCCTGGATATACCTCCAAAATGACAATTGTCATTAGGGGAGGGCTATGTCCAGCAGTAGACGTCTCTAGGCTGATGATGACGATGATTGATCCACGTTTGTCTCCCACAGGTACATAACAGGCGATAGCAACGTCCCGCTAGCGCTGATCGGTGGCGCGGGCTGCGGGAAGGCCACGCTGGTGGCGCGGGCCGTCAGCCTGGCGCCGCAGTGCCAGCAGGACCTGGCTGTGATCGTCAGGTAAGCCCCCACCATGCTGTAGCACACGCAGACGCAAGAGTGAGGTCCTCAGGCGCAGCAGCCTGGCGCCGCAGTGCCAGCAGGACTTGGCTGTGATCGTCAGGTAAGAGTCATCATACTGTAGCACACGCAGATGCAAGAGTGAGGTCCTCAGGCGCAGCAGCCTGGCGCCGCAGTGCCAGCAGGACCTGGCCGTGATCGTCAGGTAAGCCCCCACCATACTGTAGCACACGCAGACGCAAGAGTGAGGTCCTCAGGCGCAGCAGCCTGGCGCCGCAGTGCCAGCAGGACTTGGCTGTGATCGTCAGGTAAGCCCCCACCATACTGTAGCACACGCAGACGCAAGAGTGAGGTTCTCAGGCGCAGCAGCCTGGCGCCGCAGTGCCAGCAGGACTTGGCTGTGATCGTCAGGTAAGCCCCCACCATACTGTAGCACACGCAGACGCAAGAGTGAGGTTCTCAGGCGCAGCAGCCTGGCGCCGCAGTGCCAGCAGGACTTGGCTGTGATCGTCAGGCAAGCCCCCATCATCATCAGCTTATCGCAGTCCACTGCTGGACATAGGCCTCTCCAGTTTTTTCCCCACTTATTGACAAACATCTGGAGGATATACCTACCCATAATCGCCGCGCTGGGCAGGCGGGTTGGCGATCGCAGGCGTAGCTTCTCGCTCCGGTAACGCTGCTGCCCGTCATCGGTCAGTGGTATTTAGCGCCTTCAATTGTGATGGTTATACCGCCGCCAGTCGGTTGCCAGCGCTTCGTTTGTTATTCGGCAGGATGCACCACGTGCAGGTGAGGTTGGATTGGAGCAGAAAGATGATACGCCGCTCCCTGACATCCCGTTGCGTATTGCAAAATGCTTGAACCGGTCTGATGGACCCTCGTGTTCCAGGTTCGTCGGTCTCACGTCGCAGTCGAGCAGTTCCCACCAGCTGCTCAAGTCCATAGTCGACCAGTGCTACGTTCTGCATACTGGATCAGTCTACCGAGGAAGAAATGTGAGTTCATCGGACAGGCTCGGTGGCTCAATTGGTAGTGACTCCTGCCTTCTGAACCAGAGTCGTGGGTTCGATTCCCACCCGGGACAAACATTTGTGTGATGAACACTTGTGTTTGTTCCGTGTCTGGGTGTTAATTATTTGTATTTAAGTATTTATTTGTGGTACCTTCGTTGTTCTGATACCCATAACGCAAGTGCTTAAGCTACTTACTTTGGGATCGGAGCAATGTATGTGATGTTGTGTGATATATTTATATTTTTATTTATTTATATTTACTAACCCCCCCTGGTTAAGCCGATAATAAATAAAAAAATTGCTGGATGTCGGAAGATCGGGATGGAGAAATGTGGCGCGAATTACTGGAGGCCAACGTTCAGCAGTGGAAGGAGCAGGGCTGTTGATTAATTGATTAATCAGACCGGTGCAAAATGCTTGTATCAATTCACCTGTTTATACCTGGCTACCCAAGAGTTGTGACCGAAAAGAATATGCAGCAAAACGTTTGCATAATCTATGGGTTTCATACTTTCGATTTGTATAGAATTTATCTAATAATCAAACGGTCATCCATCAAATCATACCCTCGGCCAAAAATTGATCGGGAACCCATATGCATATTTTGACTGGCTCGATGACTCATTTGGTAGTGACCTCTGCCTTCTAAGCCTAGGATCGTGGGTTCGATTCCCGCACAGTACAAACATTTGTGTTCATGACCATGTCTGTTTGTATTGGTCTGGGTGTTTACTAAGTATGTATACTTTATATGTATTAACAATATAATTACCGATAATGTAATTTTTATTAACAGATAAGTTACATATTATAAATAAAACATAATATGTACAAACACTAAAAATCTTCTAAAACGGGCCCCTGTGGCAGTGACCCCATATTATGTATTTAATAAAAAAAATGTATCTAAGTAAGTTTACCAGTTGTCTAGCACCCATAGTACAAGCTTCGGCTAAGTTTGGGGCTAGATGGCGATGTGTGACATGTCTTGGGATTATTATTTACTTATTATACTTTGTCCTGCCCGCAGGACGTGTGGTCGCTGTCGGCAGCGCTGCGGCGGTCCCTGGCAGGGGTGGGTCGTGCGCGGCCAGCGCTGTTGGCGGTGGTGGGCGCCGACGCGTTGCGCGCCGCTCGCTGGCTGCCCGAGCGGCTGCCCGACAACGTCAAGATGATCGTCACTGTCACCGAAGGTAAGTCTGCTAGGGTTTATCATTTATAGCCAACTGAGCATGCAGATTTGTTGTAATTGTAACCAATAATTTGTATGGGGATGTGAGTCAAATCAAATCAAATAATTTTGTTCATATAGGCTTATGACAAGCACTTATAAATCGTCAATATTGAATACAGCAAATTAAAAGAAAGTAAACTACCACCGGATTCGGAATGCAGCTTCTATCGAGAAGATTCAAATAAATTGATTTGATTTGAAACTCGGGGAAGAAACTAAGGGAGCGGCCCATCATCTTTTAGCTCCAAGCCAACCTCACCTGCCCGTGGTACATCCTGCCGAACAAACGAGGCGCTGTCAACCGGTATAACCGTCATAATTCAATGCGTAGCTAGATACCACAGGCCGATGATGGCAGCAGCGTCACCGGAGCGGGAAGCTACGCCCTGCAATCGCCAACCAACAACAATCGCCCAGCGTGGAGATTTATGGGTATATCCTCCAGATATTTGTCCTAAGTGGTGAACAACTATGGTAGTGACCCCTGCCTTGACTGGCTCGGTGGCTCAATTGGTAGTGACCCCTGCCTTCTGAGCCAAGGGTCGTGGGTTCGATTCCCACCCGGGACAAACATTCGTGTGATGAACACTTGTGTTTGTCCTGTGTCTGGGTGTTTATATTTGTATTTAAGTATTTATTTGTGGTACCTTCGTTGTTCTGATACCCATAACACAAGTGCTTAAGCTACTTACTTTGGGATCGGAGCAATGTATGTGATGTTGTCTACTATTTACTAATTTTCAGATTAATGATTTTGAGGCGGATGGGTGAGCAATTGAAACACTAGGATTGAATCCGCACTCGGTAAAAATATATTATAAAAAATACAAATGAAAAGATTTTCGCATTACACAATGACAGCCGAACAGAAAAGTAATGTTTTTCAAAACAATGGACGGCTGCAGCAAGCAGTTCCAACTACCAAGGAGGTAGCCACAATTTAATGAACTGGAGAGGCCTATGTCCAGCTGTGGACTGCAATAGGCTAATGATGATGATGAACTTATTGTATTGTACTACCACATAATGTATCTTATTGTTTTTTCCAGAGAAAGACGAGCCGTCCAGCTCAGCCATAATGGCGTGCTTGTCGTCGGAGGACGGCCCGCGCGTGGTGCGCGCGCCGCCCGTGGGCGCGGACGAGGCTAGGGCGGTGCTCACGGCGTGCGCGGCCGCCTACAGCAAGAGCGGAGCCGCGCAGCCGCCCGAGACCGCTGTGAAGGCTGTGCAGAAGTGCACCTTACCGCTTTATGCTAAGGTAGACTTTCGTTTGAAACAGCCTCCGTGAAAAGATGGGATATTCTCCGGGGCGTAAGAAGTGCACCTTGCCGCTTTATGCTAAGGTAGGGTTTGCCTTGAAACTTGGAACAGCTTCCGTGAAAAGTTGAGTACTACATCCGAGCTAGGTGCTCCGAGGCGTAAGAAGTGCACCTTGACACTGTATGCTAAGGTAGAGTTTCGCATGAAACTACTTCCGTGAAAAGTTGAAGTACTCCCTCCGAGCTAGGTTCTCCGGGGCGTAAGAAGTGCACCTTGCCGCTGTATGCTAAGGTAGAGTTTGCCTTGGAACAGCTTCCGTGAAGTTGTAGTACTACATCCGAGCTAGGCAGGGCCGTCTTAAGTACATTCGGCGCCGGGGTGCCGGACTCAACCTGCGCCCCCGAGCACCCTGCGCCCGGGTGCACCGCACCCACCCCCTGGTAGAGACGGCCCTGGAGCTAGATGCTAAGGTAGGCTTTCCCTTGAAACAGCCTCCGTAAAAAGCAGAAGTACTACATCCAAGCTAGATGCTCCGGGGCGTAAGAAGTGCACCTTGCTAAGGTAGAGTTTCGTTTGACCGCCGTGAACGCCGTGCAGAAGTGCACCTTGCCGCTGTAAGCTAAGGTAGAGTTTGCCTTGGAACAGCCTCCGTAAAATTCTGAAGTACTACCTCCGAGCTAGATTCTCCGGGCGTAAGAGTTTCGTTTGACCGCTGTGAAGGCCAGAAGTACACCTTGCCGTTGTATGCTAAGGTAGAGTTTGCCTTGGAACAGCTTTCGTGAAAAGTTTAAGTACTAGGTACCTCCGAACAAGGTGCTCCGGGGCGTAAGACGTGCACCTTGCCGCTTTATGCTAAGGTAGACTTTCGTTTGAAACAGCTTTTTTTATGCGAGAGGCGACAGACGAGCAAGTGTGATGCCTCAAGTCGATATCGCCCATGGCCACCCGCAACTCTAACCGAGCTTAGGGTCGCTGCCGGCCTTATATGAAAACGCTCGTTTCTTGAAGGTTCCCAAGTCGTAACTGTTCGGTAAGACTGTCGCAGGAACTTGGTTCCACAAAACCTAGACGCGAGGAAAGAAGTTCTTCATAAAACATATGGTCGAGGATCGCCAGACATCGAGATGATGAGGATGGAATCGCAATCGGTTACGTGTGGTGCGGTGGTACTCAGCTGCGAAAAATAGCTGATGGTCATAGTCGGGCTCGGGTGTCACCCCTGAACGGGTGACACACGAGGCGGGCCGCCCCTCCCGCCCCCTTAGCTACGTCACTGTTTGGAACAGCTTCTGTGAAAAGTTGAAGTACTATCTCCGTGCTAGGTTCTCCGGGGCAATTGCGGCAATTTGTTTTTTTAATTATTCACATAGATCTCTAAAAATGAGGCAGACCCAAGACCTACCCCCCTATTTACTCCCCTGAGTGTCTTAAAATGCCGATGTCTATGAGAAAAACATGTGAAAAAATTAGTTTAGTTAATGTATTATTATTTCCTATGTTCTCCCACAGATCCTGGCATGGCAAATATCCCTATCAGCGGAAACGTTCACGGAACAGTCGGAACCGGAGACAGCGACCGAGCTGGTCATCTGCGAGGACCTGGAGGGGCAGCTGATCCAGATCCTGGTGACGACGGAGGCGTCGCTGGGGGCGGAGCGCGTGAAGACCTGCCTGGCGCTGCTGACCGCGTCCAGGAGAGGCCTGGACGACACGGAGATCCTGGACATGTTGGCGCACGACGAGCTGTTCAGGAGTGAGGAGACTTACTGTGAGTATTGTCTATCGTCTATCATCATCATCGATTTAGCCCACATCTACGATGACGCTGAGTGAAAGCCCGATGGTAGTATTCCCAGCCTTTTGAACCCGGGACAAACGTTCGTGTGGTGAACATTTGTGTCTTTTCCGTGTCTTTTTGTTTGTATTTTGTTATACAGTACGAGCATGTAGTTTGTGTTGTCTGTAGTATAGCGCGTGCACGGCTGCGACCCCCCCCCCCCCCCCCCCCTCCCCTCCTCGCGTGTCCCGCGCCCGCGCCTTGACTAGAATAAAGCAGCGAGCTAGCGTGTTTAACTGACTGAACTCAAGCGTCATCCCTTTTTTTCTAGAAAGGAAAGCGTTGGGCACCTTCATGCCGCCTCCGGGGGAGTCGTTATGATGTGTGGGACTCACACCTCCCAAAATGAGGAGGAGAGCATACTCACTATAGTCTGTTCACCGAAGCAAGTTAATATAGCGCCCTCTCGCTCGCAAAATGGGGCTGTTTCCAGGGTCAAAATAATTACATTATATTTAGTCCGTATTTTAGATTATAAAATTATATTAGACACGTATTTTTCCTTTTTTCATTTAAACGAAAAATAACAAAGATACAAGGCATCAAAATTTAGGAGTGGGGGTCTTTGACGTTACTTAGTGACAAAAAAACTCCCACTCTGTGACATCACGCGTAATTTTAACGGGCTATATCTTTGTCATTTTAGGTGTAATTTACAAATGAATAAATACGTGTCTTTTATTTTTGAACAATCTAAAAGACGGACTAATTACATTTTTTACGGAAACAGGCCTATTGTATGCAGTTTGAACGCCGCGCCCGCCGCGCGGATAGTGCGAACAGGGGTAGCGGTTGATGGCGGTTAACCGACTATCTGAAGGAAGCTTATGCTACTTACTTTATGCTCGGCGCAATGTATGTGATGTTGTCTGATATTTATGTTCCCCAGTACCCTGGGCACCAGCTTCCCTCTTCTGGCCGCAGCTGGCCGCGCTGCTGTCCCCGTGGCTGCGCTGGGACGCGCGGGGCGCCGCCCGCTGGCGGGACGCCGCCCTGGCCGGCGCAGCCCGGGACAGGTACCTGGCCGACTGCGAGGTCGAGGTCAGACAGACGCTGGTGGATTACTATGAGGTAAGGTTGGCAAGCCAAGCTCTTCTATTTGTTGAAAAACGGTTATTTTTCCAATTTTAGTTTGTGATTTTGACGAATTTTAAGTGTTTTTTTTTTATCTATGCGAGTAAATATATTTGACTTGATTATTTTTATATTAGCTCAATAACATTTTGCATTGCATGACTTTCACTTTGACTTTTACAGGGAGCGTGGTTCACCGAGAACGACCCCAAAATGGCGGGCAGACTTATATCACAAGAGAACAAGTTCTCAGACGAATGGTAAGAGTTTTTCACATTATCATTCAACATCTTCATCATCAGCCTATCTCAGTCCACTGCTGGACATATACGCCTCTCCAGTTGTTCGCCACTATGGGCAAACACCTAGAGGCTTCACCCATTATCGTCACGCTGGGCAGAAGCCTCTCCAGTTGTTCGCCACTATGGGCAAACACCTAGAGGCTTCACCCATTATCGTTTCGCTGGGCAGACGAGTTGGCGATCGCAGGGCGTAGCTCCTCGCTCCGGTGACGCTGCTGCCCGTCATTTAGTTACGCCTGCTGTCGTGATGGTTATACCGCCACCAGTCGGTTGCCAACGCCTCGTTTGTTATTCGGCAGGACGCACCACGGGCAGGCGAGGGTGTCTTGGAGCGAAAAGATTATTAATCGCTGTCTTAGAACCCAGCGTGGTGACTAAAGCAAATCCCCAAGTGTACGTTTTCAGGCTGATGATGAAGATGAGGCTAGGAGCCGTGGTAGCCTAGTGGTAAGATCGTCGCTTCACACACGTGAGGTTGTCGGTTAGAATCTGCGCGGGGCACGCACCTCTGGATTTGCAAAAATCTATGTGCGCAATTATACCACTAGCTTAGCGGTGAAGGAAAACATCGTAAGGAAACCTGCATATCCAGTTTAATTCTGAATGTGTAACCATGATCCAAATTTGTCTGGTTCCCCTTTCTGAGGGTTACGAAGGTCAGATGGCAGTCGCTTCAATGTAATAACCAGACTCGCTAAATCTAGGATCATGGTCAAAGCGGACCCTGGGTCTAGAGGCACAAACCGGGACAACGCTAGAGGAAGAAGATGAAGATGAGGCCACCTATACTCCACCTTTTATATTTTTAGAGCCTATTTTTAGAGAGGTAGGGCATAGCGAATCTTCGCTCGAATTGAGCCGCCCGTCCGGGGAAGGACCTCCACCCTATAGAACACCGCAGTCAAATGACCTCTGGGTCGTGTTTCTGCCGGTGAGTAGGGTTTCCGGAGCTCGTGGGGGGTTAGGGTTGGGCCGGCATGGCGGTGGCAACTGACAGGCAACTGACCAGTTACTTGCCCGTTGTCACAGCGACTTGGCTTCTCTTTCGCTTTCCATCAGGCGTAGGGAAGCCATTATGTCGAGCCACAATAAAAAAAAAAGATGAGGCTACCTATACTCCACCTTCCATCCACAGCTACAACACCAGAAAGCTTGACGAGCTGCCATACCAGCACTATCACATATACAAAGACTCTCCGGAGACCTTCGCCAGCCAACGCTACTTCACGGACCTGGAGTGGGTCTACGACAAGCTCGCTGCCACCGACTGCGGCCACTTCCTCGAGGACCTGCAAATGGTACACCTGGACCCGCTGCCGGAGCACGTGGCGCTGCTGCAGGAGGTCTTCGAGACGCACTCCCATGCGCTGGATTACGACCACAGACAGTTCTATGGTCTGTTGAGGACTACCATAGAGAAGATGCAGAGGGACAGCATTGAGATCAAGACTAAGATTGTACAGGTTAGTGAGAATTGACAAAATAGGTAGTACGAGAGGTAGGGCATAGCGAATCTTCGCTCGAATTGAGCCGCCCGTCCGGGGAAGGACCTCCACCCTATAGAATACCGCAGTCAAATGACCTCTGGGTCGTGTTTCTGCCGGTGAGTAGGGTTTCCGGAGCTCGTGGGGGGTTAGGGTTATGCCGGCATGGCGGTGGCAGCTGACAGGTAACTGACCAGTTTCTTGCCCGTTGTCACAGCGACTTGGGCTTCTCTTTCGCTTTCCATCAGGTGTAGGGAAGCCATTATGTCGAGCCACTATAAAAAAAAAAAAAACGAAACGCTAACTTATACGCTAGGAACATTCTCTACCTTTGCAGAGTAGTTTGCAAGTCATGCATAGGGGCAGCGCAGACGACAGACTATCCGTGACGCACATTTTTGCAATTATATGCAGTAATGCACACGACGCGCAAAAATCTGTCGCGGATGTTTCACAGACTCAACGTACACGACGCACGTCTTCGATCATTCTGTCGGCAGACCTAGACGCTCTTTTTAAATGTCTCAGAGGCACAAAAAGTGTGCCGTCTGCGCTGCACCATAGAGTAGATTTGTGTGCGATAACAAAGAGAAACAATCTATTTTGATGAAAAGTAGCGACCCGTCCTTCTTCTATCTATTATTTGGGTTTCGGATACACATTGTTTTCATTATTGGCGTTTTAGTAAAGATTCCTCCCTATCTAACAATAAATATAGCTTGTCACTCAGGGTGAATGTACCTAACTTTCCAATGGTGAAAGAGTGTTTGAAATCGGCTTAGTAGTTTTGAGTTTAAACTTAACAAAAATACACGTACACATAAATACAAATCTTTCCTCTTTATAATATTAGTGTAGATGTAAATTTACCATCGAACGAGCAGAAACACGGCAAGGAGACACCGTTTTACGGTGCAGGTTCCAAAACCTTGCACTAAGCGCTTCGCCTCTACATTGTGCTGGAGCGAAAAGATGATAAGTAGCTTCTTACTCGCGTAGGAACAGACTTGTCCCCACGAAAAGTGGAAGTGCTTCCGCCTAGCTAGGTGATCGTGCTCGGGGACCGCGTTCCGATGGACCATCTTGGTTTGTCGTAGGTATAGTCGTGATGAAAACTTCGAATGCGCGTTGTAGGTCTTCCATAGAACTTGTATGGAGCAATTTATTTATGTACGGAGTTTGCTTGCCGTGGAAGGTACATCGCCATCTGTTGTTGGCAGGCGGAACTAGTGAGATAGATGTCGCTAAATGACGCTACACATGTAAGAATAAGTAGTATTCTTAGTAAGAATAATAATATATCCTTACTTGCTGAAATCCTTACTCCTTTCCCCAGGATTGGCTGAAAATAATAGCCGACCCCCCGGTGCCCACCTTCATCCCTCTAAACGTGGACTTCTACAAAGTGTGCGAGAGCAAGGAGAAGAGAGAGCACTCCGCCGTGGAGGGCTTCGACAGTAAGACCTTCGACCTCATCGTCCGGTTCGACACCCGGGGCAAGTTCGTGGCAACCGTCTCCACGGAGCGGGAGGAGATCTGCGTGTGGGATGTTACGACGTGAGTACACTTATAAATAAACTAGCTGTGCTCGCGACTTCGTCCGCGTGGAATAGTTATTTTTTCCCCGCTTTTTTTTACATTTTCCATTATTTCTTCGCTCCTAATAGTTTCAGCGTGATGTTATATAGCCTAAAGCCTTCCTCGATAAATGGTCTATTCAACACAAGAATTTTTCAATTCGGACCAGTAGTTCCTGAGATTAGCGCGTTCAAACAAACAAACTCTTCAGCTTTATAATATTAGTTATGATAAATAACCCAAACATGCCACGCTGGGCCACACATCGCCATCTAGCCCCAAACTAAGCCGAAGCTTATACTATAGGTGCTAGACAACTGATAAACTTACTTACTCTTTTTTTGTAAATAAATACATATTATACATAGAAAACTAGGGATGATAGCCACGAGACTACATAGGAATGTAAGGGAGCGGCCTATTATCTTTTCGGTCCAAGCTAACCTCACTTGCCCGTGGTGCATCCTGCCGAACAGCAAACTAGGCTCTGGCGAACCGACTTGTGGCGGTATAACCATCATGATGGAAGGCGTGGTTAAATACCACAGACCGATGACGGGCAGCAGCGCCACCGGAGCAAGAAACTACGCCCTGCGCCGGGCGTGCAGCCGCCGCACGGTGGATTTATATGTATTATGGTTTTCTCCACTCGGGCTTAGCCCTCTGGTCATTACCGATTGAACAATCTTTGAGTCTGGGAACCCCTGCTCTAAAGTTTGCGACATCGAGGTCTAAATAAACAAATAAGTTAATAAATATTAGACAACATCACATACATTGCTCCGATCCCAAAGTAAGTAGCTTAAGCCCTTTTGTTATGGGTATCAGATCAACGAAGTTACCACAAATATATACTTAAATACAAATATAAACACCCAGACACGGAACAAACACAAGTGTTTATCACACGAAAGTTTGTTCCGGGTGGGAATCGAACCCACGACCCTTGGTTCAGAAGGCAGGGGTCACTATACCAATTGACCCACCGAGCCAGTCAAAAATGCTAACTGTCTCCGCAGGTGCCAGCTGGTGAGGAAGCTGGTGGGCGCGACGCACCCCATCAACCTGGTGCCCATCGACGAGTACCGCTGCGTGGTGCTCTGCCGCCGCGAGCTGAGGGTCTACGACCTGGACCAGGTATGCTGCACACCCATCCTTCACCGGCCTTTGACTGACATGATCAAGATGGTAAGGTCAAGTCAAAAGCCTCTTTATTCATGTAGAATTGAGAAAAGCACTTATAAGAGGTATAAGGTCATGAAATCTAAAAAACATTTTTTATTTTTATGCAAGAGGCAGCAGACGAGCAAATGTGATGCCTCAGATCGAGTTCTGGGGTCGCTGCCGGCCTTTTAAATAGGAGTACGCTCGTTTCTACAATCAATAGAAGCAGAGCAGTGACGGGAAGTGTTGGGGAAACGGGAGAAATTTTTTATCTGTATGTTCGATCGTGCATCACGCGAGAACTACAGCATGGAATTCAATGTGGTTTTCACTAATGTATTTATTGCTAGAGGTCTAACTTAAAACTTAGATACCACTTTATGGAAGTCCGTTTTTTTTAAACCCGATATCCGCGCGTGCGACGCCGCCGGCACAGCTAGTAGTATAGTATTAGTATGGACGTTGCTACATGTCGCTACAGTTGGATCTGTGATTCCAGGGCAAATTCCTGATGGCGCTGAAGGGGGTGATGAACCAGAAGATGCCGTACTACGGGCTGCACGACCCCAAGCACCTGGTGGCGCTCTCCCGCAACCGGATGTACGTCAACCTGATGAACATTGAGACGGGTAAGTCATCATCATCATCAGCCTATTTTTTTTATAGTAGCTCGACATAATGGCTTCCCTACGCCTGATGGAAAGCGAGAGAGAAGCCCAAGTCGCTGTGACAACGGGCAAGTAACTGGTCAGTTACCTGTAAGTTGTCACCGCCATGCTGGACCAACCCTAACCCCCCACGAGCTCCGGAAACGCAAAAAATTAAAGGGATGGAGAGTAACATAGGCAACTTTTTTCCCCTTTCTAACCCCCCACTTCCCTAAAAGCAGGGGTGGAAGTTTGTATGGAGCATTCACCTCAAATTTAACGCGAGCGAAGCCGCGGGCAAAAGCTAGTACTTACATAAATTGTAATTTTCAGGTGACTGTGTGACGACATTCAAGGCTGGCGAAGACAGATTCCTCAACTCACTGCTGGTATCAGGAGATGGGAGGTATGTATGGATTTTGTTTATATCGCTTGAAAGTAGGTATAAGTTTAGACTAAAAGGGTAAAACATTGTAGGAAAAATTGGCATCGAAAAGAGTAACTATCGAGTTTCTTGTCGATAGACGCTGCAATCCGAATCTGGTGGTAGTTTAATCCCTCTTAATTTCATGTAATTAAAATTTTAAGAATAAAGAAATTTTTGATCAATAGATTTGAATCGTAATAGGCAATATTGAGCGAGACGTAAGGAACCGGATAAATGCGGGATGGATGAAATGGCGGCAGGTTTCGGGGACTGCGTGTGACCCACAAATGCCCCTGAGACTCAAGGTGTTGCGGACAGAACGACCTTTTTATATGATTTTACCTTTTTACCAGTTTTGTACATAGTTTTATATTTAGAAGTGTTTTTTAAGAATATTTAGTTGCTATGGTTTTTATTGTTTGTTTTGTAAGTGTTGAGTTTATACAGTCCACCGTGGCTGAGCAGTAAAGTGTTTGTGGTTTCCCAATTGTCGTGTTTGATTCCACACCCCTAGACGCCAGCTCCAGCCGTAACACAAGGGAAAAATCTACAAGACCATAGTAACACCTGTCGCCATGTATGGATCAGAATGTTGGGCAATGAAAGAGGCTGATGAAAATGCATGTGGCAGAGGTGAGAATGTTAAGATGGATGTGCGGTGTGACTAGAATGGATAAGATTAGGAATGAATATATCAGAGGAAGTCTGAAAGTAGCGCCAGTGACAGAAAAGTTAAGGAGTAGCAGATTATCATGGTTTGGGCACATTATGAGGAGGGATGAAAGGCATATAACGAGACGAGTATTGAGTATGAATGTGGATATAGAGGAAGAACAAGACCGAAAAAGAAATGGATGGACTGTGTGAGAAATGATATGCGTGTCAAAGGTGTGAGTGTGGAGATGACGGCTGATAGAGAAGAGTGGAAGGAGAAAACATGTTGTGCCGACCCCACTTAGAGCGGGATAAGGCCAGGAGAATGATGAATTGATTTGAATCGGCACATAATGTATAGGTATGTCTAAAGAGCAATATTTAAATTTTATTGTACATATTTGTCGGGTCGGACCAGGGCGGTAATATTGTGCCAATATTGTACACTGTCACTGGCTCGGTGGCTCAATGGCTAGCGACCTCTGCCTCCTGAGCAGACATTTCTGTGCATGAACATATCTGTTTGTATTGTCTGGTCTGTGTCTGGGTGTTTTCTATGTATATGAAGTATAAAAAATATCTAAGTAAGTTTATCAGTTGTCTAGTACCCATAGTACAAGCTTCGGCTTAGTTTGGGGCTAGATGGCGCTGTGTGGCCCAGCGTGGCATGTCTTGGGTTATTGTACATTATATCACTTCCAGACTACCTAACGTAGTGGCACCAATGACCGACAAGAACCAATAACCGACACTTTATTTTTTGATTTAAGAAAATAAGAGTAAGAAATCGATTTCTTAATATCACAACACTGTACCATAGTTATCACACTTTGGACTAGCCCCCATTGACATTCAAGCGAAATCCTCCATTTCGTTTTGAAAATATCGGTGTAACAACTGATAGCGTCTGGAGTACCGATGAAAAAACGATATTTCTTAGTGAAATCCTTAAGGAAGTGAGTACATTTTTTTGTTAATTACACTAATGTATTTTAACTTATTAGAGTTTTATGTTTTTCACGGGTTATTATAAGAACTATAGGATCGATTTTTGTTATAACGACATTTTAAGGCTATTTTGATATTAGTAAAATGTTGGTGTCGATCACTAGTTTTCACAAAACTGACTTTTCCAATAATCGACAAGTGTCGATAATAATTTTTTAAAACATTTTTTATTTGACAACTGAATATAGTTCTTCTTTCTTTGAGCATTTAGTAGATATTTGAAGTAAACTAATCAAAGTCAAGCTACCAGTAATCGACAAGTGACGATTATTGGGGAATTATAAATGTCGATCATTGGTTCTTACAGACGGTTCCGAGAAAAAATGTTCTCCCGAACAATTAGAAAATGCTGAGTAACAGGCTAAGTATCCGACAAATGATGTAGCCACTGTTCTAACTAACAACGTTATTGTAACCGATGAAGAAATGGTTATACCATCATATGCCGGTTTAGGTGTGCCTACAGAAATTGAAGAAATGCACTTCAACAGCTTGCAGACGGAGAATTCGCCTAAAGATGGCGATTGCAATGATTGATTAGAAACTGATTCATCTGTACATAATTCGAAGAAGTCAGTAGATGTTAGCATTGGTGTGATTCCCAGTTTGTCTGTAGCAAAAATAGTCACCTCTGATGAAACATTTCCGTCTGAGTGCATATCGTCAAGTAATTTGCCTAAAGTAATAGTAGAATATCTTCCTCAACAACTTAATTCTAACGTCAGGTATGCTGTTATCCAACCTCTTTCATCGCCTTATCATTTTTTACCAACCGATTCATCTACTTATAGATCCTCTAATGCAACAACTTAACGATGTCCCCACAACTGACACTGTTACTAACCAACTTGTTTTAATACCGGAACTTACTTCATCCACCGGTTCAGCTGAAGTAACAGGAGATCCTCAAAGACAACAACCTGATAATAACTCCACAGTTAATACATTACTAGATCAAGCACTTCCACTACCGAATTCTTTCAACAACCTATCATTAGTACCATGGAACCACAATACACAACACCACAAAAGTCGTTGAAAAAAGCTTTACGAGTGATTGTTCCATCGCCTTTTTAGTGCAGTCAATGAAGCATTATAGGTCCGAATTTTTTTACTGTGAACCGAATTGCATACAATTTTGGGATTAGGTTCATCTTACCATTAACTTCAAAAGTGAAAATGATTTGAACTCCGCCACCACCATGGGGGTGGTTGCCACCCCTTCTCGGGGGTCAATGGTTGTTTTTTCAAAATAACCTCGGATATCGATTGAAGATCTAATTTTAAGCAAAAAAGTTTCTATAAAGTTTCTCGAAAAATCTAATACTTTTCAAGTTATTGGCAATTGAAAATTTGCAAATTTTTCACGATTTTCATCAGTTTTTTTCAAATATCTCCAAAAATATACGTTTTATCGAAAATTTTATGAGGAACGAAACTGTAGCAGGTAAAAAAATGAACAATTTGGTTTTTTACAAAGTATTCTAAGTGCAATATTAAGCTAGATATTAAAGATCAAAGCCGTTTTTTATTTTATCTGAAATTTCATCGATGTAGTCAATGCCATCTAGCAGCGAGCAAATGCATTTTATGCTTTCTAATCGAAAAGGGTTTTGTAGTGCTTGAAATAAGCTTTAAAATGAGCTTTATCAAAAGTCTTTTGCACGTAAAATAAGTGAGCTATATTGCAAATAAGCGGAGCATCGAATGTTTTTTCTTTTCAATCAATGGGTTTAAATAAGTGCCATTTCCACCAAAACTAAAATTAATCATATTCCGCCTAGAATTAACTTTATTATGAAGAGTTTTATAGATTGTATTAGTTTGGCTGCTTTAGGACACATAGTTTTCAAAAAAGTCACGATTAAGGGAGGCTGTGATTGCGCTGCCACGCGCTCTTTAAACAATCATATCTCCGTCAATTTTTATTTGATAGAAAAAACAAAAAAAACCAAATTGTTTGTCAGAAAAATACCTAAATTTTTCATCCCTACACTTTTATACGTATCTGTCGTCATTTTTGAGATATTATGAAAAAGGGGTGGGATTTTTAAAAATTTGAAATTCTCGATTTTTTTTCAATCGTGACTTTTTTGAAAACTATGTGTCCTAAAGCAGCCAAACTAATACAATCTATAAAACTCTTCATAATGAAGTTAATTCTAGGCGGAATATGATTAATTTTAGTTTTGGTGGAAATGGCACTTATTTAAACCCATTGATTGAAAAGAAAAAACATTCGATGCTCCGCTTATTTGCAATATAGCTCACTTATTTTACGTGCAAAAGACTTTTGATAAAGCTCATTTTAAAGCTTATTTCAAGCACTACAAAACCCTTTTCGATTAGAAAGCATAAAATGCATTTGCTCGCTGCTAGAGGGCATTGACTACATCGATGAAATTTCAGATAAAATAAAAAACGGCTTTGATCTTTAATATCTAGCTTAATATTGCACTTAGAATATTTTGTAAAAAACCAAATTGTTCATTTTTTTACCTGCTACAGTTTCGTTCCTCATAAAATTTTCGATAAAACGTGTATTTTTGGAGATATTTGAAAAAAACTGATGAAAATCGTGAAAAATTTGCGAATTTTCAATTGCCAATAACTTGAAAAGTATTAGATTTTTCGAGAAACTTTATAGAAACTTTTTTGCTTAAAATTAGATCTTCAATCGATATCCGAGGTTATTTTGAAAAAACAACCATTGACCCCCGAGAAGGGGTGGCAACCACCCCCATGGTGGTGGCGGAGTTCAAATCATTTTCACTTTTGAAGTTAATGGTAAGATGAGCCTAATTCCAAAATTTCATGCAAATCGGATCACAGTAAAAAAATTCGGAGGTTAGCCCGTATTTTTCGCTTCATTGACTGCACTATTTATAAGGAGTTTGTATTGGCCGGAAAATTGGATGGATTACATTATGGAAAGAATGAAACGAGAGAAAATTCTATCAACAGTGACAAGTAGGTAAAGCTTGGAAAGAATGTCACGAGAAAATGGAAATTGAGAAAAATAAAAATCAGCTAGAAAAAAACGAAAGAGCTAGACAGAGAATAGAAAAAAAGAAATTAAAAGAACAGTTAACCAATGAGAAGAAAAAAACCGTTTAAAAGTAAAAGCAAGATGAAGAAAACTGTTCAAGAAGACTCGATTTCAGAAGAGTCAGATGTGGAGATTTTATACGCTTAAATTAATTAATACTTTTAAAACAGCTAATTTTATTTTAATGACCCACTAAGGGGTTGGTGATTTGGCAGATAGATTACACTTATAGTCAAAAGTCGATAATTGGGTGTCGGTAAGTGGCAACTGTCGATGACTGGGTGTTGACTACTGGAGATTCGGTGTCGAAGATTGGAGATTTATATACATTTTCCTTTTATGGGATTTTTTCCTAGTCCGTGAATAGTTAATAAAAATAATACATCCTATTCTTATCTCAAGAATATACCTTACCATATTTAATCGTTACTTTTGGTTTAAAGATGACTTAATAACCTATAATTTTATGAAGAAGTCCACTATCTCCTTAAAGTGTCGATCATTGGTGCCACTACGTTATGTAGGTATGTACTCGTACTTCGTTGTTCTGCTACAGAAGATGCTCTGTTCCAGGGTGCTAGTATGCGGAGACGAGACCCAGAAGCCGTTCCCGCTGCTGGTGTGGTCGCTGACCTCACGGAAGCTGCTGTACGACCTCAGGATACCTCATCACGACTTCATCACGTCCAAGGCTGCTATCACTTACGAGGGTAAGTCATAAGATATGGGGGAGACGCTCATTTTATATTTTATTTATTTAATCTTTATTGCACAATATAAAAAAAATAAAGTACAAAAGGCCAACTTAATGCCAAAATAAAATAAGGTTTAATGAAAAAAAATATTTTGAGTTTTAGTTTTATGGGAACCCCAAAAATGTTGGATGTTTTTCTGATTTTAGTTTAAAATCTTAATGCGGTGTTTAAAATCTTAATGCGGTTTACAGAATACATCTACGTGCCAAATTTCAATGATGTAACTATTATATAATAATGATGTAACTACTATATGACAGGCTCGGTGGCTCAATTGGTCCCTGCCTGCCTGCCCCTGCCCCTGCCTTCTGAACCAAGGGTCGTGGGTTCGATTCCCACCCGGGACAAACATTCGTGTGATGAATACTTGTGTTTGTTCCGTGTCTGGGTGTTTGTATATATTTGTATTTAAGTATTTATTTGTGGTACCTTCGTTGTTCTGATACCCATAACACAAGTGCTTAAGCTACTTACATTGGGATCGGAGCAATGTATGTGATGTTGTCTGATATTTATTTATTTTATTTATTTATTTATTATAGTTTCGGAATAAACTGGCTGTGACATACGGACGGACAGACAGACATGACGAATCTATAAGGGTCCCGTTTTTGCCATTTGGCTACGGAACCTTAAGCCTCATTGGCAATGCTCTCCATCGTCCAGGGTCGTACGTGTGCGTGGTGTCGCGCGAGCTGGACGAGCCCAGCCCCAACTTCATCGTGGTGTACGACCTGCAGTCGGGCACGCTGTTCAAGAAGTGGAAGCCGGGCTGCGACACCGTGGCGCTGGCCATCAGCTCGGTGGACGGCTGCGTGGTCTCAGGACTGGCAGACACCAGGATACTGGTCTGGGATCTGGTCACGGGTAAGTTAGGGCTTCTCTTTCGCTTTCCATCAGGCGTAGGGAAGCCATTATGTATGTAGGTATTATGTATAAAAGAAAGTTTTATAGTAGCTCGACATAATGGCTACTCTACGCCTGATGGAAAGCGAAAGAAAAACCCAAATTGTCACAACAACTGGCAAGAACCGGTCAGTTACCTGTGAGTTGCCACTGCCATGCCGGCCCAACCCTAACCCCCCATTTATTCAAATTACAGTTTTATGAATTTATAATGATTCAAACGTAGTCGTACTATTTTGTATTAAAATGTGGTGTACTCGTATACCGTAAACCGGGGTCAATAGAAACGCAGGGGTGAATAGAAACAAAATCAAAAAAGTTTTTCTACTTAATGTAGCCAACATTTTTCAAAGAAAAAATATTACTAATTTGTGTTTTTAGAAAACTGCAGTATATTTTTTATTGAAATAGTAACACTGATTTGACATTAGGTTTGGCCAACATATTAAAAAAAGGTTTTGAAGTGAGCTCCTCGAAAGCGCGTAAAATGAAGTCCTGAAAACTTATTAGTTTTTATTGTGAAAATAAGTGTTTTGTGCCAACATATCTTGTTATATATCTTCTTTAGTTTCTTCAGAACTAAATTAATGCTAAAGTAAGTGCGTTAGTGATGCAAATTTCAAAATATTTGTAAAATTGTAAACATGTATGCTTTCTATTTTGAAATGAGGTTAATAGATACGGGGAAGGGGCGAATAGATACGTAGTATGGGGTTATTAGATACGTAGTATGGGTTCAATAGACACGAGAACGGGTTCAATAGAAACGAGAAAGAGGTGAATAGAAAGATATGTGCTAGGGCTGCTACATATTGAAATATGTTTTTTTGTACGATATATAGAGGATTTAGATATTATATTAATGTAATGTAGGTTCTTAAGTTGCTTTTCTCATATACAAACTGCCATAATTATCTGCCAACCCGATAGGGCCGTTACTACTGCTTAATCGTGATGTGGACTTTTAACTATTTTGGGAAAGTGTCATCCCTACCATTTTTTTCTATTCACCCCATATGCCGTTTCTATTGAACCCATTTGCGGGTCAATAGAAACGCCACACATTTTTGCATTTAGAGCAGTAATTAGGGAATAAATTGCCATTTCGATGGCTATAAATCATTAAAACGTCTAAGAGACGTAACATAAGCACAATACTTGTTGTTCGAACTAATAAAAATATCCTTAAAAATAAAGTCAAAGTTCAAAACTGTGTCTATTGACCCCGTTTTACGGTACTAATTAAGACTACGACATGTGTTTTAATAACTGAGCTGTGGTCCCGCCATTTTAACGTCAAAGTTGCGGCGCCACTTACTACTTACTTACAAAATTTTGATAATTTTTGAGTGTAGAATTTTTCTGTGAATGTATGAATTAGTAGAAATTCTGTATTAAATCTTTTCAATAATATTATATTTGAAAAACCTGGCGTGGTCCCGCCATCTTGATATTCACGTTTATTTGGAGCGAAAAGATAATAGGTCGCTTCGCTCGCTTACATCCGAGTTATAGCTTAGCCTAAGCACGACATTGAATTTGATCGGAGTAGCGCTGCCAGTAGTGCCAGCCGAGATTCATTCGGACAGTTGTGTTGTCAAAAGAAACCCAACTTTTTTTTATGCTCCAAGTTCCTGCCAAGCTCCTGATATCCTGATTTCCACTTACAGGTAACTGCCGTCTGACGCTGCGCGGGCATGTGGCGGCGCCCTCGCTCCTGCGGTTGGCCAAGTCAGGAGGCGTGCTCATGTCCAGCGACGACACCTGCCGCGACCTCTCCGTCCGCCTCTGGGACCTGCACACAGGTACTGGCACAGGTCTCTCCCCTTTGACCCTGGGACCTGTATACAGGTCACATCCCATATCCCTGGGCCCTGCACACAGGTCACTACTCATACACCCTGGGACCTGCACACAAGTGCTAGCACAGGTCACTCCGCATACACCTAGGTCCTGCACAATGGGGATGATTCCAGGGTCAAAACAATTACAGTATATTTAGTCCGCATTTTAGATTATAAAAATATATTAGACACGTATTTTTCCTTTTTTCATTTAAACAAAAAATAACAAAGATACAAGGCATCAAAATTTAGAAGTGGGGGTCTTTGACGTTACTTAGTGGCGAAAAAACTCCCACTCTGTGACGTCACGCGTAATTTTAACGGGCTATATCTTTGTCATTTTTGGTCTAATTTACAAATGAAAAAATACGTGTCTTTTATTTTTGAACAATCTAAAAGACGGACTAATTACATTTTTTGCGGAAACAGGCCCATTGTCACTCCCCATAACCCTGGGCCCTGTACACAGATCACTCCCTATACCCCTGAGACGACTGTATCTTGCCTATATTTCAGCCAACTTTGATTTTGTTTTCACTGTTCGTAGTAGGTATATTTTTATCTATTTTACGATAAATGAGTAAATTATGTACCTACATGAAACTATTTTTGATGCATATTCCCATTGTGGCAGGATTTGCCTTAGTCCCTACGCTTGGCAGGCGCGTTAGTAACAGCAGTAGGTTTTATTTGTACCCAGGTAAACACTGCCCGTTTCCTGATCCTTAATCGTTTTCGACACCTACGGGATGATATGGATTTGTCACCGGAAAATAGCAAGAATCGTAAGTTGATCAATTTCCTAGGTAGTTGATTAACTTCCGGAAAATAATAAACGGCAGTTGAAATGTATTATTTAACGTATGTATTTTAGTAAATTGATCATTTTACGGGGTCTTGCCCTAAAATCATCCGACGAAGGTGAGGTGAACGTTGATTGGTTCAATGGCTCACGTGGCGTTATCCCGGCAACCAATCAGGGAACAGTGTATTAAGTTACGGGTAATAGTGCACCGTTAAATAGTACATTGAGCAACGATTGGCCCATTTGAGGACGATTTTACTTGTGTCAAAATCGTAAATTATTAAATGACTGTCAGGCTACCGTAAATTGATCAACTAACTGAAATCCATTGCGTTAAATAATACATTTCAACTACCGTTTGTTATATTCCGAAAGTTAATCAACTACCTAGGAAGTTGATCAACTTACGATTCTTGCTATTTTCCGGTGACAGATTCAGCTAAAACATTTTATAATTTCCAGGAAAACTGATAGCAGTATACACCCCTCCGGAGAGAATCACCTCATGCGAAGTCCTCTTAGGAGGGTCCGTCGTAGCTCTCGCGTTGGAAAACCTCAAGGAGGTCGTCTGCATCAAGCTGGGAGGTCCAACTGTGGAGTCAGTGAAGACAGGCAGGGATTTGGAGTATGATGAGAAGGAATATGGAGACTCGGAAGCGCACGGACAGACATTCATATTAAGGCAAGACAATTGCTGATAGCGACCGTATAGAAAACAGTATTAGATAAGGAGTTTTCGGAATAATGTTCTGTTGACGGAATGAGGTGAAAATACTTTTACTTAACTGTCCTTGCATATTTCGGCTTTTCTACGAATGAAGGAGAAGTGATTTCAGAAATGTTTTCGACAGATCAATAGGGAATGTGCATGACTGTTTTTAGGGAGTTATTGAAATCTTTTATCGTCCAGGTACAGAAATATCGAAGTATTTTTATGACTCAAAGGTTACTGACTGACATAGTGATCTATCAACGCACTGCCCAAACCACTGGACGGATCGGGCTGAAATTTGGCATTCAGGTAGATGTTATGACGTAGGCATCCGCTAAGAAAGGATCTTGATTAATTCTACCCCCAAGGAGATAAAATAGAGGATGAAACTCTATTCCACGTACGAAGTCGCGGGCACAGCTAGTTTTCTAATAAACGAGTTAGTAGACAGAGATTCCAAGTGACCAATGATGTAATAGGCTATTTATGGCTAAAAATTGTAATTAGTCCGTCTTTTAGCTTATTCAAAAATAAAAGACACGTATTTTTTTATTTGTAAATTAGACTAAAAATTACAAAGCTATAGCCCGTTGAAATTACGCGTGACGTCACTCGGTGAGGCATTTTTACGGGAGCGAGTGACGTCAAAGACTCCCACTTTTGATGCCTTGTATCTTTGCTATTGTTTATTTGAATGAATGAAAAAATACGTGTCTTTTATTTTAGAATAAGCTTAAAGACGGACAAATTACAATTTTTAGCCATAATAGCCTATTTTTTGCCATAATAGCCTATTCTAAACGCGTCATACAATTCTATGAAAATATTAGTTTTTTCATAGGGATCATAGTCTGCGAACGTTTACTGCTGGACATAGGCTATCTGGAATGACAATTGTCACCACGCTCGGCAGGAGGATTGGTAACCGCAGTAGTTTTTATTTGTACATACCTAACTAGGTAAACGCTGCTGCCCGTTTTCTAATATTCCCTTAGTCGTCTTTTACGGCACCCACAGCATGGGATGGGGTGATCTTATTCAGAACCAGGAACCACTAGACGAGGGGCGGATATACCTATGGATAGATATATTTATTGTAAACTACTGCAGCTCGTCCATTTTTCAGCCAATAGGCTATTATGGCTAAAATTGTAATTTGTCCGTCTTTAAGCTTATTCTAAAATAAAAGACATGTATTTTTTTTATTTGTAAATAAGACTAAAAATTACAAAGTTATAGCCCGTTGAAATTACGCGTGACGTCACTCGGTGAGGCATTTTTACGGGAGCGAGTGACGTCAAAGACTCCCACTCCTAACTATTGATGCCTTGTATCTTTGCTATTGTTTATTTGAATGAAAAAAGGTAAAATACGTGTCTTTTATTTTTGAATAAGCTAAAAGACGGACTAATTAAAATTTTTAGCCATAATAGCCTATTGTGATTCTGTTTTCACTGTTCATAATATATTTTTACCTATTTTACGATAAATAAGTAAAAACAAAAACATTTTCATGCATATTCCCTAATCAGTGAATTCACTGGTCATATCATTATGGACAGCAATTCTTGAGCCATTCTTAACTATGATACCTACGTCTGGAATGGTTAGGGATAGTGATATAAGTGTGCGAATGCAAAGGAACAGATTGTAGAAGGTATAAGCATGGCAAAGAGTGCCACAGAACTGCATTTTATCATACAAACAGACCACAACAATGCAATATTATACATTTTACACCAAAGTGTTTAAGGGTCCAGTTTTTGCTATACATTCTAATTCCTTGTTTCTATTTAGTTTACCTTACAGTCTAGCACTTGCATTGTTGTGGTGTTCTAGTCCAAACAAGTTCGTGCCAGATTTTATAATATCTTAAGAGGTGTAGTACCAAATAAAGGAATTCGGAGGTAGGATCTTTTAGGATGCATCTACAATGGTAAGGTTGCGGCTCCACTGACGCGGAGCGGAGACGACCTGTGCCGCTATTCACCAATCAATCAATCAATCAATTATCAGCCCTTCGCAATTCACTGCTGGACTTAGGCCTTTCCAATTGTTCAATAGGCTATTATGGCTAAAAATTGTAATTAGTCCATCTTTTAGCTTATTCAAAAATAAAAGACGTATTTTTTTATTTGTAAATTAGACTAAAAATAACAAAGTTATAGCCCATTGAAATTACGCGTGACGTCACTCGGTGAGGCATTTTTACGGGAACGAGTGACGTCAAAGACTCCTAACTTTTGATGCGTTGTATCTTTGCTATTGTTTATTTGAATAAAAAAAGGAAAAATACGTGTCTTTTATTTCTGAATAAGCTAAAAGACGGACTAATTACAATTTTTAGCCATAATAGCCTATTGTTTCTCGACCCTGGGTCTCTCGCATGCAGCATTTGCCAGCCATCTTACGCAAATCGTTGCTCCACCTGGCCTGAAGGCGACCTACACTACGTTTGCGATATCGCGGTCATTATAGAACTCATTTAACCCAACGGTTATCGGTTCTGGGGCTGATGCTTTGATGGAATTGAGCCGCCTGTCCGGGGAAGGACCTCCACCCTAGAGAATACCGCAGTCAAATGACCTCTGGGTCGTGTTTCTGCCGGTGAGTAGGGTTTCCGGAGCTTGTGGGGGGGTTAGGGTTGGGCCGGAATGGCGGTGGCAACTGACAGGTAACTGACCAGTTACTGGCCAATTGTCGCAGCGGCTTGGGCTTCTCTTTCGCTTTCCATCAGGCGTAGGGAAGCCATTATGTCGAGCTACTATAAAAAAAGATGTGGCCAGCCCACTGCCACTTCAGCTTGCTAATCCGGTGAGCTACGTCGGTGACTTTGGTTCTCTGTCGGCTTGAAATCTATGTGATTGTGGATTACAAGCTATGTGATTGGTGAATCATGGCATAGGTCGGTTCCGCTCCGCCTTACTGGTACCGCAATCTAAGGGTGTGTCCCCACAGAAGCGGGGCTGTGCGGAGGAAAAATTTACCAATCATAATGACAATACATTAAAGCGTATGGTGTGAGCAATACCTTTTCAAATTTCTGCTTAACCCCGCATCTGTGAAAAAGGCACCCTTATGTGGTCAATTTGATATCAAAAATACTCCATTCAACCAGACAACTGGTTTGGAGGTCTACGCATTGTTTAATTATGTGAATAATTATAAACATGTTAAGATTTTAGGATGATCTTTGACAAGCAATTATTTTAGTTCAAAACACTGGGGAATAACTTGTGAAGTAACCATGAAATAATTCGTGAGACTGATATTGCTGTCCTTTTATTTTGTAATTAGGTAACTGGCCCCTACCACCAAAATCAAAAACGATCGTTCGTTGAACGTATCGCGTACTTTTGCGCCATAAATCCCTCCCATTTGTCTCTCCCATTCCCCTCGATTTTGGTGGTAGGGGCCTAGTGACGTTATTTTCTACAGGGTGGATGTCGGCAAAATGCCTCGGGCCCCCAGTCATATGCGTAAGAGGGTCAGAAAAAAACCATACCTAATGTTGGTACACAACTTCAGAATATTGATACCTATATCTGCAAATTGTTTTAAAACAGACCGACAAAGATTTTTTGGTGGCCGAAATCGGAACTAACGCCAACATCATTAGGCGACTTTTGACATTTTCCATTATTATGTGAATGTCATCTTACTTCGCGCCAAAAGTTCCTTGTCAGTCTGTGATACTATTCGTTCCTCAGTGTTTTCAAAACTTACTTTGTTTGATAAAAACAAGGAAAACCTTTTAAATTCAAGCAATTTTGCAGTGGCTTACGACGCCCGTACGGAGGAAAAAAGAAATTAATTAAAAAAAAAAACATTAATGTTTTTGATCTATTACGCTTATTAATTACATTATTGAATTAATGAAATTATATTTAGTGAATCCTCTATCTGTAATGTTGATGTTTAGATGTAATTTTGTGGTGAAACATAGTTTTAAGAGATGAAAATAAGTGTACGTCAATTTTACTTATTTATTTTGCGTAATATTTTTGTAGATTATTATTTCTGCGCTCAAATCGAACGGCTAGCTTGTATTTTGCTAGTCATATTGTTTTTTAATTATAAATGGGCCAAAAGATGGTGGCAAAGAGGTGTTAACGAGTGGTGTTACAACTGGTTTTGGTCTGATTCGGTTATAAACCCTAAGGTTAAAATTTAGACGTTTTTCTCTATTAAGTATAATGTATTCTAAGAATATTCTGGGGGATTTTAGAACCTAGATGACGCAATAAGACGTACTTAAGATATTCTTAATGCAGGGAAATAATTCACGAGATGTGCCCACGATTTAGTAGAATCAGAAGAAGGGGATTTTTAGAATGACCATAAATAATATTAAATTAAGCAATATACCTATAATGGTTATTTTCTACAGCAAAAGGATAGCATTCAATAATACTATCTATACCTATATAGCATTAAAATTATATAAGTATGTTAATTTGTCTTCAAAACTTAAAAAAGACATCAACGTATAGGAAAAGTAGGAATCTATATATATAAAAGGAGAAACTGACTGACTGACTGACTGACATATCAACGCACAGCCCAAACGGCTAAACGTAGGCACTTGAAATTTGGAAGGGACGTAGCTTAGGTACCGTAGGGGTGCACTAAGAAAGGAATTCCCGAAATTCCCACGGGAACGGGAATTAGCGGGAAAATCCTTTTGTATGAAAAATCTAAACCGCTTAAGTTAGACGCTTGAAATTTGGCATGCAGGTACCTTAGTAAATATAAAGTTTAGTTATGGCTGTATTTTGAGAAATTCCCACGGGAACGGGAGTTAGCGGGAAAAAACTTTTGTATGTATAAATTTAAACACGCGGACGAAGTCGCGGGCAAAAGCTAGTAACTTATATTCCCATAAAAAAATAAGTAATTTTCAGCAGATTGCTTAGGTGCGGGCCTATGACCTCACGGGCCGCCCGATATGATATATAGTTTTGTAATATAACTAGAAATAAAATAATTTAACAAGTGAGATAACGACATTTTCTCTGCGGAAAAACAACTGTTAAAAAAATAATGACTCTAAAAACTGGTTGGAATACCACTCTCAAATGGAACAAAGTAACGCTTTATTATATTAATTTATTTATAGCGCCACACGCTTATTTTACTTTTATCAATTGTCTAAGTTATTATGTACATTAACCATTTTCTATCCGAATTCTACACTAACCTGTACTTAATATAGTATAGGTACTTTAATAGATTTCTAGTGTAACCATATCTATATAGATTTCTTAAGCAATACATATTAAGGGGCCGAACACATTTGCGGTGCCTATAGCATACAGACATAATGAGGAACTAAGAGCGTGGCCGAAACCGAAACTGCCACACTTCATATGTAACGTTTTTGACGTTGAGTTTGACATTTTGCCCTTGTCAAGGTCATCAATACGACAAAATTAACCCTTTGCTAGACAGACTGCTAAAAAGTAAGATAGATAAGACAGGACGTCATTTTAATACTATTTGTTAAGGAATACGTCTTAACTTTTGCAATCAGTGGTCTTACCATTTATCAGTCTGTTAAACTTTATCCATCCATTGAAAAATCCTACCCAAGTCTGTATAATTTCTGACAAAAGATGAGATGTCTGCCTCAATATTGGTTTAATTTATAAAATTCGCATGTGATACATAATTTTGTAACTTGTGCTTACTTAACCAGAAAATAATACAGTATATCTTAAAAATAATGGTAAATTTGTGCTAATGTTGGTAACTGTAAATAACAAATTCGAGAAAACAGTCGTGATCTGGAAATTGTCCTAAAATATCTCATCTAAATTTGCTCACCCATCTGAGTCACCGGGAAACCTACCTAATGCAATACGAGGATACAAATACTTATAAAACATAGTAGGTATTGCAGGTATTTTCGTAGGTTTTTTTTTTAGTTAAAATTGTAACCTATAACACCCAGTCCCTAATGCATAAAGGATAGCGGTAAACGTTGCGTAACATAGCAGAAGAGTTAATTCATTATGATATGAAATATTAACATATCTAATAGTTATTTATTTGTTAATTTGCGGTTTAAACATTTGCTAATTTAATTTTATATTTTTACTTGTACCTTTGAAATCTTTTTGGATTTCCTATTTTTGTTTTTGATATACATTTTATTTGTAAAACCATGTACTTCCAACTTCATTATGTCTATATTATTACAAAGCTACCCTGCCGAAACGTTTAATAATATTAAATATATAAACATATTTATGTATCATAATAATATATGTATAAAGTTTGGCAAACCAAATATTTTGTTTAAGCAACTTTTATGTAAATTACCCCAAAGTCTAAGCAAAGGGATATAAACACTTGTCCGATTTTTGTACTTAATTAATTACTTCTATATCTGAAAAACCTCTAGGAAGTTACTTAAGTAAGTCCAGCGGGGCTATTCACAAACGTTTACTGAAATTTGACATCATTTAGTATAATTAATGTCAAATTAGAATGACATTTTTTCAAAGTTTCCGAATCCGAGCGGAAATAGGTAGGTAGGTGTGAATCCGGACCCGAGCTAATAAAGAAAAGTTAATTTCCATAATTGACCCAATTGGGAATCGAACTGTCTGAACGTCCGAGCTATAATGCCAAACAATACACCGCCGGGATCGACAAATATTAACCGTTAACCTTGAAATATTTCATTGGTTTTGGATCAAAGCAATAAGGTTAAAAATTATGTGGCTTCTATTGTCCACTTGTCTGATGAAGGGTTAAGTACGAGTATCTATGAATACATTCGGATTAAATAAAAGAAGCACAGTTAATAATACTAAATGCACAAGTTAAAGTTTATTTTCTATGGCGTGCCAGGGAAAAAGGGGATTGCTATAATCACGAGACTATTGTAGGTGATATATAGGTGTTTGTGAACCCCACCACCCCCCACGTCACCTAAGGCTGTACAGGCTTCATTTGACCAAAGCAATCTAATGTAATTTATAGGATAATCTTATCTAATTTAATGTACATAGGCGTAACTCAGTAGTGTCCCGAAATGATCCCAGGACGAGTAATTCATTGTATTTATAAAAGGGAACCTAGATAGTATGTTTAAGGCTCTACTAAGTTACGGCTATGTTAATAACTTGAGTGAACTGAGTCTCGATGTCTTCTATGTGATCTGTTTTATGTAATTTCGCTGCCATATTTAAGTATACTCTAAGTGGAGGAAGTGGCCAGGAGGTGATCGTGAATGATTAAAAAGGGTTATCTTCGATAAATCTATCACAGTTCCGTTGTTTCAATAGACGGAGTATCACAGTAGTTAGAAACCTAATTATTTATCGTCATTATGTATCTGTATATAAATATTTATCTGTATATAAATAGCTATATCAAGCGAGTCACATTTTTCCAAATATAGAATAGGTACCTACCTAATCACTGTTTAATTTATGTTGCAACTGAAACTCCAATGCTACCTGTTAAATGGTTTTATTGGACGTTAAAAAGTATCTCCTTCTGGCTACATTCTTTTAAAATAAACCATAATATTTTCGTATTGATTTTACTTGGGCACAATATTTTTTAAATACAAAACAAAGGTGTATTTTATACGTGCTTATGGGATTCTCAAGGTGTGCCTACTTTTTTTGAAACCAAGACATTTTTCTACTTCATCTTCTCTTCATCTAAACTAATAATTATAAAGAGGAAAGATTTGATTGTTTGTTTGATACGAATAGGCTCCGAAACTACTGGACCGATTTGAATAATTCTTTCACCGTCGGATAGCTACAGTATCTGCGCTGAACATAGGCTATATTATTATAAATAAAACGAACATTCATGAAAAACCATTATGTTATTGTAACTTTTCAGCAATTATATTCAGCTAAAGGATCTTTGTGCCAAAACATTTTTATTTTACCTGCTTTCATTAGCATTTCATTTCATTAAAGGGGTTAAGAAAATTTATAAACAAGCTTCATCTAGCATTTTGATATAATAGACTTAACGAAATTTGGCCAAGTCACATTCTTGTTTGCTCAAATTAAAATATAGATCTATCAAAAAACTATCTTTGAGAATCCCCTAACTATAGCGACTTTTAAGCCTTGCCCAATTTTTTGTAGTTTTTAACGAAACACTGCATGGATTTACAGACTAAATACTTTCATATTGATCAAAATAAAACAATTCAACTTAATTTATAATTATACTCACCCACAAAGGATCCTGTCCTGTCAAACTGAGCTTCTATCATTTCTGTAATCCATTCAGTGTTTTTCATTCAAAGGTTTTTCAAATCTGATTGTTGATTAAAACACCCAATTTTACTACCGTTCAACATTTATTTGAAAGACCTATTAAATTCGTAATATCTTGATACAGACTGTGTTTTTCGTATAAACGAAGATCGTGTGTTGTAAATGAAAGATTTTATGATTTTGACTTTCGCCATAAATTCTTTCACGAAAATTAGTCACAAATCGTTTATAACTGCATCCAGATATTGCGGATGATATATAAGTATGAACCATTATTAACATATTGTTTAAATATATTTTGACGAAACAGGCTGGTCCCTGGTCGTAGCTATTTCGTAAGTTAGGTACGTTTTGCGGTCACTTCATAGCGATCAATTTGAATTAATTGTAAGTGGTGTAAAATAATCAGTAAAGAGAATGGTGTAATCGATTGAATTGTTAAAATTATTTATGTATTCTGGAAAGTTACGTAACTACTTGATGTCCTGATTAAATTATTGGAAAATATTTTGTATTATTTTCATTTTAACTTATTTACCTTCTCGAGCTATGGAAATTGCAAGTACAAAAATGTTTAGTTGATTTTATCCCTCTCGAAGGACCAACATACGTTGGATTTATGAACAGTTTGTCACGAATTTCGAGGTCTCCATTTTCCCAACAGTGCTCAGCCTGTGTCACTCTCAAGTGAACCTATGATTTGTTTCCTTGTTTCACAGTAAAAAACCAAAAATAAACTATGGTTCATGAAAGTAACTGTCTATGAGGGTAGACAGAAAAGGTTATGTCACAAGCGAACAGAAAACTGCTAAGTATGAACCTGTAGGGGAGCGTGGGTCTCAGTGGATCCTGGGTCACAGAGGATAATTTATCACTTGAAATAAAAATAATAATAAAAAAATACTGAGTGCTTTTAGGTCTGGTTTTGTAATACAGGTTCAAATTTAAATATATTTTCTAGGACTCAGTCAACATGATAGAAAATTTGAGGTAAAAAAAGTAAAGTTACAAGTCATTGAAAGAAAATGGATCCACTGTGACCCACGCTCCCCTACGTAGAATAGAAAAGACGTGTTACTATGTGAAGTGTGTAGTATTATTAGAACTCTCCAACATCGTACTTCTTGGTAGCTACAACGCGCGTTGTCCGCGAATATCATGCCGCGTTTACACGCTCGCGTTCAATACGACACATACAACGGGCACAAACACAAGCATGTGAACGGGCTGTTCGTCTGTTTGAATGTGCACGTGCGTGCGCAGTGTGTAGGGCAGGGCTGCTCGCCGAGCTTCGTGCCACGCGTGTAAACCTAGCATAACGGTTTGTAAAATTTGAACAAGACTAGTTACTTACTTATACTTACGCCACTGGCAGAAGTTTGATCCAGACTTCTCGACAACATTTTGCGTTGATATTAATTCGAAGATTTCTTACCTTATTGACGCAATAAAGAATTAACCTCATCGACATAGAGTTGTGGAAAAAGGCTTGGTCTAACAATTGACCAATTAAAGTAAATATTTTTATATCTTTTAAGAAAAACTTTGAAAAATGTAAACAACCTATTAGTGATTTCTGGTTTTTATTGTATTTTACATAATTCACAGCAACATAATAATACTACACTATGATTGTCTACGCTTAGCACGACTGGAACAGACCCTTCTTCTTCATCTCCTCGAACTCCTTTTCGGCATCATATGTCCTAAAACAAATTAGGAACATTAATGTTTAGTTCATATTTACTAAAACATATAATCTTCTCACATAAATCTTTTAATTGTGACATCATAGTCAAGAAACTTCATGATGTGATTGATTAAAAAAGGTAATGCATATTTGATAAATAATTTTGAAATTATGTGATATTTAGTTTAGCTTTTGTTTTACAAAGGTAAAAAAGGATTATTTACCCTAAAAATTATCCAGAGCATTCAACATTCACCATTTAAATTAAATATGTAGCGGTTAGGTCTCTTGCAGTGTGAAAAAGGTAACTTTTATGACAATATTCATAAAGCTTTGACAACAGGGAAAAAGCTTAGTACTACATATGTTTCCTAATGAGGATGCTGACCTATAGACCAGGTGATCAGATCACCTAATATTCCTGCACCTTGAGAAAGAGTTTATTAGGCATATTTGAAGCTTGAATGTAAGGGGTTAATGGAAGCGGCCCATCATCATTTCGCTTCTAGCCAACCTCACCTGACCGTGGTGCATCCTGCTGAAAAAACGAGGCACTGGCAACAGACTGGTGGCGGCATAACCATGACGATTGAAAGCGTAGCTAAATACCACAGACCAATGACGGGCAGCAGGGTCACCGGAGCGAGAAGCCACGCGTTGCAATCGCCAACCCGTGGCTTCCAATAGGCTGATGATGAGGTTAGTTCAGCGGTAGTTAGCACTGCCACACCAGGCGCGGATCCAGCACTCAAAAAAGGTTGTGGGCATTTTTCCCCCAAGAAAATGCATTTAGGCATTTGATGGGGTTGTGTGGTCCAGCAAGGCATATCTTTCATTATTTAAAAATTCTATTCAATATAAATCTTGGTGTGTCTCTGTGCCACTTTCCACACATATCTTTCTTGATAAAGGTTAAGCCAATATAAACTCTTACCTGTAGAACTCAGCGTAGCGCTTCTTACGTTGAACGCAGACCAGCTGACTGAAAGCAACTCCGGAGAGAGCAGCGAGGCTGAGGGAAACGATCAGGCTGCGCTTAATGGACGCATTGAGCAGACCACGCATCTGGGGCTTTGAAGCAGTGGACACAGCCTTGTCTCCGGCCATCTGAATTAGGCAATAAATTTTTATTTTATAAAAATTGTTTGGAAGGAATCTCAACTGTCAACAAATGCTTATGAAATGTCTGTGATATCGAAAGTGTGTAAATAAATGTACCAGCCATTTCACACAGCCAATCTAGTACAAGGAAATACCTTAGTATTTCCTTGTACTATGAAAACTCAGACATTGAAAAGATCTGAGTCAAGTGACCCTCCAATGATCCCAATATTAGCAAGACAAATCAATAATTTAACTAACATTAGCATGATAAATCATTTTAATAAATTAAGAAGAAAGTCAAATCCAATTTATATATTTCTAAAAACTTCATACGGGCTAGGTTAGGTTTATGTCTTAAACCTAATCAATGGGCTACTGATAAGATATTGAAAGGGTAACTCTCAGATAAAGAAACTTAACAATTTCGGCGCTTAGGCTTTCATTTGTTATTTGAATGTAATATAGAACATAATAGTAAAACAAAATTTTAAATTTAGAATACCTACGGGTTGTAATATCTGATCATAGACAGAATTAATTTATATGAGTTACGTTTAGACTTTGGCGTAACGACATAGAACATTCATGCTACAATTTTAAAATGTAGTTCTATTTAATGAACCTTGTGTGAATAATTTTATCATTATCTCATGCACGTTCGTATCACTTGACAACCTTCTTACATAACTATTATTTTCTTTAAAATTGTCTTGTAGATGGGGGCTTTTGCTAGTAAATAAAAATATGAATAAAATACTATAAAAATAGTATATAATTCTAAAATTATACTCACTTTTCTGTGGTTTTAGATTAAAAACTACTCAAAGGCGATCACAAGTGAAACAAACTACCAGTTTGTTCTCAATGCTCAATATTGATTAATATGTATCAGAATACTATGCGCTCATTGGCTGTTGCATCAGGTGTTAACAATTTTAGCCAATGACGTAATAGAAATTTAATAAGAAACGCCGATTAACCAATCATGTAAAATGTTTCCGATTACATATCTTAATTGACGTTTCGTTTTACGTATGAGCAATCTTATTTACTTAGCTGACTACTTATGTATTAATTCAAATCGTTCATAATAATTCAAATGTTTTCTTAAAATACCTCCTACTTCTTTGTGTTATCTTTGAAATAAGCAGAGTGAAGATCAGTCAGTCGTCTCTGACGTTTAAGGCATCGTAATTATGACACGAGGACACATTATATTTTCGAAAAGAGTGACCTTGCCTTTCTTGGGGGAGGGATCTATTCCCCCTATCCCCATAGAGGGGAGGAAAGGAATTTCCTGTTGCCCTTGTAAAAGGCTTATTACACCACACGGTATTCAGGGACCCTAACTCTGAATAAGGGTGGTCTAATAAGATTTACGGTAAGGGTCCCGATTTAGGGCGATCGGGCTGCCTAGCTACCTAACCGCTCTACCTATCGCCTAACGTAATAACATTAAGGGCGATTATCGCATATCAACTGGTTTAGGGACCGATTTTCAGAGTAGTGTAATAAGCGCCGCACTAACTAGGGTCCCTCCCACCCGGTATTCAGTGCCCTGAATATCGGCCACTACTCTGAAAATCGGTATCTAAATCAGTTGATACGCGATAATCGCCCTAAATGTTATTACATTACACGATCGGTAGAGCGGTTAAGTAGCTAGGTAGATCGGAATGATCTGAATCGCCCTAAATCTTATCACTCCTACTTAGGGTTAAGGGCCCTTGAAACCGGGTGGTGTAATAGGCCTTTTAATTTATTGTAGGTACATTTTGCATGATAATATGTTACGTTATACTCATAGTTCTCTCATCAGCTCACAGTTTCTTAGCTTAGGGCACACTGGCATGGAGAAATGAAACACTTAACTTTACTAAGTGATTTTATTTTATAAAGTATCATTAGTAGCTTACCTAATTCGAATACAACAGCTCGCCTACTACGAATACAGGTTTTATATTTTATACATTTTTTATAAATATTTTTCTTACTTCTATCAGATTACTAAGTTGTAAAACACAAACACAACATGTTGTGATTGTGTTGTAAACATTTTCCGGTAAACACAATACATACACAATCATGCGAACAAATAAATACTTGTAAACTAAAAATTCGACCATACCTTTCGTTTAGTATTAGACTAAAATACATACAGAGATAACTTCATTGTTCAATGTTTTACAGCAACACTTTCAATGTTAGCAAGTCCTGTCATACTGACATATAAAGCTTAATTGGCAATTTATTTGTCAGTGCAATAGTAGCCTAAAGGCTAATTTGGCTAGTAACTTTAGTTGCCTCTGCCTTGCTGTTTTTTGGGTCATGTTGCTACAATGTCATCATCATCATCCTAGCCTTTTTCTCGATTGTCTCAGGGTCGGCCTCCCAAACTGAGAGATTTGGCGAGGGCTAAGCTTTTACACAGAGCGACTGCCATCAGACCTCCGCAACACTTAGGGTAAGCTATACCCATTCCCAGTTAGGCGTCAGAGTTATGCTGTTGCTACAATGTAATCCTACTGTATGCATTTTGGTCTAACAAATACAATCGTACGTAATTGTCTTTCCCAAAACAATATATAAATAAACCAACATACAAGAATTTCCCTACATAGCAGTATAATTGGTTTAGCGTACTAGACATCTGTCGGATTCTATTAGAGTATAATGTTTTGGTTTTGACAAAAATATAATGTTTGGAGGTATAGCACGCTTATTTGACTGGGATATGCAACATTATTATAATGATTTTAATAATTGCAAACGATGTTACAAAAATCATCTGTAATTATTTTCTCTAATGTCTGTAACTCTAAATATACATCAGGATTTTATTTAATTTTTTTTTTTAAACGGGATATTTTTGTTAAATTTTTGCTATCATCATGAGGATTTATTAGGTATTATGGAACAATTTATTCCTAAGTAATTTCCACTACCTACCTGTTTGTCTTCCATGGGTGGATGGTGGGACAAGTTTTAAAAATATTTCCCACTGTCCCCTCAAAGTAAAAACAGGTAAACTTTTTAACAAATATGTGTTCCTAGCTAGGTATAGATCGTATTAATTGACATCATGTTGCATACGCCGTCGGTTGGTCTGGTGTCGGGCGCGTTGCCGGCGGCTTGCCGGCTCGCATGCCGGCGGCTGGCTCGCGGCTCTATTCGGCCTTGGCGTCGGGGTGCCTCTCGAGCAGCATGGCGACGCCCTGGCCGCCGGCCGCGCAGGCCGCGATCATGCCGATCTGCCCGTCCTCGCGCACCAGCCTGTGAGCCGTGTGCATCGCTAGACGGACCTGGTACACAACAAATATGAGTAATTATTTTATATGGAACTGTTTGCCTTTTTATATGGAACTTTCTGCGTTCCCAACATACATATTATTTCAAAGCGAAGTGGAGTCGGTTTTGTGGGTGACGTTAAGTCGAGTTTCGGAAACAGTCGGTTTTAAATTCAATATCAGTATACAGACCAGCATAGTGGTAGCAGCTAGGAACAGACAAGTGACTGCCACGTCGACTGGGGCCTCTCTTTCGCTTTTCATCAGGCCGTCCCAATGCTGTCTAATTAATACCATACACATATTGCATAGAATAAATAAATGGTGATAAATATAAATATCAGACAACATCACATACATTGCTTCGATCCCAAAGCAAGTAGCTTAAGCACTTGTGTTATATGTACAAATAAGTACTTTAATACAAATGTAAACACCCAGACACGGAACAAACACAAGTGTTCATCACACGAATGTTAGTCCCTGGTGGGAATCGAACCCACGACCGTTGACGACCCACGACGATTTAAGCCACCGAGCGAGTCATATCACAGTAATATGTTGTATAATGTCATTGATAGTTATATAGGCAACAGAACAGACGAATTCCCACTTACCCCGGTGGCGGCGAAGGGGTGTCCGATAGAGAGCGAGCCGCCCCAGCTGTTCCACTTGTCCAGGTCGGGAGTGCCCACCTGCGGACAAGGATCATACGAGGTAAATCATAGTTAAGATGATGATGATCAACATAACATATTCAGTACATAGCATACACAGTGAAATTTAGAATTCTCAGCTTTTTCTTGAATTTTTATTCAAGATAATGAACAATAGTGATATAGTTAGGAAGCCCTAGAGACAAAAGAAACAAAAATTAAGTCGCTCAAATATTATGAAGCTCCTCATTTTGCGTTAAAAAGTTCTTTTTTTTTTGTTCCATTCCTTTTGCCATCGGCTCTCGCAGCCTTAATCAGATAGGTTCTCCAGTGGTAGGTTAGGTGATAGGTGACACTCCTTTAAGTGTCATCCTAATATAATTTAATTTATAAAAATTTTAGTTTCAAGTTTGGGCCAGTTATTGTTAATCTCTCTGGTCCAATTGAAGTATCTGCCATCGTTTTAGGCGTGTTGTGTTATCCTCGCGTTTTAAGTACTAACTCAAATAAATGTTTGTAAGTTGCTATTGATTTTTCGTCTTGCGCAGTCGCTCAGTGAGTAATTATTTATTTTTGACACTAAACAATTTAATTTACAGTCACTAGTTTTAATATTCCCCAAAATAGCTGATCTCGATCAGTACACACAATGTCATGATCTGAGGCTGTCGCACAACGACGCGCTGCAATCCCAGTATCCCCGTTAAAGCGGGGATGTTCGGACGACTAGCGCGAAAAATTTTGTAACAGTACATAGAGTGTAAACACCCACTAAACCCTTTATCTTATATTATACTAGCTGTGCCTCCGCCATCCGCTATTTTATTCGAGAAGAATTTATATAATTGATCGAAATCCTTTCTTAGATCACTATGTCAATCAGTCACCTTTGAATATAATTATATTTAGACTAGCGAACGCACGGGTGCAATATTATCCTACTTATAATATTATAAACGCGAAAGTTTGTTTGGATAGATGGATGGATGTTTGTTCCACTTTCACGCCAAAACTACTGAACGGATTTTAATGAAACTTTACAGGAATATAGTTTGTACATCAGATTAACACATAGGCTATGTTTTATACGAATATTCACGCGGGCAGAGCCGCGGGCAGCAGCTAGTTGTACCATAAACATGGTTACATACCTTAGACTGACGTCCGAGATAAGTCTGGCCGAACCAGTCCGAGTCCATAGCCTTCAGATTGGCCAGGATTTGACCCTGGAATAAAGCAATATTGGATTAGATTATTTTTTATTATGGTAGAGGGGGCAAACGGCCCTGAAAGGGTAAGTGACCACCTGATGGTAAGCGGTCGTGAGGGGCAAAAGTTGGAAGGAAAGATGTTGTTTGTGAGGATAGCACCCAAGTAGTTGCTACTGACCGCGAAGGCTTCGTGGATCTCCCAGGTGTCGATGTCGCTCATCTTGAGGCCGGCTTTGTCCAGGATCTTGGGGATGCCGTACGCGGGCCCCAGCAGCAGCTGGTCCACGGGGTCCTGGAACAGAAGGAAAATTAATTACAAATAAATAAATAAATATCGGACAACATCACATACATTGCTCTGATCCCAAAGTAAGTAGCTTAAGCACTTGTGTTATGGGTATCAGAACAACGAAGGTACCACAAATAAATACTTAAATACTTACAAATATAAACACCCAGACACAGAACAAACACAAGTGTTCATCACACGAATGTTTGTCCCGGGTGGGAATCGAACCCACGACCCTTGGTTCAGAAGGCAGGGGTCCCTACCAATTGAGCCACCGAGCCAGTCAAAAATGTAGCGACACCTATCTACACGTCGCTACAATATGCAATCACTAGTTCCGCCAGCTAACAACAGATGGCGATTTGAAATCCGGGGCTATAGAGAATGAAATCGCTCCATACAACTTGTATGGAAGACGTACAACTCACATACGAAGTTTTCATCACGACTCGCTATATATACGAAAAACCAAGATGGTCCATCGGACCGCGGTCCCCGAGCACGATCACCTAGCTTGGCGGAAGTAATTCCACAAAAAAATGTATCTAAGTAAGTTTATCAGTTGTCTAGTACCCATAGTACAAGCTCCGGCTTAGTTTGGGGCTAGATGGCGCTGTGTGGCCCAGCGTGGCATGTCTTGGGTTATTTATTTTATCTCGTTACCTGGGCCACGTAGGTGAAGTCGCGCACGTAGGCTTTCGGCTTGAGGCCCAGCTCCTTGGCCTTCGCCTCGGACATCACCAGGCAGGCCGACGCGCCGTCAGTCTGCAACCATAGACACAGTAAGGAATGGAACCATAGACAAAATTACAGAAATATAGACATAACATTCGAACTTCACTGTGAATAGGGGCGACAACCATGGTTGAATGACCATGTTATTATTTGATGGTTGCCAGAAAGAACCATTAAAATAAAATAACACTTATTTGAGAAATCACAACAAAATTGGTTTTGCAAATTGAGAGTGCGATAGGCCTTCAAAGTTCATCGGGAAAGTCAATTTCAAAAGTGTAAAAGTAATCAAAAATCATTATAACACTGTTTAAGGTCCATTAATTAAAACATATTTCATACAAGCGAAGTAATTCTTTCACCAATGTTTCTATAATTGGATGATGCATCTATATTACTACAAAACAAAAATTAGTCATCATGCCTATTCTGTTGTGGACGTAATGTAGTGTTTTACTTGCGTTTGTGCGGCTTTTACTTTTATTTGCAAGGAGTAGGTATGTAAGTATGGTGTTTTATTGTACATAAACCGTAGGTCAACATAGTACATTTTAGGTCTATGGGAAACACTTTTTTATATAATAACATAGCATAGGACGTCGTGTCAAACAACCTTACCTGCCCGTGGTGCATCCTGCCGAATAACAACCGAGGCGCTGGCGACCGACTGGTGGCGGTATAACCATCACGATTCAAGGCGTAGCTAAATACCACAGACCGATGACTGACAGCAGCGTCACCGGAGCGAGAAGCTACGCCCTGCGATCGCCAACCCGCCTGCCCAGCGTGGCGGTTATGGGTATATCCTTCAGAGGTTTGCCCTAGGTGGCGAACTACTGGAGAGGCCTATGTCCGGCTGTGAACTGCGATAGGCTGATGATGATGATGAGGACGTCGTGTCGTGTCGTAATCCTGTGGCTAGCTCTTAGACTGCTGAAGCTAAATCGGAGTCTGCAGAAAGCCTTTAACTCCTTCCTGAGGGTTCAGCTATGGTTTCTCACCAGGAATGACGCGTTGGCGGCGGTGACGGTGCCGTGCGGCTTGATGAAGGCCGGCTTCAGATTGGCGAGACCCTGCAAGTAGGTCCCTGAGGTCTTCCTTGAGGGTCCAGCTATGGTCTCTCACCAGGAATGACGCGTTGGCAGCGGTGACGGTGCCGTGAGGCTTGATGAAGGCTGGGTTCAGCTTGGCGAGACCCAGCAAGAAGGTCCCTGAGGTCTTCCTTGAGGGTCCAGCTATGGTCTCTCACCAGGAATGAGGCGTTGGTGGCCGTGACGCTTGATAAAGGCTGGATTCAGCTTGGCGAGACCCAGCAAGAAGGTCCCTGAGGGTTCAGCTATGGTCTCTCACCAGGAATGAGGCGTTGGTGGCCGTGACGCTTGATAAAGGCTGGGTTCAGCTTGGCGAGACCCAGCAAGAAGGTCCCTGAGGGTTCAGCTATGGTCTCTCACCAGGAATGAGGCGTTGGTGGCCGTGACGCCTGATAAAGGCTGGGTTCAGCTTGGCGAGACCCAGCAAGAAGGTCCCTGAGGGTTCAGCTATGGTCTCTCACCAGGAATGACGCGTTGGCAGCGGTGACGGTGCCGTGAGGCTTGATGAAGGCCCTTGCGAGACCTTGTAAAAAGTCCCTAAACCTAACGAGTGTTCCTGAGGGTCCAGCTATGGTTTCTCACCAGGAATGATGCGTTGGCGGCGGTGACGGTGCCGTGCGGCTTGATGAAGGCCCTTGGCGAGACCTTGTAAAAAGTCCCTAAGCCTAACGAGTGTTCCTGAGGGTTCAGCTATGGTTTCTCACCAGGAATGATGCGTTGGCGGCGGTGACGGTGCCGTGCGGCTTGATGAAGGCCCTTGGCGAGACCTTGTAAAAAGTCCCTAAGCCTAACGAGTGTTCCTGAGGGTTCAGCTATGGTTTCTCACCAGGAATGATGCGTTGGCGGCGGTGACGGTGCCGTGCGGCTTGATGAAGGCCCTTGGCGAGACCTTGTAAAAAGTCCCTAAGCCTAACGAGTGTTCCTGAGGGTTCAGCTATGGTTTCTCACCAGGAATGATGCGTTGGCGGCGGTGACGGTGCCGTGCGGCTTGATGAAGGCCCTTGGCGAGACCTTGTAAAAAGTCCCTAAGCCTAACGAGTGTTCCTGAGGGTTCAGCTATGGTCTCTCACCAGGAATGACGCGTTGGCGGCGGTGACGGTGCCGTGCGGCTTGATGAAGGCCGGCTTCAGCTTGGCGAGCTGCTCCGGCGTCGACACGCGGATGCCGTTGTCCTTCTCCACCACTCCATCCTTGCCTTCCACTGGAAATGGAACGGTACTGTTACGACGCCATAAACAAATGTTAAGAGCACTGGAAATCACTATGAGTAAACCTTAAATAGTGCAGGTGGCTGGCAAATTTTATATTTGTAGGATTTTGAGGGCTCCCAACTCTTATCTAGTTAACACGGCACTGTATATAACTTGAAGCCTCGAGCCGTCTAGCGGCCGAACTAAGTACTAATTGGTTAGCACCATCTAGCGTCTAGCGGACGAACCAAGCACAAATTCGTCAGCGACATCTAGCGTCTAACGGACGAACTAAGTGCTAATTGGTCAGCACCATCTAGCGTACGAACCAAACACAAATTGGTCAGCGACATCTAGCGGACGAACCAAGTACTAATTGGCCAGCACCATCTAGTGGACGAACCAAGTACTAATTGGCCAGCACCATCTAGCGTCTCGCGGACGAACCAAGTACTAATTGGTCATGGACATCTATCGGCTAGCGTGTGAACCAAGTACCACCCTCTGGCGCAAAGAAATCAACGCCATCTAGCGACTCGCAAACAGGGGGTCGAGCATACCTTTCAAGCTGTGCGAGCGCAGCGCGTAGCCGTCTTAATCTCGCGGATGAACTAACTGCTAACGGTCGAAGAACTAAGGTCCTAATTATGGTCCGCGCCGTCTAGCGGACGAACTAAGTGCAAACTATTGGTCATCGCCATCTAGCGTGTGGACGAACTAGGTGACCTCTGGCGCCATCTAGCGACCAACGTATTGTTAGAGGAGAATAATCAACAGCTGCGGCACAGCACTATTCGCCACGCTCAAGAGTCACCGCACTAACGTTGACAGTTGAAGTTTGACGTAACGGTGACACTGACAGCTGTCATCGAGTTCCCGCCGATTAATTACTTTTTCTCTCTCTCCGGTTGAATGAGTGTTTGTGATTGGATTGTGTAAATAAATACTTTCAGATTATCAATTATTTTAATAGTATGAACTAACATATGACTCGAAATAATAAATACTCACAAGGAGGGTGTCTAGCATACCTTTGACGGGGATCAGGTCGGTGAAGTAGCCCTTCTGCTGCGCCTGCGCGGCCAGCTTGTGCGAGCGCAGCGCGTAGTCGTCCTGCTCCTGCCGCGTGGCGCCGAAGGCCGCCGCCAGCCGGTCCGCGCTGTGGCCCATCGTCTCGCCCGACGAGAACTCGGCCACGGCTGGGAGCTGCCCAACAAAGTGTAGGAAGTTAGTTACTGCTAAAGGTCTATGGCCCAACTTTCATATCTTGGAAAATAGTCATCAACTAACACCACACTTGTGAATGAACTACAGACCGAGAGAGGGATCTTTTGGCACATGGGTGAATTGATTAATGGGCGTTATTATGAAATGAAAATGTCAAAAACCGACGGCAAAAGTAACATTGTGTATGAGGGCGCAGCGTTTCGGTTTCGACTATGAGCCGAAATATCCTGACGATTTGTTTAATTTTAAACAGACCGATAGGATATTTCGGCCACCAACGCCATCTAGCGACTAGCGCTCGAACTAAGTGCTGAATCAGCGCCATCTAACGTCTAAATTAAGTACCAACCTCTGGCGCGAAGAAGTCCGGGAGTATGGAGGCGATGAGCGACAGCCGCTGCGCAGACACCTTGGCGCGGTTGAGCCGCAGCAGCAGCAGACTATGTCGAATTAGGTGCTAAGCTAACTATTGATCAACGCCATCTGTCTGCCAGCTAGTGAACCAACCTCGAAGCAGTCTGGCCGGCTGGAGGCGATGAGGGAGAGCCGCTGCGCGAGTGGAGCCGCGAGCTGTCTACGCCATCTAGCGTCTAGCGTACGAACTAAGTAGTAACTTCTGGTCAGCGCCATCTAGCGACCAGCAGACGAACTAACAACTAACCTCTGGCGCGAAGAAGTCCGGGCGGATGGAGGCGATGAGCGACAGCCGCTGCGCGGGCGTCTTGGCGCGGTTGAGCCGCAGCAGCAGCGAGCGCATCTTGCGCGAGTGTCTGATGGGCACGTCGGACATGAACTCGACGCCGCCGGCCACTATCACGTCGTACGCGCCCGCCGCTATCATGCCCACGCCTGGACATATGAAAAAAAAAATTAAATAAGTGCTTATCTCAAGTCTATGAAAAAAAAACATTTATTCATAGACCAGACAGAACAGAATTAACAAAATAATGTATATGAAATTTCGTTGACTTTCGTCGACGTTGCTTCTGGTATGTATGACTGGCTCAATGGCTCATTTGGTAGTGACCTCTGCCCTCTGAGCCAAGGGTCGTGGGTTCGATTCCCGCACAGTACAAACATTTGTGTTCAATTGGTCTGGGTGTTTTCTACGTATAATATGTATTTATTTACAAAAAATAAAGTATGGGGCTAGGTGGCGCTGTGTGGCCCAGCGTGGCATGTCTTGGGTTATTTGTTTATTTATAGATTTATATCTCACCGGTAGTAATAGCCTGGTTGGAGGATATGCAGGCCATGGTGACGGTGTGCGCGGGCGTGCGGTCGCTGAAGCCGGCCGCCAGCGCCGCCTCGCGGCCCACGTTGGAAGTTTTCACCTCCTGGATTACAGTCCCGTACACGATGTAGTCGATCACGTCCTTCGAGATGCCTGTCTTTTGGAGGAGACCCCTGGGAACAGAATAGAATAGATAAAAATTCAGTTGAATTGAGAACCTCTTTCTTTTTATAGGGTTCCGTACCCAAAAGGAGGGCTCGTGGGGGGTTAGGGTTGGGCCGGCATGGCGGTGGCAACTGACAGGTAACTGACCAGCTACTCGCCATTGAGCCATTATGTCAAGCCACTATAAAAAAAAAAAAAAACACAGGACCCTTTTAGACTTTATCGTCTCTCCGTCTGTCACCAGGCAGTATAAAAAGTGATAGCTAGACAGTTAAAATTTTCATAGATCGCTATAACAAAAAAAAATATTTAAGGGGCGCTCCCATGCAACAAACACAATTTTAAAAAACTATCTAAGTAAATTTATTGGTTGTATAACCTTAATGCAAGATTCATCTTAGTTTGGGACTATATGTCGCTGTTCGACCCAGTGTGGTATGTCTTTGGTAATTTATCTTCACTTATTTATCTCATGATATATTTCCTACGATCGCCAACCCGCCTGCCCAGCGTGGCAATTATGAGTATATCCTCCAGATGTTTGCTCTAAGTGGCGAACAACTGGAGAGGCCTATGTCTAGCAGTGGACTGCAATAAGCTGATTTCATGTTTTCTACTTACAACAGCGAGTGCCTGGCGAGCTCATGGGGCATCATCTTGGCGTAGTCGGTGAAGGAGACGAGGAAGGGCGTGCGGACGCCGTCCACCAGCACCACATTCTTGCCGGTGCGGTCCGGGAGGGTCTTCTTGCTGTGCAGGGCTGCCCCCACGCTGAGGGCTCGACGAGCTGTGTCTGAGGACAAATAAATATATATTTTATACTACACCCAGAACAGAGACAATTAACAGATATATCTTTCTTAAGTAATTGAATGCTATTTCTGTAATGGTACGACAACTTGAATTGCATAGAAACTAATTTAAATGCATTGCCATTAATTGACTGAAAATTAAAATAATTTCCCTATTAAGTAGTATGAGTTATAAAGTTATTAATAAGATAAAGAGATAGAATGTGACTGATGATGTCATGTTACATTTGCTCAATAAAACTTTATAAAAATATCTACTAATTCTTCGCAGAATAACAGATTTTTTTCCTCGCATGAGAGATATACTTGCTTCAATCAATATTAGTATCCCTTCTATTTTTCAACTAATTTTGATTTTGGTATATTTTTGTCCTATTCGCTATTCAATCAGATAACTAGGACATAATAATATTTGCAATAAGTTAGTTCAGAACAAGTATATCTACTATATAAAAATAAGTCAGGTTTTCCTCCCTGACGCTATAACTCCAGAACGCACGAACTGATTTCCACAGTTTTGCATTCGTTGGAAAGGTCTCGGACTCCGTAAGCTTTATTGCAAAGAAAAGTCGGAAAAAAAAAATTCAACAGCCAACTGGTGGCGAAAGGAGTTCGCCGGGTTTGCTAGTTATTTATAAATGAAAGTTGCTTTTTATTTGTGTTTGTCCCGTGTCTGGGTGTTTATATTTGTATTTAAGTATTTATTTGTAGTACCTTCGTTGTTCTGATACCCATAACACAAGTGCTTAAGCTGCTTACTTTGGGATCGGAGCAATGTATGTGATGTTGTCTAATATTTATTTATTTTATTATTTATTTATTTATTTGGAAGTCAGATACATACTATAATATTGAGTAATAATAAAACACAATAGAATACCTACTGCTATTGTTGCTTATAAGTGACACTGGCAATCAAAAGGTTACATTTATTATACATCATTAAAAAATAAAAATGGATTTTCTAAATGTATGTACATCTGACTGAAAATTGCTCCAAATTAGATGATTCTTCATTGAATCTATTCATTATTCTGGAAAAATATTCTGCCGCGCAGACGGAGTAACATCGCTGCACCAGTACTCCCCGTGACCACGGTCGTTGTAACACGGCCGAAACGTAGGGTTTTTAAAAGTTATGCGCGTTAAATCCCGCTAGTTATATATTATTCTATTCATTATTGTTAAGATAAGGTTTGTGTTAAAATATTAAAATTGACATAAAATTTAGTTAAAAAGCATGGTGATGCTAATTACACCCAGTCAGCCAGTTTTAAATAAATATTTCTATTAACTTTTTATTAGTATAATTTAATTACTATTTAAATAGTTTAAAAAAACAAAAGAGTGTTTGTATTGGAATAGCCAAGGTTGAATTCTGATAATTTTTATTTTAGTTTGCTAATGTACAACTGAATTTGTATAAATCTATTATAGAATATGAGTCAGAGTGTAAGCTAGCATTGTATAAGCAAAAACTTATTTATAAATTTATGTTAAATTGAACGTTAAATGTTCAATTAAAAAGTTAAATTGGGTGATGAATCTGTAATCAAAATTTTTCATTATCTATTAGGAAATTTTATATGAAAAAATGTAACTTATCTCTAAATCCGGTTATAGATTAGACTGTGCACTTTGGAGTGTGTCCAGTGAATTTTAAAAATTAATATTTTGTATCAATGCCAACTCAACATACAGTCCAAAGTTTACTGAAAGTCTCAATAATTTCGAAGCATATTTTTTATATAACAAGAACACTTTTAACCAAAAACAAAAGACAATAAAATATGATTTATATTTCGAATGAGAGAAAACAAATGACAAACGATATATTTTTAGCGTAAATGTACAAAAAAGGTTAATTTACCGAACTTAGCAGTGGAGCCAACATGGGTCGCTTTTACTAAGGATTTCGCCACGTGTGATGCCATTATTGATTTTTCACAAATCTGGATTAACACCGTCTAAAGTTAGGACAACTCTAATAATTAATTGGACTTAATAAATGGACAGGAACGACTAATAACTTGGATAAACTCGAGGAAAGTTGGACTCTGACCTAATCTGACAGCTACTTTGAAAATAGTTGCAAGATTAAAAAATTACAACAAGTGTCAGAAAAGATAATTCTGAATGTCCTTAGAAAATCTTTTAAATTAACTAATATACATAAATGTACGTCCCGTTAAATAAAACTTATAATTCCGTATCAATTTATTTTATTAATTCCTTGTCAATTCCATGTAAAAATGAGTATGTAAATAAAAATATCTTTTATTTTAGAATACTGGCAACATAACTTTTTCTATTTACTTTACATTGACGACTGCTTATGCAAAGTCTCACTGAGACAGAAGAAAAGCCATCAATGCATATCTCAATGCTTGAAAAATACCCCGTAGACAATTTTAACTGTTGAGGGTAGTTTATAATTTGTTCGTGTAACCGTCTGCAGACTATCGTTGGGTTGTCCCTTGCCGTGGAAGTTTGCTCGCGACATTATCAGGAATTTAAAATTTATAAATGTGCAGTCAGCAATAAATCGGTAAGTAGATTTCAAGTACAAGTTATTATTTTATTAGAATCGGGCTTAAACGTAAAATTTGGTGTACATTTTTACGGTTAAGACGAGCAACTTAACTATTCGTACATAATCGAGATTTTTATCTGCGATATTTATAACTAACTGGAGATTAGAGCCATACCTATATTTAGTATCTCTTTTGGAAGTATAGTCTTTTCCTATTTATTTGGTATTGATAGTAAGATTTGCCTTTCGTTTGTGGGTAGCTGGTTGGATATACCGTCAGAGAAAATATGTTTTAAATGGAGGCTGTCATTAAGACCACACCATGCCGTTCTGTCGAAATTCGAGTGTTATCCCCTAAGAAACTAACTAAGCAGGTTTTAGATGACTTTTTGACATTATTCTTGTACTTACGAGTACAACAAGTCAATTGAATAAGTACCTACACAAATAATAATAATAATTAAAGATCATTTGTTTCCATCACAAAAACTACACGGATAATTTAAACATATATATATAATACGTCAAAATTTATTATAACAAATCAAAAATAACGAATAATTTTTTCTAAGCAGTAACGCACACGAATACGCGCAAAAATCTGTCGCGGATATTTCACAGACTCAACGCACATCTTCGATCATTCTGTCGGCAGAGCTGTAGGGACCTAGATGCTTTTTTTAAATGTCTCAGTCGCAGACTCTCGCACATAAAGTCTGTCGTCTGCGTAGCTCCTAAGGGGTTAAAATTAGCCATAAAATGTCATAAATATTGTACAGAATGGCGCTGCTACTGTTAATGCTGATCTCGGCATGTTCCGGGCAACTGACCGATGTGCAGCCGAGGATCCTGGGCAAGGCAGACTTCTCGGACCTGGGGTGCTCCAGTGAGAACCAGTACAGTTGTATGAGCGGCGACTGCGTGCCGCAGAGTATGTACTGCGACGGCAACATCGACTGCTTTGACGGCACCGACGAGTCTTTCTGCCGTAAGTATCACCATCAGCTTGTCGCAGTCCACTGCTGGACATAGGCCTCTCCAGGTGTTTATTTATTTATTTATTTATTTAGAACAACCAACAAGTTTACACTGAAACATGACATTTTTTGCTTAAATTAAATTCTAACTAAGTGTCAACTTAATTACAGGCTGTTACGGCATTCAATGTGAAGCTTTTATACTAAAAAATATATTTATTTTATATTAGTAGAAATTATTTTAATATGTGCGCTTAAGAAACTTCAGAGCAGAAAATCTAAATTTACCAATACTGTCCGAAAATATATCAATTTCAGTGGATTTGGAAATCACATTGTATTGTCGCTGCAACCTATTTATACCCCATTTACACTCTCGCCTCGCGATTCGCCTCGTACCTCGCCTCGTGACTCGCGCCACGCCCCCCAAAACGAGCTTGGTGTTTACACTCTCGTCACGAGTTCAGTTGTCTTTGAGCTCGCGACAATGGAGGACGTCGAAATGTTAGCGGCAACAAGTCATGGTTTATTGAACTACACACATTAAATACAAATAAAAAAGTAAAATGTCTTATGTTTTAAATCAATTAAAGGTCTATTCATTTCATTTGTAATGACAACCTCTTCCACGCATCGTTTACTTTTTGGTTCATTTTATGGTATTTATTTTTGGGTTCCACAGAATAGGCTATTATGGCTAAAAATTGTAATTAGTCCGTCTTTTAGCTTATTCAAAATTATAAGACACGTATTTTTTTATTTGTAAATTAGACTAAAACTTACAAAGTTATAGCCCGTTGAAATTACGCGTGACGTCACTCGGTGAGCCATTTTTACGGGAGCGAGTTACGTCAAAGACTCCCACTCCTAACTTTTGATGCCTTGTATCTTTGGTATTGTTTATTTAATTGAAAAAAGGAAAAATACGTGTCTTTTATTTATGAATAAGCTAAAAGACGGACTAATTACAATTTTTAGCCATAATAGCCTATTGGTTGTGTCCTTCAAGCTGGAATCCTCATCTCTGAAACCTGCATGAAAACGAATTTTGACTATGCCAAAAAATAGTCATGAAATAGTCATAAATAGTCGCCAAGTAAAAAAAATAGTCGCATTATAGTTTCGGAGTTATAGCTATAGGTTGGTGAGGATTCTGGCTTGACGTTCAAGCTGTAATCCTCACCTCTGATGCAAGCAAACGGCAAAGTCTATCGAATTGGTTTATGTTCCAAAAAATAGTCATGAAATAGTCGCAACGGCATACCAAATTTCAGAATTAGTCGTTAAGAGATTCCAGAGATATAAGGGTAGGTTGGTGAGGATTCTAGCTTGAACATTTGAAAACTTCAAATATCTCCGAAACGGCTACGATTTTCGATTTGAGTTTTTGCCAAAAAATAGTCATGAAATAGTCGTCTCCAACGGAAATAAATTTGAGCTGATTTAATTTGAAATTAAAAAGTGTTAATTTTTCCCTACATTTCTATGGAGGTACAGTCGTGTACAAAATGTTTACTTCATTTTATACTATTGTAAAATATTTCGCTTGAACTATAATATTTCGTCAAATTAGGTGTTTTCCAAGACTAGTGACTAGACCGAGTGCTATTATGATTAAACAAATAAAAACAAACATTTATAATTTTTGTAGCTATTTTTATTTAGTACAATTTAAAGCTTGAAAATGCGTACATAATATGTTTAAATTAAAAATAACTAAATATAATGTTTATATCACAACCGAATAATAGGTATGCCGTTCGGGCATTTCCATGCTAGCTTCGGGAGCGCTCGGCCTCATAGTCTCCGTCCTTTATGGTGCCCCCGCACTGCCGTTAGATAATATTTGTAAACATTTTCTAGCATACATTTATATTTTATTTTATTTACTCTATATTATGTATGTATCTATTAAGTTATTTAATATTTTAATCCCTGTTTAATCCTATCCCACTTTGCAACACTCTACCTACATACATCTGTTTCTGCTTAGCCCAATAGTTGACCGGTAGAGAATGCCTACACGGATTTCGATCCGCCTTTTGTGCACTATTTCTATTGTGCAATAAAGATTAAATAAAAAAAAAATTTTTCTAACAGATGTTGTCAATTGTTACATTTTGTTAGGAAGTGTCACATGTTATAAGTGCCCGCACACTGATGAAAAATGTTTACTAACATTTAAATCTGGCATTTGCTTACTTGGTTTTGCGTTCTGAGGGAGTGTCTGTACAAAAATGGAAGAAGAATTGCCCATTAGAATAGCTTTTAGTTTTGTTTACAAAAGAAGAAGCGATCTTATTGGATGCGCCAAACAAAATATAAGACTTATTTTATTTTGTTACTAGTTGTGCCAGCGGCGTCCCACGCGTGGGTATGGGGTTTCAAAAATAACCGACTTCCACAAAATGGTACCCAGATTTTAAGTTAGACCTCTAGAGGTTGTTGGATTGCTAGCAATACATTGGTGAAACCGCATTTAATTCCAAGCAGTAGTTTTCGCGTGAGGCGCGATCAAACATACAGATAAAAAATTCTCCCGTTTCCCCAACACTTCCCGCCATTGCTCTGCTCCTATTAATTGTAGCGTGATGAAAGTATACTATAACCTGCCCAGGAATATGAAGAATAATCGTACCAAGTTTCGTTAAAATCCGTCTAGTAGTTTTTTTTCTATAACGAACATACAGACAGACAGACAACAATTTTACTGATTGCATTTTTGGCATCAATATCGATCACTAATGACTCCCTTATAGTTATTTTGAAAATATATTTAATGTACAGAATTGACTTCTCTACATATTTATTATAAGTATGGATAGGAGATAACTTGTTATAAAATGTTTACTCAGTTACAAAACATTTTCTAACATGAAATAATTTTTAACACAATGACATGTGATTAAATGTCTGCTAACGTTGCTAAACATTTTCTAACGGCGCGGCAGTGTGGGAGCACCATTAGTGTCTTCCCACAATCATCGTCGCGGACATTTCATTGACTTGAGTATTTTGCTTGACAGTCACGCCATCTAGTAAGTGTTGTGGAACTAGCTCTAACCATTTTAAAAACGCATTGCTGTGATATTAACATTAAAGGTAAATGTGAAATATATGTAAAGATCAATAATTAAAGCTCATAGTTATTCTTTTTGCTGGGTGGGAACAGGTCGGTAATTGTGTATTATATGTACTGATTTCAGATTTCAACAAGTTGTGTACTAATATGCAAACTTTATATTATAATAAATAAAAATAGCTACATAAAAATGTTTGTTTTTTTTTTGTTTAATCATAACAGCTGCCATGGAACATACCTAATTGAACGAAATATTATATTTTAAGCAGAACATTTCACAATAATATCAAATGAAGTAAAACATTTTGTATACAACTGTACCTCCAAAATTGTAAGGAAAATTATAACTTTTTATTTTCAAATTAAATCAGCTCAAATTTATTTCCGTTGGAGACGACTATTTCATGACTATTTTTTGGCAAAAACTCAAATCGAAAATCGTAGCCGTTTCGGAGATATATGAAGTTTTCAAATGTTCAAGCTAGAATCCTCACCAACCTACCCTTATATCTCTGGAATCTCTTAACGACTAATTCTGAAATTTGGTATGCCGTTGCGACTATTTCATGACTATTTATTGGAACATAAACCAATTCGATAGACTTTGCCGTTTGCTTGCATCAGAGGTGAGGATTACAGCTTGAACGTCAAGCCAGAATCCTCACCAACCTATAGCTATAACTCCGAAACTATAATGCGACTATTTTTTTTACTTGGCGACTATTTATGACTATTTCATGACTATTTTTTGGCATAGTCAAAATTCGTTTTCATGCAGGTTTCAGAGATGAGGATTCCAGCTTGAAGGACACTATTGGTTCCCTTTGAAATGCTCCAATAAATCTAAATGTTTCCTCATAAGACTAATCCATTTTAACGACCTGCGCGGCACAACGCTGAACCGCGAATGAAGCGAGAGCGCGAGTGTAAACACCCCGCTCGCGTTCGTCGCGAGGCCCTTTGACTCGTGACCAAAAAACCGCTCGCGACGCGAGCGCTGCGAGTGACGAGGCGAGGCGCGAGGCGAGGCGCGAGCGAGTGTTCACACTCTCGCCTCGTCGCTCGCCTCGCGCCTCGCCTCGTCACTCGCACGCGAGTGTAAACGGGCTATAAACGGGCTAGTAGAATTGAGTGGTGACCTAGATTACTTTTTGAACACTGTGTTGAGAAGGGAACAAATTTATTGCGTCTAACCGATTTAATCGGTACATTAAAATTAATTTGGCTCAGTAAGTGTTCACCACTTTACCCATAATCGCCATGCTGGGCAGGAGGGTTGTCGATCGCAGGTTGTAGCTCCTTGCTCCGGTGACGCAGCTGTCCGTCATCGGCCTGTGGTATTTAGCTACGCCATCAATTGTGATGATTACACCGCTGCCAGAGCCTCGATTGTTATTCAGCAGGATACACTACGGGCAGGTGAGGGTAGTTTGTAGCGAAAAGATATGTCGCTCCCTGCGCCTACCGGCAAATGACCCTTGCCATCTGGGGCCCTACTACAGAAAACGAAAACGATCGTTCGTTGAACGGATCGCGTATTTTTGCCCCATTAATCCCTCTCATTTGTCCTTCCCGTGTTCGAATATACGAACTAAAATTCGTCAACGTCGATTTTCAACAATTTGATTGATATTATTAGAACACGGGAGGGACAAATGAGAGGGATTTATGGGGCGAAAATACGCGATCCGTTCAACGAACGATCGTTTTCGTTTTCTGTAGTAGGGCCCCTGTTACGGTTCACAATCTTTCGACAGTTTACGAGTAGGTAGGTACAACCTCGCAAGATGGATTTAATATAACGGTATTCATAATTTTAAAGTGTACCCCGTAAAACGATCAATTTACTAAAATACATACGTTAAATAATTCATTTCAACTACCGTTTGTTATATTCCGAAAGTTAATCAACTACCTAGGAAATTGATCAACTTACGATTTTTGCTATTTTCCGGTGACATCTATCTAGATGTTGCTACATATTATTTGTTGCAGCGCACATCATGACGGACCCAGAGCTGTGCAACCGGACCCACCGGTACCTGTGCGTGGACGGCCTCCGATGCATCCCCAACTCCTGGGTGTGCAACAACGAAACAGATTGCGTGGACGCCAGCGACGAGGCGAACTGCACATCGCCCATAGACACCGTCATAGCACGCAATGTAAGTCCTTATCAGATAATCTCTCTCAGCTTTTTTTTTTCTTATAGTGGCTCGACATAATGGCTTCCCTACGCCTGATGGAAAGCGAAAGAGAAGCCCAAGTCGCTGTGACAACGGGCAAGTAACTGGTCAGTTACCTGTCAGTTGCCACCGCCATGCCGGCCCAACCCTAACCCCCCACGAGCTCCGGAAACCCTACTCACCGGCAGAAACACGACCCAGAGGTCATTTGACTGCGGTATTCTATAGGGTGGAGGTCCTTCCCCGGACGGGCGGCTCAATTCGAGCGAAGATTCGCTATGCCCTACCTCTCTAAAAAGCTAAGGTCTCTTACATCCCACAATAGATTCTGTGGTGGGATGTAAGAAAGTGACCTATATTTTCGCTCCAAGCCAACCTCACCTGCCCGTGATGTATCCTGCAAACAAACGAGGCTTTGGCAACCGACTGGTGGCGGTAAGTACTGTAGCGACATGTAGCGACACCTATCTCCACATTGCTACAACTATCTCCACGTTCCTACAATATGCAATCACTAGTTCCGTCAGCTAACAACAGATGGCGATCTACATTCTACTCCTTGCAATGTGAAATCGCTCCGTACAACTTCTATGGAAGATCTACAATGCGCATACGAAGTTTTTTTCGCATACGAAGTTTTCATCACAGCGCCGGGGCAGCATTATATTTTTGACATTATATATTTCTCATTAAATTATTTATTATCTTTTTAAATATCACTAATTGTGACTTGTGTATAGATATCTGTTAGTATTTAAGTAATTCCTGTGTCTCCTACCATCTGTAGGCTAATATTGGTACCTGTGTTTTAAGAGAGGTAGGGCATAGCAACGGACCTCCACCTTAAGTAGGTATAGGATGCATCCAAAAGACCTCCGGGTGATATTTTTGCCGGTGAATAGGGTTTCCAGAGCTCGTGGAGGGTTAGGATTGGGCTGGCATGGCTGTGGCAACTGACAAGTAACTAACCAGTTACTTGCCCGTGTTCACAGCGACTTGGACTTCTCTTTCGCTTTCCATCAGGCGTAGGGAAGCCATTATGTCGAGCTACTATAAAAAAAATAAAAAGAGTACCTACCTAATATTTGTTAATTTTGTTTCAGTCTTCAACGTGCCGAGGTTTCTCTTGCGACAACAACAAGACCTGCATTTCAAAACTTTGGGTGTGTGACGGCCAGTACGACTGCAAGGACAAAACTGACGAGTCTGATCCAAAGCTCTGCCGTAAGTTTGCGATCCCTTTTTTTTTAGAGGGGAGTACCTACATTTGGCACCGTCATGCCACTGTAGGAACAGACTTGTCCCTACGAAAAGTGGAAGTACTTCCGCCGAGCTAGGTGATCGTGCTCGGGGACCGCGGTCCGATGGACCATCTTGGTTTTCCGTACATATAGCGAGTCGTGATGAAAACTTCGTATGCGCATTGTAGGTACAATTTTTCCATATTATATCGCCATCTGTTGTTAGCTGGCGGAACTTGCATTGCATATGGTAGCGACGTGGAGGTTGTTGTAGCGGTGTGGAGATAGGTGTCGCTACGTGTCGCTACACCACCTTCGGGTGACATAGTGTGTGGGACTCACACCTCCCGAAATGGGAGGATATACCCACTAAACCCCCCTGTGCAACGGTGTGGTTGTACCCACCACACCGTTACGCCCATATGAAAGTTTGCGATCCCTTAACCAAAGCCCTTAACTAATATGTTATCAAAGATAGAAGAAAAAAAGAAGTAATTCAACCTTTCCTACCCTTAAAGAGAAGTTCGGCATTTCCTAATTTTGCCGCGTCGTTTAAATGTGGAACTCATTGCCAGTGGGTACATGACAGTTTTTTTCATAGGATCCTTCGATCATCCGTCGATATGGGATCTTTAACCCTTAATTTGATTTTGTCCGGTGGGGCGGACAAACTTTTTAAAAAAATCTGGTGTACACTGTAAACATTATTTTGTTACATTTTGCACGATTATTTCTTGGAAAATCTATAAAAAAGGTGATAGAAAATAAAAATGCACGTTGGCGACACTATTATCTGTCAATCAAGAACAAAATGTCAGCGAAGAGGCGGTCATCAGATTTTGACAAGGTAAAATTATGATTTTTTCAATGTTTTTGCAAATAAAAGTTCATTGTCTTTTCTGCTTTTATTAGAATATACGTGTATGATAATGTTTAGTTGAAATGCCTAAAATTTTGAACGTGTTTTAGTGATTTTTTATTCGCTTACTCTCTTTGTCCGGCACAGCGGACATTGCCAAATACATAGAAATATAACTTTGTCCGCTGTGGCGAACATCGTCAAATACGGCTTATTTTGTGGTTATTGGTTGTTCGTTACTAATTTTTATTTTTCGCTTGTCAACAGCATGCGTGTATATCATGAATATTGGCTTTGGTACCTAAGGAATAAGCTGCCTCAGGCGCAAGTGATAAATCGGATTTGCAGTATAAAAAGCTTGATGAATTTGCTTCTACTATTTCGTTTGACAACTCGTGGATATTTACATAAATAATTCGTGCCTTGTCCATCGAAAGCAGTACGAAGTCGATAGGAAGAAGAGGATGGCACTCCAAGCCTTCAGATATGCTGTTTATAAGATTATATTGGTGGAAAACTGCAGTTCTAATCGGACGAAAAATACAGCTCCAAAAGTATAACAATTTCAAGCAAAACTTCTTTCCAGCCCTGTAAAATGTGATAATTAGGACCATTTCTTGTTTTTTAGTGGCAAAAATATTTTTAAGCCTTTTTTATGAGGTTTTATAATAAATAGATATGAAAACTAAGGATTTTTTATTACACCCAACATTTGGCAATGTCCGGTACAGCGGACAAACATAGCAGCCAGTCAATTGTGATATCTTTGGCAATGTCCGGTGTGGCGGACATGAATTTTCCCAGCTGTGGGAAATGTAGGATTTTTTTTTATACATTTTTTGGAGTTCTTAGGTTACCCTTGAAGCCCAACATTCATCAAATTTATACATTTACGTATTTTATTTCTTTGCCAAATTAAGGGTTAAACGGGGGGTAAAGAAGCATCTTAAGGGTACGGCATGGCGGAGGCATCTGACTGGTGACTGGCCGATAACCCGTTCTTTTGTTCATATTTTGTATGTGACTTTAGTTCTTTCTTTTTTTCTTTACATAGATGATCTTTTGGTCACATTCTTTTGATTTTTTTTTAACTTTTTATATGTAAACAGGATTATTGATATTGGACATTGTAAGTATAGGGGCAGGGTTGAACGGATCGCGTAATTTTGCAAAATAAATCTCTCCTATTTGTCCCTCCCGTGTTCTTATATAATTATGAAGTAAATTAATTAAAATCGACTTTGACGAATAGGCTATTATGGCTAAAAATTGTAATTAGTCCGTCTTTTAGCTTATTCAATAATAAAAGACACGTATTTTTTTATTTGTAAATTAGGCTAAAAATTACGAAGTTATAGCCCGTTGAAATTATGCGTGACGTCACTCGGTGATGCATTTTTACGGGAGCGAGTGACGTCAAAGACTCCCACTCCTAACTTTTGATGCCTTGTATCTTTGTTATTGTTTATTTGAATGGAAAAAGGAAAAATACGTGTCTTTTATTTTTGAATAAGCTAAAAGACGGACTAATCACAATTTTTGACCATAATAGCCTATTTTAGTTCGTATATTCGAACACGGGAGGGACAAATGGGCGGGATTTATGGTACCAAAGTACGCGATCCGTTCAACGAACGATCGTTTTCGATTTTTGTGGTAGGGCCCCAGGTACCTAAAAATACATTGAATTTTTTTTCTTTTCGCCCCCACCAGGCAGGTCCATATACCCCCGCGTGCTGAACGACATATCTGTGTGCTATGATTTGGAGTACGTGAACCCCGGGTACTACCGCTGCATCGACTCGTCCTACTGCCTGCCCGAACAGTACATGTGCTCCGGCATAGCAGACTGCAGGGACGGCAGTGACGAGGGAGACTTCTGCAAGGAATGTACGTATATTGACTGACTGGCCCGATGGCTCATTTGCAATGTTGACAGGCTCGGTGGCTCATTTGGTAGTGACCTCTGCCCTCTGAGCCAAGGGTCGTGGGTTCGATTCCCGCACAGTACAAACATTTGTGTTCATGAACATGTCTGCTTGTATTGGACTGGGTGTTTTCTATGTATAATATGTATTTATTTACAAAAAAAAGTATCTAAGTAAGTTTATCAGTTGTCTAGTACCCATAGTACAAGCTTCGGCTTAGTTTGGGGCTAGGTGGCGCTGTGTGGCCCAGCGTGGCATGTCTTGGGTTATTAAATCGAGTTCTGGGGTTGCTGCCGGCCTTTTAAATAGGAGTAGGTACGCTCGTTTCTTGAAGGCTCCCATGTCATTAGCTGTTCGGAAATACTGACACAGAGAGTTGGTTCCACAAAACCGATGCGCGAGGCAAGAAGTTCCTCATACAGCATACAGTGGAGGATCACCAACCATCGAGATGATGAGGATGGAATTGCAATCGACCTTAGAATAGGTAAGTAGGTAAGGGTTGCGGCAGTCTTTCCCGGACCTCACCTACGGTTGTTTCGGCAGCTTCCTGCACCGCATTGGGCGGCAGGAGTCGCCAAAATGCTGGGAGTGTGGTGCGGACGTGGACACGGCTGACCACACTCTCATCTGGTGTCCTGCATGGGTTGCCGAACGCTACGTTTTGTCCGGGGTGGTCGGCAACCTGTCCAGTCTTTCAGCGGTCGCCACAGCCATGCTAGGCGGCCGCGAGGCTTGGTCGGCTGTCGCCTCCTTTTGTAAGACGATTAGTTCACGAGGTTGCAGAACGGGCGCGCGAGGCCGATCCCTCGGCGCCGGCGTTGCGTCGTCGTAGAGGAGGGCGCAATAGGCGGATGTTTGACCGCCAGCAGCCTCCTGACGGGACCCAGCGGGTGGTTGGTGCGGGCCCCCGTCGTTGTCGCATGGGAGGTGGACTGGCCCTCCGGGTCGCTCCCGTCGCTCCTCCTATGAGGGGGCCTGTAGGGTCCAGGTAAGGCGGGCCGCGCTAGTGGTGTCGTGGCCTTCTTGGCTCAAGGTCCCATGACACCACCCATTAGGCGCTTGACGGAGGGACCAGGGTTTTTTAGTGGGTATTCCCTGCCTCATTTCCATCTCGAGGCAGGGTGCCGCCCTTCTGTTTCTAAGGGCGGCGTGAGTCCCACATACCTCGTCACTCCCCCGGGTGGCGGGGATGTGTGAAAGCATTTTTCCCCGGGTCAAAAAAAATGTCTTGGGTTATTTATTTACTTATACTTCTTTTCCAGGGGAAACGGCGTGCAAAGGCGAAAACAATAAATGCAAAGGCAACGATACAGTATGCCGTCCGGAGCGCTACGACTCCAGCTGTATATGCGCGGCGAATCCCACAGGACTCGTGTACAACTACACCACGGACCAGTGCGAGGAGAGGGACGAGTGCGCGGAGGCCCGGCCGGTGTGCTCGCAGATCTGTTACAACGACGTGAACAGGACACACCACTGCGCCTGCGAGGATGGTTACACTTTCTCGGATCACGGACAATCATGCGACATTAAAGGTAGAACCTTTGGTCTTAAACTTTGATCTTTTGTATAGAAACTTCATGTCGTTATGTATGTTTGTATTGGTCTGGGTGTTTTCTATGTATAAGTTATATTATGTATTTATTTACAAAAAAAAAATGTATCTAAGTAAGTTTATCAGTTTTCTAGCACCCATACCATAGTACAAGCTTCGGCTTAGTTTGGGGCTAGTTGGCAATGTGTAGCCCAGCGTGACATGTCTTGGGTTATTTATTTTTATAAAAAATCTTAAAGCGATTCACCGAATAAGTACTTACATCTATCTATCACATACGTACTCAAAGCACAGTCATCAAAATTCTCGTTCAACAATGTCGACGCAAATAAAATGATAATAGGCTTGTTGAAGTAAAAAATGTGACTACTTAGTCCGTCTTTTAGCTTATTCAAAAATAAAAGACACGTATTTTTTATCTGGAAATTAGACCAAAAATTACGAAGATGTACCGCTGAAGTTACGCGTGACGTCACGCCGTGTGGCATTTTGTCGCACGGAGTGACGTCAAAGACTCCCACTCCTAAATTTTGATGCCATTTTGGGTAAACACGTGGAGCCTTTACCCATAATCGTCACCCTGGGCAGGCAGGTTGGCGATCGTTTTTTGGTTTGATGGGGTAAGTAGGTATAGCATAATATAAGTAATATTTTGTTACAGGGACAGAAGGATTGTTATTTTTCACCTCAAACAAGGAAATAAGGTTTTACAAACTGCGGACGAAACAAGAAGTGACCGTTGCGGTGGGACTTAAAAATGTAAGGATTTTTATACTCTAGCACTTCAAAATAACTAGGTAAGTACTTATACTCTGCCTAGACGACGAAATTAAAAAAAAACTAAGCGATCCGCATCACATCCTAGTACTTACAACGCGGATCGATCATACTCGTAGTGATCATACTCGAACCGTCAGTATACGGATCTTTCCGCGCAGACAGATCTATATGTCACCGGAAAATAGCAAGAATCGTAAGTTGATCAATTTCCTAGGTAGTTGATTAACTTTCGGAATATAACAAACGGTAGTTGAAATGTATTATTTAACGCAATGGATTTCAGTTAGTTGATCAATTTACGGTAGCCTGACAGTCATTTAATAATTTACGATTTTGACACACGTAAAATCGTCCTCAAATGGGCCAATCGTTGTTCAATGTACTATTTAACGGTGCACTATTACCCGTAACTTAATACACTGTTCCCTGATTGGTTGCCGGGATAACGCCACGTGAGCCATTGAACCAATCAACGTTCACCTCACCTTCGTCGGATGATTTTACGGCAAAACCCCGTAAAATGATCAATTTACTAAAATACATTACGTTAAATAATACATTTCAACTGCCGTTTATTATTTTCCGGAAGTTAATCATTAGTGATGCCAAAAATGCAATCAGTAAAATTTTCGTTTTTATGTTCATTATAAAACCAAAAAATACTCGATGTATTTTAACGAAACTTGGTACAATTATTCTTCATACTCCTGGGCAGGTTATAGTACACTTTTCATCCCGCTACGATCAATAGGAGCAGAGCAGTGATGGGAGGTGTTGAGAAAATGTGAGAAATTTTAATCTGTATATTTAATCGCGCATCACGCGAAAACTACTGCATGGAATTGGATGCGGTTTTCACTATGTATTGCTAAGGTCTAACTTAAAACTTAGGCACCATTGTATGGATGTCGGTTTTTTTAAACCCGATAACCACGCGTGCGACGTTTCTGGCACAGCTAGTGGTTAAACGTTACTTACTTTATTTTTGATTGTTTATTTTAAGGTCCATGGAGTGACTTACGACGGTAAATACATGTACTGGGTGGAGACTGCGAGAGGCCACCAGGCCATCTTGAGAGCGGAGCTGGATTATGAGAGGCATACCGTCGAAACAATTGGTAACTTGAAGGATACCCAAGAAGTAAGCATTGTTTTTGATTATTATAAATATCGCCTCACTAGCGAACCGCCCTCGCGTCGCTTCCGGTATTTTATATAGTTACTAGTTGTAAGGGAGCGGGCCTATCATCTTTTCCCAAGCCAACCTCACCTGCCCGCGGTGCATCCTGCCGCATAACGAACGAGACGCTGGCAACCGACTGGTGGCGGTATAACGGTAAGGCGTAGCTAAATACCACAGGCCGATGACAGGCAGCAGCGTCACCGGAGCGAGGAGCTACGCCCTGCTATCGCCAACCCGCCTGCCCAGCGTGGCGATTTTGGGTCCAGATGTTTGCCCGAGGTTTCGGAGGTCCGGCAATTTAGGAGACGGCAACGTCACCTAAATTGCCAGCGCCGGATAACACGACAAAAATTCCGGACATTTGGGCGAAATAATAATATGGTTTTTCCCCGGACACTTCAGAATTTTTCCCCCGGACCTGAACGCCCCGAACGCACTTCAAACTAGGTGTTTACGACCATTTAGTCTCTCCATCTTTTAGTAGATGTCGCGGAATAACAATAACAGCACTTGCTGTCATTATAAGACATACTACTTCTGAATAGTGCATAGGTACATCGCATAGATGGCGATGTACCTAGTTACAACGCGATGTCGTTATTGTTTCCCATCTATATGTCGCAGTCATCTGGTTGAATCTCCTATTCAATTGAATCGCTAGCGCGTTCATTGAATGACGACATTCAATTGAATGACTAGACCGAACGTTGACTAAACACGCGTCACTTAACGTCCAACTAGGTAGCGGATTGAAACATAGCCCTTTGAAAAGAGCGGACGTAAAAGCAGTCAAGTGATTGTAATTTAGTTCATTTTTTTCCCGCGCGGCGTTAGTAGTCACTAAAACAAATATGGCGTCGAACATGATCACCTGAGTGTTGATATTTTTTTGATTAGATTTACTTTAAACTGACTTATACGTAATAAAATAGTGTGACAGCATGGATTTACCTATTAATACGCCGCCTCCGGATACTTTTAAAGAAAAATTAAAAACTAAACATTAAACAGTCGGCTTTTACCCATTCAACGACTATGCTAAAATGACGTTCAGTCAAGACGTTGAACGTTTCATTCAATAACTTGACGAGTTGTCCTTTAGGCATTCAATTAAATGTCGTCATTCAATGAACGCGCTAGTCATTCAATTGAATAGCAGATTCAACCAGATGACTGCGACATATATATAAGTTCACCGGCCTTTTGATTAGGCAGTTCAAAAATCTTGGAAGAAAGAAGAAAGATCACCAGTGAAAATAAGTAGTTCAACAGTGCAATAAAAATATATTCAAGAAGTAACAGTGTTTCAGTTCAGATCAGTATGAGCTATCGTTGACCAGCTAGGACAATACGCCATCGCGCCAGTACTAAACACTATAAAACCGGGGAAACCCGGACGGATGGCAACCCTAGCTATGCCCTACCTCTCTTGATATTTCTAGGTGCTGATCAGTCTAGGCCTCGAAGACCCCGGGGACATAGCCCTGGACTGGCTGAACCAGCTGATGTACTTCAGCGACGTGCACCGCGGCACCATCTCCGTGTGTCGCACGGACGGCACCCTGTGCACCACTCTGAACACAGCCTCCAAGCAGCCGAAGTTCGTCACGCTCGACGTGAAGCAAGGGTGAGTTGTGGTCTTCATCATCATCAGCCTGCAAACGTTGGGCATAAGGAAATAAATGAATATAAATAACCCAAGACATGCCACGCTGGGCCACACAGCGCCACCTAGCCCCAAACTAAGCCGAAGCTTGTTTGTACTATGGGTACTAGACAACTGATAAACTTACTTAGATACATTTTTTTTGTAAATAAATACATATTATACATAGAAAACACCCAGACCAATACAAACAGACATGTTCATGAACACAAATGTTTGTACTGTGCGGGAATCGAACCTCAGAGGGCAGAGGTCACTACCAAATGAGCCACCGAGCCTGTCAAATGGGCAGCTACATTTACCCGGGTACAAATTAAACCTACTGCGGCCACCATCCCACCTAACAAGCGTGGTGACCAGGGTTGCCAGATCAAAATTTTGACTTTCGGGAGGTGTACATTCAAATATCCGGGAGATGTATGAAAATTTGGAAAGATCGGGAAATGTTTTTTTGCTTAGGAATTATGATCACTAACTAAAATTTTTCCTATTAAGTTGCTTGGAGAGCAAAAAAAAGTCATACTTCAAAATAAATCATTGAGGTTTTTCTGCGTTTGCCCATACTTATACAATACGGGAGGTAAAAAATAATCGGGAGATCTGGCAACCCTGGTCCATCTACGCTACGTCATCTGTCATTTGTTTACGTCTATGGTCGATGTGACCTGTCCTCAGTTTACGTCTATGGTGGATGTCTATTGTCTGTGTGGGACGTCAAGCTATGACATTGACATCTGTCATCGCTTGGGAGTGTTGGCTTATGCTTGGTTCAGAAATGAAATGGCATTCTAACCACAGAGTACTTTGTAATATACTGAAATAGAGACCAATCTTGGCTGTCAAAAGAGGTAACAAATACAGCGCCACTCGACGGTAACTTACGGCAACTTTTCGTCAATATACATAATCACGATACAGCGATATAACTACAGCATACTCTGGTCTTGTACCTAATTAATTATAAGTATTATTTCATTAAGGAATGAATGATGAATTTTTGCTATGAATTGCCAACCGCAGGCATATTTTTCTGAATCATTTGTTAACTTAGGCAAATAAACACAAACTAAGATTGGCAAATCATTCAACATTTGAAAAATAAAAGATAAGTGTAAAAACTTAGAAACTTTTATTAACTTTCACATTTTTACACACCACACACCACTATAAAATTAAAATATTGGTTTCATAATCATATAAGTTCTTAAAATCACATTTTCTTTCGAATGTAGATTAAACTTTCCGCGGGTTTCTTGCAATTACAGTTTTCTTGCGGATTTTAGACCCTTGGTCACAAACTTTAGCAATCACATTATAATCTGCTTCTTGTACGACCGTTTTAAAAAATGCTATGAGTTTCAAGTTCTATTAAAAGCACAAACTTTTGAAAACTTGATAAATTAATATTGACTAAAAGGAAAATTTTAAAACACGCCATTTTAAGCTGTGTTGCCAGAAATTTGAATCTATAGTTTACAGTTTAAAATCAGTAAATTCTGAAAATGGAGAACAATACGTTATTTAACCCAATATTCAATAAATTAAGTGTAGTAATATATTATATAAGGAATACATGAAATTAAAGTGAAATATAACTAGCGTTCATCTGGTTTTTTAATTTAAATAAAAGGACCGTAATAAAAAAAAAACTACACAAACTGTACAATATTGTCGAAACGTCGCAACTAAATTATGCTACTGAATTTGAAAGGCAATTTAATCCTTACTATTGTATAGAAAATAGATACCAACTTTAATCAATGAATATAAACTCCACCTAGAATTCAAATATGGAACTAACATGGTATAACCCAGGTAAATTGAAATGATCTAAGTTCTAATGTGTGCATCTAAATATTTGTGTACAATTAAATTTGGTCAGCTGTATTTATGTGATTGCCATACAATTTGTACTAAGATTGTATAGGCTGATTCTAACGTTGACCGTCATACCGATCGGACGCAAGCGAGAACTCTCCGCGTTTCGTATTGCATACGTTTGCATCGCGCTTGTGCTACCATATTGATTGTTACTACCCAAATCGATTAAAGGACTTTATTGTGATCGATCTGCGAGTTTATTTCGGTTAAGCAACAGCCACACTACGTAACATGGCGTATAAATATTAATCGAGTTCTCCGCCGATCCCGCTCGTTCGTCCCTCCATCATATAGATTGCCAACTACACTCTAAGCAGATGAAATGGGCGCTTAAAGTCCGATGACGATGTTGATGTGATGTCACATACTCCTTGTGTCCCCAATTCCCCATGCCATGATGTTGCCTGATATCCTTGTATCCCCAGTCGCATGTACTGGGCCGACTGGCATCACCGGCCGCTCCTGATGGCCGCGAACATGGACGGCTCTGGAGCCCACTTCTTGGTGGACGACCTCCACCACTTCGCCACCGGGCTGGCCCTCGACGCGCCCAACGGCCGCCTCTACTACGTCGACAACATCTTGAAGGTCATCAAGCTTAGTGACAAGCAGAAATATGTAAGTTGGAACTACTGTATTTTTTAAATAAAAGTAGCATTCAGTCAGGATGACATCCTGAACCTTTTTTTTCATAATTAGCTCGACATAATGGCTTCCCAACGCCTGATGGAAAGCGAAAGAGAAGCCCAAGTCGCTGTGACAACGGGCAAGTAACGGTCAGTTCTGTCTTTTCTGTCTGTCTGTCTTTTTAAAGAGGAACAATTTTGTAGAAGTTACAATGGATAGAAGTTGATCAAGAAGAATTAGGGATAACCAAGATTGATAAAAGCAGTTGCCACCGCCATGCCGGCCCAACCCTAACCCGCCACGAGCTCCAGAAATCCGACTCACCGGCAGAAATACGAGCCAAAGGTCATTTGACTGCGGTATTCTATAGGGTGGAGGTCCTTCCCCGGACGGGCGGCTCAATTCGAGCGAAGATTCGCTATGCCCTACCTATAAGTTGGAACTATTGTACTACACCAAAGTCGTCGGTTCGAGTCGAGTCAATCCTTTTCAATAAGCCTAATGACTGCTAAGGGTACTACGCGCCGAGTTCGGACTACGAGTTAACATCCTCATAATCATCATTAGCCTACTGCAGTCCACTGCTGGACATGGGCCTCTCCAGTTGTTCGCTTAGGACAAACATTTGAAGGATATACCTACCTGCCCATAATCGCCACGTTGGGTAGGCGGGTTGGCGATCGTAGGGCGTAGCTTTTCACTCCGGTAATGCTGCTGCCCGTCATCGGCCTGTCGTATATAGCTACGCCTTCAATTGCGATGTTGATACCGCCACCCGTCGGTCGCCAGCGCCTCGTTTGTTATCCGGCAGGATGCACCACGGGCAGATGAGGGGTGAGAGCCTTCCGCTCCCCCAACAGTTCGATGATGATGACAAGCCGGCCTGGCCATCATCGTAGTCATTTAGAAAAAAAAAGCCACGGGCAGATGAGTTTAGCTTGGAGCAAAAAGATGATAGGTTCCCTTACATCCCTGTTAACATCCTCAAGCTAAATAAATAGCATGGGGAAAAGATTTCATCGGCAATTGAAAGCGGTCCTAAGATACCACAACGAATTGTGGAGTCAGGCATTGCCCTTAGTGCTGGTAGGAATAAATCAAATGAAAAATGTTCGTCAGCATAGCTCGTTTATGGTGAGCCATTGCGTTTGCCAAGGGAGACTATCAAGGTTTGTCTTGCACACCAGCTGTTTCTAACGATAACAATTCCATCCTAATCATCTCGATGGTTGGCGATCCTCCGCTTTAGGAGAAACTTCTTCCCTAGCGCATCGGTTTTGTGGAACCAACTCTTTGCGACAGTCTTTCCGAACAGCTTACGATTTGGAAGCCTTTAAGAAACGAGCGTATACTCCTATTTAAAAGGCCAGTAGCGACCCCAGAACTCGATATGAGTTACGGGTGTCCATGGGCGGTGTCGACTGCTTACCATCAGGCATCTCATTTGCTCGTCTGCCGCCTGTTGCATAAAACCCCACCCTTACCATGACCTTCTCCCTTGCAGCCGCTGCTGAAAGACTCCTACCACCATCCTTACGCTGTGGCCGTCTTCGAGAACGTGGTCTACTGGAGCGACTGGACGTACAACACCATTCGATTTTCACATAAGATCCACGCAACTACTGCCAAATCGCCCATCGCTTCCATGGATACGCCGGTTTATGGTAAGGAACAATAGGAAATAAGTACCTAAATATGAAGTTGCCTAGTTTAGAATGTCATCGTGGTAAAAGGATTTGCCGATCTGCGTAGGGGAACTCGGTTGCTCAGCCCAGCGCTAGATGTAGCTAAGAAACAAATGCATACGTCATGCAGGGAGGCTCCTTTCATGCACATATAGCCATCGACTCGCTACGAAGAAGATTCCATTGTGGAAGTGCTACTATGTTATCATCATCATCATCAGCCTATCTCAGTCCACCGTTGGATAAAGGCCTCTCCAGTTGTTTGCCACTTTAGCCGAACACCTGGAGGATTTACTTATATTCGCCACGCTGGGCAGGCGGGTTGGCGTTCGCTGCGGTGACGCTGCTGCCCGTCATCGGCCTGTGGTCTTTAGCTACGCCTTTAAACGTGATGACTATACCGCCATCAGTCGGTTGTAAAAGCCTTGTTTGTTGTTCTGCAGAATTCAGCACAGGCAAAAGATTTGGCTTGGAGCGAAAAGATGATAGGCCACTCCCTTACATCATCTTTTCGCTCCAAGCCATCCTCACATGTCGTATAACAAACGAAGCCCAGCGTGGCGATTTTAGGTAGGTATATCCTCCAGGTGTTTGCCCTAAGTGGCGAACAGCTGGAGAGGCCTATCTCCAGCAGTGGACTGATATTAGATTGGACTGGATTGGATGATTGGTCGCTCCCTTACATCCCACTATACCATGTAATAAACAATTAACAAAGAACCTTTACGTTCACAGACATGCACGTCTACCACCCCACACTGTTCACCCATCCGGACAACCCGTGCAGCAACATCAGCTGCTCGCACCTCTGCCTGCTCGCGGGCAACGCCACGGCTACCTGCGCCTGCCCCGACGGCATGGAGCTGAAGGGGAACAACACTTGTGAGCGTGAGTATACTTGGTGTACATGGCAATTGTCGCCGATACCACTTGTGTGCATAAATGTACCCATATAGCATATGGGTAGCCAATTTGATTGTATAATTACCATTCATATGATTGTATAATTATTATTAATTTCATTTCGTTTCATTTCATTTCGTTGCATTTAGTTTCATTTCGTTTCATTTCGTTCCATTTCGTTCCATTTCGTTTCATTTCGTTTCATTTCGTTTCATTTCGTTTCATTTCGTTTCATTTCGTTTCATTTCGTTTCATTTCGTTTCATTTCGTTTCATTTCGTTTCGTTTCATTTCGTTTCATTTCGTTTCATTTCGTTTCATTTCGTTTCATTTAGTTTCATTTCATTTCGTTTCATTTCGTTTCATTTCGTTTCATTTCGTTTCATTTCGTTTCATTTCGTTTCATTTCGTTTCATTTCATTTCATTGTATAACTACCCGGTAACTCCTCTGATGTTGCGTCTATTCTATAGGCTGAAGTGATGAGACCTTCTGACCTTCAGACCCGTAGCTACCTCAGTCATAAAAATAAAACAATAATATCCTGTCATTATTTCTGTAACAGATCTGGAGGGCTACCGTCCCCTCTACCTCATCGTGGCAGCCGGCACCCTCTTCACTCACCTGGACTACAACTCTCTGGGCAACCCCGAGAAACACGTCACACACTTCGACGTCGGTCGCGTACAAGCCATGGCTTATGACAACACAAGAGGTGAGCATAAAGCTGGTTTCACAGCTATCCGGGAGTCCTGTACGGGCAGTCCGTGCGCGGTCCTCAGAAAACTTGGGTTCATTCAGTACGATCTTTCTTTTTTTGAAGAATAAGCTAAAAGACGGACTAATTACAATTTTGAGCCATAATAGCCTATTGTGATTGTTATACCGCCACCAGTCGGTTGCCAGCGCCTCGTTTATTTTTTTTTTATTTTTTTATTCAAAATGTAAGCGATATCGTAGTCTACGATGGGACGCGCTCACCCAGCAAAAACCGATTCACTCTCGCCTTGAACATCGGAAGATTATTCGGCTGGATGCAACACGGGCAGGTGCTAGTGGTATAAAATAAAATAAAATAAAGTTTATTTAACAACCCTAGCATTACATACATATTTTTAATTGATGGACTCTAAAAATTAAGGTTGCATCCAGAAGAGTCTAATACACAAAGGTTGCTGTGATTTCTACACTAGGCTAGGCCTGTCACGTAGATAATCATTTGTCACAAGGTTACACTTTTGCGTTGCGCGACCAAAATCAAAAGTAAAAATTTAAAATAGGTACAGGTAAGTATGTGAATGTGTAGTGTACGATTGTGTAGGTAGTGTATAAGTGTGTATATAAAAAATATTTTATTTATTTTTAAAACGTGCAGCACTTGTGTTACACCAGACCCTTATATTGGGATAGGCTGATGATGACGATCTAATTCCAGACACTCTGTACGTGTACGACGGTCAGCGCAAGTCCATCAGCTTCCTGAACATGAGCGACTTCTCCCTGGGCATCATGCACCTGTTCGCCTACAAAGGGCTGGACAAGGTGGTCGACATGGACTACGGTTAGTTGAGCTTCAGTTTCATAGTCTTTTCTTCTTCGTTGAGCTCTTGATAGAGCGGTCATGGTTATCGTCAAGTAGTAGGAGAGATAGGGCATAGCGGACTTTAGACTTCGTGCCGCCTGCGGAGAGCCTTCCACGTGGACGCAAACTCCCTTGGAGGTCCATAAACAGGCTCCGAACATCGCTCACATTTAGGTTTGCCAGTTGTTTGGCTTTTTGCGGTTGCGTCCGGCCAAATATTTACATGTTTGGCCTATCCGGCTTTTGTCAGGCTTTTTGTTAGTGTGGCGATTCGTACGACGATGGGCGGACGAGCGTCCGAGCGAACAAGAGAGCAAACTGTGTGCCTAGCACGAACACTTTCGAAAAAGTATGCGTAACGTAACCGTAAACAGGGCGATAATTTTCACTACGTTAACGTACGTAAACGTAGTACCTCTTACGCACGATAGGGGCGCTGTACCAAGTTTCATACAAATGTTTACGGTAACGTTACGCATACTTTTTCGAAAATGTACGTGCTAGGCACACTGTTGGCGCGAACGGCGCGTCTAGGGCACACACTCGATCTTGGATCTCATTCTCACTTTACATCACGGATAAATAACTACTTTTTCAACAGACCTCTGAAAAAACATATGTTTGGTAATAAAAAAAATATGTCCGGCTTTTAGGGCGAAATGTCCGGCCTTATATAGTCCGCAGTCCTGCCTTTGCATTTTATGGCCTGGCAACCCTGCTCACATTACATTCCGCCCTGCATGCCATGTTTCAGCTCACGTTGATCAGGAGATGTAGATCATCGACCCGCTAAGAAGAAGCGACTTTTTTTTTTATAGTGGCTCGACATAATGGCTTCCCTACGCCTGATGGAAAGCGAAAGAGAAGCCCAAGTCGCTGTGACAACGGGCAAGTAACTGGTCAGTTACTTGTCAGTTGCCACCGCCATGCCGGCCCAACCCTAACCCCCCACGAGCTCCGGAAACCCTACCCCTACTCACCGGCAGAAACACGACCCAGAGGTCATTTGACTACGGTATTCTATAGGGTGGAGGTCCTTCCCCGGACGGGCGGCTCAATTCGAGCGAAGATTCGCTATGCCCTGCCTCTCTTAATTACCTATCTCTTTTGATGCTGACCGCATATAGGTACCTGGTTACATGTTCGATCCTGGCCTCGTCCTGGTAACGTGTTACCTCTGTTCCAGATTACTCGACCGACTCCCTGTACATAGCGGACGCGGGCCGGCGGTTCATCGAGGTGATATCTCTGAGGACGCAACAAAAGGCACTCATCACCAGGTTTACCGACCAAGAGATACCTGTCAGCATCTGTGTGGTGCCGGATTACGGGTAAGCTGATCATCATGTCCTCATCACCTTGTCATTTTGACTGGCTCGGTGGCTCAATTGGTAGTGACCCTTGCCTTCTGAACCAAGGGTCGTGGGTTCTCCATTGACCTCCATATTCTCCATTGACTTTTTCATCTGTTGGCAGGAGGGTCATGGTGGCGTTAATGCGCGTTGAGCAGAACAACAGCATACAAGTAGACAGCATAGGCATGGACGGCGAGGATCGGGAGCAGATTCTCCTCAACGACCTTCAAGGTATCCTCATCTTAACTAATATTACAAAGCTGATGAGTTTGTTTGTTTGAACGCGCTAATCTCAGGAACTACTGGTCCGAATTGAAAAATTCTTTTTGTGTTGAATAGACCATTTATCGAGGAAGGCTTTAGGCTATATCACGCTGCAGCTATTAGGAGCGAAGAAATAATGGAAAATGTAAGAAAAACGGTTAAAAAATAACTATTCCACGCGGACGAAGTCCTGAGCATAGCTAGTATAATGCTATACGTATTTATCAGCGAGGGTTTAAAGCATACCCTATTAAGACGATTAGGCCTGTGTTGCCCTCCCCAGACCAGATATACCGCTCGCTTTCCATCTGCGGCTGGTCGTGATAGGCAGTGACGCGGACGTATACGTCTTCGCTACCCGAATTCACTTTTAAAATCTAACTCAGGACAAACGTCATCATCATCATCATCAGCCTATCACAGTACATTGCTGGACATAGGCCTCTCCAGGTGTTCGCCACAGGGCGAACATCTGGAGGATATACCCATAATCGCCACGCTGGGCAGGCGGGTTGGCGATCGCAGGGCGTAGCTCCTCGCTCCGGTGACGCTGCTGCCCGTCATCGGTCTGTGGTATTTAGCTGCACCGTCAATTGTGATGGTTATACCGCCACCAATCGGGTGCCAGCGCCTCGTTTGTTATTCGGCAGGATGCACCACGGGCAGGTGAGGTTGGCTTGGAGCGAAATGATGATAGGCCGCTCCCTTGCATCCGTGCAATATGGAGAATCTCAGCTAAGCGTGACAGGAGTATTCAGTGATAATTTAAATTTTATTTATGGGATTTTCGAGAAGATGCTCTGAGACTTTTGAGACTTTTCAATGGAGAGTGCTCTGAGGAACTGCCAACATCATGCCAATGTCACCATTTTACCATCGCACTACTAGACGCCGCGGTAGGGTCCATCCGTATCACCTGGAGACGATCTTGTCCAGAACAGTTCGTTTTCAGCGTTCATTTCTTCCACGGACTTGCAAACTCTGGAACGACCTCCCAGCCGCGGTGTTCCCTGATCGCTACGACATGTCCTTCTTTAAGCGTGGTTTAAAGAGAGCTCTTTCCTCACGGTAGGCAGCGGCATGGCTATGCTCCTGGCATCGCTGGTGTCCATGGGCGGCGGTTACTGTTTAACATCAGACAGGCCGCCTGCTCGTCTGCCACTACAAGCAATAAAAAAAAAAAGATAAAATATGTTGTTATCTAACTTTTGAATTATTTTTCAGGCCCTAAAGTGCTTCTGCGCTACGACCAAAATATGGACCTCGTGTATGTAGTGGATGAAGGGAATTCCGTCATTGACAGTTTCCATCCTCGAGGTAATAATCTTAAAAATGTTTAAGTATAAATTGAGTAGGTACATCTTCTTTAGCCTGCAAACATCAGTACATAGGCCTCCTCCAATGACAATTATTAACCATAGCGACCAGCTGGCCCAAATTCGCTCCCTGGGTACTAATAAAATCTTATGTGGTGGTCAATTGACCCGCCAAGAGCGAAGACCAAGGCCAGGCGCGCACTACGAGTTTTTCGCCGCGCGGCATAAAAAACCAGCGTCATAATGTCGCACCGTAATACTGTACCAATTCTATTGCGCGCACTTGACGGCACACGGTACAGTACTACAGTGTGACATTATGCCACTGCTCTTTTCTGCCGCGCGGCGAAAAACTCGTGGTGTGCGCCTGGCCTAAGGCACTTCCTCCCAATTGACAATTATCATTGAAAGGTCTGTGTCCAGCACTACACTTTTGCACGATGATGATGATACGAGTATGCGATGTTGTCTAATGTTACCTTACCTAACACTTGCGTGCAGGGACGGGGAGGGAAAATTTCCGGGAGTTAGCTACCACAGTGGGCAGCTTGGCAGTGACCGACCCCTACGTATTCTGGACTGATCGCCGCAGCAACCTGTACTGGGCCAACGTGCATGAAGCGTCGCAGAATATCAGAAGAATGGAGTTTGGTGAGTACAATCAATTAATAGGCTCAGGCTATGCCTCCAGGTCCTCATTAACCGCTATCTTTATAGTCTTTAGACTGGCTCGGTGGCTCAATTGGTAGTGACCTTTGCCTTCTGAGCCAAGGGTCGTGGGTTCGATCCCCACACATTACAAACATTTGTGTGCATGAACATGTCTGTTTGTATTACAATAATATTTATTAACAAAAAAAAAATGTATCTAAGTATGTTTACCAGTTGTCTAGTACCCATAGTACAAGCTTCGGCTTAGTTTGGAGCTAGATGGCGCTGTGTGGCCCAGCGTGGCATGTCTTGGGTTATTTATTTATTTATTTATTCTCGAGTCTTACGGGTCCGAGAAAATCCTCAAAGTAGATCTGTGGGAACGCTGCGATGAGGCTCCAATCGTCCAACAGATAAAGCGCCTTAAGTGAAATTGGATCGGCCACAAGCTCTGAAGGGACTTGACCACATTCCGAGGCAATTTCTAGACTGGAATCCTCAAGGAAAAGGGAAATGTGGCCGCCATAAGCAATCCTGACGGCTAACGAAAGAGTGTGGTCGGCGGGGAACGACAACCTGTTTGGCAGCGCATGACATGAAATTGCATGCACTGCAAAACTGTATGCAGTCAGGTGCAATGGGCATGTGTACTGTCAAGTCAATCGATATACTTTTAATTACTGTCAAAACATGATTAGATAGGCATATGTTTTATAGAGAACGTGCACATCAATGGTGCTGCCAACTGGTGTCATAAATTTGAATATTTTACCCTAGTTTACACAATGTAGTGCTGCCACCTATAGTTTGTGCACGGTCCCTTTAGGGCTGTGTAAAGACGTCACGAATTTTGCCAGCCCATCGACTGAACAGGTATTAATCCTTTTTAATGAAATTAAAATGTTAATTGTAGGAATATCAATTAGCAACTAAGGTGTTCCCATATTATACGATGCCCTCTTTTACTAGAATGGCATTTAGAAATTAATTACATCATTATACTTAATTCCAATTACTTGCTTACGCCAAAATTTCTTTTTCAGCCCTCCTCCCAAACAACAGCCAACTGCACATACAAGCCACATTCCCGCCCCCAAGCCACTCCGACCCTCTCCTCGCTCACCCCTGTCTGACGACCCACCCCTGCTCCCACGTCTGCGTCCAAAGACCCCACCCCGCCCTCCATTACAGCAACAAAACGCGCGCGGGCTTCTCGGGGCCCCTCCAGCACCGGTGCCTCTGCCCTCCCGGGCTGCTCCTCGTAGAGGGAAAGTGTGAGGAGCTCAAGCGGTGCAAAGGGGAGGAACTTTACTGCCATGTTAGCAACGTCTGCTTGCCGAAGGGGAAACATTGCGATGGGGTGAAGGACTGCAAGGACGGGGAGGATGAAGAGAATTGTCATAGTTCACGTGAGCATCTACACTAATAATATAATTTAAACAGACTAGTGTGTTCCACGCTCACGCAAATTTAAATATAGATGCCGCCACTCCCTTAATTTGTTACACCTACCATTATTAATACCTATGTGTAAAAAAATCAGCCCCCTATATGCAAGGAAGTGCTCATCAATTCTAAGTTTGAGAATTTTCAGTAAAACACGAGGTCTTGACAAATCCGTGTGCAGAATCTTTCACATTTTTTGATTCATTTAATATTGTAGTAATGTAAAACTTGCCAAGGAGTTGGATAACCCTCATCAATGTCTTAACATCTCGATCTACAAATACTTAAGTAGAAAAATTTCGTCTAGTGATCGATACTGATGCCAAAAATGCAATCAGTAAAATTTTTGTCTGTCTGTCTGTCGGTCTGTCTGTCTATCTGTATGTGCGTTATAGAAAAAAAAAGTACTAAACGGATTTTGACGAAACTTGGTACAATTATTCTTCATACTCCAAGGCAGGTTATAGTATACTTTTCATCACGCTGCGATCAATAGGAGCAGAGCAGTGATGGGAAGTGTTGGGAAAACGGAAGAAATTTTTATCTGTTTGATCGCACATCACGCGAAAGCTACAGCATGGAATCAAATGCGGTTTTCACCAATGTATTGCTAGAAGTCTAACTTAAAATTTAGGTACCATTTTATGGAAGTCCGTTATTTTTGAAACCCGATATCCACACGAGCTACGACGCCGGCACAGCCTGTTTACAACCAAATAAATAAATGATGATATTCATCCAGATACTCCGTCTACGGTGCCTAAGTGCAGCGGCTCCGAGTTCCAATGCGCCAACTCCTCGATCTGCATCGAGAGGGCCCAAATGTGCGACAGCAAGGCCGACTGCCTCAACGGGAGCGACGAGGACTCCGCCCTCTGTGAGGCCTTCGTCTGCCAGTCCAACGAGTTCATGTGAGTTTTTTTTAAAGCACTGTCGCGATGTTTGTGTGTTGAGAGAGCTAGGGCATGTCGAATCTTCGCTCGAATTGAGCCGCCCGTCCGGGGAAGGACTTCCACCCTATAGAATACCGCAGCCAAATGACCAGCCCAAGTCGCTGTGACAACGGGCAATGATGGAATGACGGGCAAATGCCCGTTGTCACAGCGACTTGGGCTTCTCTTTCGCTCTTCATCAGGCGTAGGGAAGCCATTATGTCGAGCCACTATAAAAAAAACCTCCGGGTCGTGTTTCTGCTGGTAAGTAGGGTTTCTGGAGCTCGTGGGGGGTTAGGGTGGGCCGGCATGGCAGTGGCAACTGACGGGTAACTGACCAGTAACTTGCCAGTTGTCACAGCGATTTGGGCTTCTCTTTCGCTTTCCATCAGGCGTAGGGAAGTCATTATGTCGAGCTACTATAAAAATAAAAAAGATGGGTGTTATAAGTTTGACGTGTTTGTCTGTGTGTGTGTGTCTGTGGCATTATAACAGAGGAAGCGATTTTAATTAAATAAATAACCCAAGACATGCCACGCTGGGCCACACATCGCCTTCTAGCCCCAAACTAGGCCGAAGCTTGTACTATGGGTACTAAACTAATGATAAACTTTTTTTAGTACTTACATAGTAAACACCCAGATCAATACAGACATGTTGATGTATTTTTTTGTAAATAAATACATACATAGAAAACACCCAGACCGATACAAACAGACATGTTCATGCCCACAAATGTTTGTATTGTGCGGGAATCGAACCCACGACCCTTGGCTCAGAAGGCAGTTTTTGACTTTATTTGAGAAGGTACGCTTCTGCTGCTATGTATGTCATGCATGAAACTTATATGATTTATGTCGTATCCTAGGAATGGTGCTAGGGCACTGATCCTATACTTTGTACTGGATGCGAGATGGCACCTTAACGATGCATTTTTCGCAGGTGCACCCTCGGCTCTTGCATACTGAAGGCGTTCCAATGCGACGGAGACGATGACTGCTCAGATGGATCCGACGAAATCGACTGTGGTATGTTAGAAAATACATTCTTTTGTTTCATTTATTTATTTGTACACTGTTAACAAAAACATTTTAAATAAAAAAAACAAATCCAGAAGTTGAAGTGGGCAGGCCACACTGTGCAAGGCAGGGACAAGTGGAGCAGAGCGATTATGTTCTGGTATTTGAGCCACCTAAAAAGGAAACGGGGTCGTCCACACAGGAGATGGGTGGACGATATAAGGAGGAGGAGCAACTTGGACAAGATTGGCCATTGATAGAAAAGTATGGAAAGAGTTGGAGGAGGCCTATGCTATATAGCAAACAGGTGCTTATATCTGAGAAAAGGCTAATAAATAAAAAACAAAAACAAATACATAAGGAACTACATCCAAATGTGTTATAAAAGTCTGTGTTGTGGACTGATACGGGCTGATGATGAAGATGATGATGATGATGTTAGAAAAAAGTGTGCTCTTATGGCCGTATTTACAAACGTTATCTATGCGACGCGCGGACGCACAGTGCCTAAAATATACTTTTTGGGTACCTGTGCGTTCCGCGACGCATTGTAACGTTTATGAATACGATGCGGCCGATCTCTGACTTAGGTACTTAATAGTATAGGATCCCGCTATACTTAACTCGAAATATGACTGGCTCGGTGGCTCAATTGGTACTGACCTCTGCCTTCTGAGCCAAGGGTCGTGGGTTCGATCCCCACACACTACAAACATTTGTGTGCATGAACATGTCTGTTTGTATTGGTCTGGGTGTTTACTATGTATATTATGTATTTATTTACAAAAAATGTATCTAAGTAAGTTTATCAGTTATCTAGTACCCATAGTACAAGCTTCGGCTTAGTTTGGGGCTAGATGACGCTGTGTGGCCCAGCGTGGCATCATCATCATCATCACCAGCCTATTACAGTCCACTGCTGGACATAGGCCTCTTCAGTTGTTCGCCACTTAGAGAAAACATCTGGAGGATATACCCATAATCGCCACGCTGGGCAGGCGGGTTGGCGATCGCAGGGCGTAGCTTCTTGCTCCGGTGACGCTGCTGCCCGTCACCGGTCTTTAGTATTTAGCTACGCCTTCAATTGTGATGGTTATACCGCCACCAGTCGGTTGCCAGCGCCTCGTTTGTTATTCGGCAGGATGCACCACGGGCAGGTGAGGTTGGCTTGGAGCGAAAAGATGATAGGCCGCTCCCTTACATCCCTACAAATACGTTACAGCCGATCTCTGACTTAGGTACTTAATAGTATAGGATCCCGTTATACTTAACTCGAAATGGGGTCAAAAAGTATATCTTCCTCTTGCAGAAGGCAAGTCTTGCAGCCCTGGATACTTCCAGTGCCGAAGCAAGGAGTGTGTGGAGGTCAATAAGATATGTGACGGCAACCAGGACTGCGTCGATATGTCTGACGAAGAAGACTGCGATGACCCGGATCCGCCTAGACTGGTGAGCCTAACGCCTAATGCACAGTAGAAAAGGTCTAATCTAAAATGACTCGCTCCTCCAGCGGTTTTACGAGCACAAACGTTACTATGCTTCGCGCGAACGCATATCAAATCAAATCAAATCTTTATTTCGGATAACTTAGATCCATGGGTTAGTAACAATGCTTATAAATCTAAGGGTTAGTAATACAATACAAGTACCCAAGAACCTTTAGGATTTTGGGCACTGTGCGTCTGCGCGTCGCATAGTAATGTTTGTGAATACGGCCGTTAGGATATTTACAAATAAGTGACACGTATTTTTTTATTTCTCAATTAGACCAAAAATTACAATGATATAGCTCGCTAAAGTTACGTATGACGTCACTCCTCGTGGCATCTTGTTTCCAAAGGGGTGACGCAGGGCCGTCATAAGCACCGCACCCCTTGCACCCCCTGGTAGAGACGGCCCTGGGGTGACGTCAAAGACTCCCCGTCCTAAATTCTGATGCCTTGTGTCTTTGTTTAATTGAAAAAATAAAAAATACGTGTCCAATATTTTTTTATAATCTAAAATACGGACTAAATACTTACAATGTAAGTATTTTGACCCTGGAAATAGTCCTATTTTTGATCTAATTTACAAATGAAACTTTACTTTTTTGGTTAAATTGTCTTGTTCGCGTTCTCAGGAGCCAGTTATAGCAAGACCATGCCCGGAAGGGAAATACGCCTGCAAGCTCGATCATACCATATGCGTAAATCATTCAACACGGTCAGAATTCACAGCTCTTGGGTTTCGGGTGGAGACAGTATAGGGACCGTGCACAAACTATAGGTGGCAGCACTACGTAGTGTAAACTAGGGTTAAACATTCAAATTTATGACACCAGTTGGCAGCACCATCGATGTGCACGTTCCCTATTGTGACTTTATGTGATTGTCCTAGTACATTAACTTGTAGATACATGTACCTTTTGTAGGTTTTGTCGATAGATCAGCGACGTCCCCCACTATTATAATAAAAAAAACGCTAAAATTATAACAAAAATGCTACACAAATTCAATAGTGGCAGACAACGGAACTTTTTTGGTAGCGATATCCAGCACTAGGGCCCAACGGGAAGATTTTTAGTAGCAATGTCCCCCACTGGGGTATATAGCAACTTTTATTCCCGATGTCCACCGGTGGTGGAGAAATGGGGGGGACATCGTTAGTAAACGTCCCCAGTGGGGATATTCACAACGCCTTCGGAGAAATTAAGTTGAATCAAATGTTTCAACGCAAAGTAATACAACTTCTATAGAAAATAAATCCTATATTGCATGATGTATAAGTAAGGTATGTTTAAGAGGTAGGGCATAGCGAATCTTCGCTGGAATTGAGCTGCCCGTCCGGGGAAGGACCACCACCCTATAGAATACCGCAGCGAAATGACCTCCGGGTCGTGTTTCTGCCGGCGAGTAGAGTTTTCGGAGCTCGTGGAGGGTTTGATTTGGGCCGGCATGGCTGGAAGCTGACACGTAACTGACCAGTTACTTGCCCGTTGTCATAGCGACTTGGGTTTTTCTTTCCATGACTCATTTGGTAATGTACAGAAAACTTTTGTGTTCATGAACATGTCTGTTTGTATTCGTCTGGGTGTTTACTATGTATAATGTGTTTACTATGTATAACACTTTATTTACAAAAAAAAGTATCTAAGCGCCTGTTCATACTAGCGTTTATTTTCGTTCACACTAGCGGTTGATCCGCCCGGCGGCTACCGCAAATCGACCGCCGATCAACCGCAAAACGGCCGAGGTGTTCACACTAGCGGTCGCGGTTTTGCGGTTCGGCAGCTGGTAGTGTTGTAGATCGATGGACGGCTATAGATAATAGTTGATTCTTTAGTGAGAATAAATCGATTCAAGTACCAAATGATTTTACAATCTAAACATCGATAATCGCTTTAAAGATAATTTATGTATGACTTTAATAACTCTGTTTTTGGGAATAGGATACACGATTGTTTACTGTTCTATATTACTTTCTGGTCACCTTAAGAAGAAGTACAATTTAACTTATTTGAGAGCCATGAGTACTAAATTGATTGCAAATGAGAAGTTTATTGACGTCTACAAACTTCAAATATTATTACAAAAGTTAAGTTTTGATTAAATCATAATATTATCGTATTTTTATCTATAATAACATCTTCACTTAAGAAATAAATTTCATAAACTCACATTTAATACAGTTGTCACAATTGTCTTAAGCGAACATCAAATAATTAACGATTCCTAGTGATCGTTTAACTTTCTGGTGACCCATGCTGTGATTACAATTTGTACTCTTCACATATCGATTAATCATTATGATCCATTAACGTAACGATTAAATTGTAACAACACTAAAAATAAAACAATTACGTATCTACTAACAGAACGTAACCATTTTTGAAGCGCGTTGCGAAAATAAAGAATTATTGTATTTACTTACTTCATACTAAAATTATGATGTATTATATGTTGTATTCTACTACCTGTTTTTACGGTAGATCTAATGGGAGTTTTCGTTCCCACAATACTTAAAGAAATTCTTATCAAATATTATATGCTTCTTGTATAGGAATTGAATAATTTAAACTTCCTATGTGATTATGCACTCCTGGTACTTTCAATTGGAGAAGTACACATCAGTCATGCCGGTGCCATCGTCGACGCGCACACAAACAAATCTCCCAGGGTCGATAACGGTTCAATTGGGGGTTTTCGCTAACAAACAAGTTTATGAGGACACAATAAAAGATGAGTAATAAGAAACACAGCTTGAATATGGATATCGCACTTGATGAAGCTGCTCAAGTGAGGGCACTGCTTCAATCGGGTATTCAACTGAACTCAAACCGTTTTTCGATTTGAAAAGTTTTGCCAGCGGTTCCTGGAGACCGGTGGCTACATTTATAGACAAGGATCAGGTAGATTTCGCTGCAACTCGGACAGACACGACTGCTTTCTTGTTTCTACTTTCAATTAAAGTTAAAGCATTTATTTGAAAGTTATAGTTTCAGAGAAATATCTCTAATAATCGGTGAATACACCGATTTCGGTTTTTTGCTTCTCCTGAAAAATAGCAATTCTGCAATAACCGTTTTATTCGCCGGGGGGTGCGTTATATCAAAAAAAAAATAAAAGACACGTATTTTTTATTTGCAAATTAGACTAAAAATTACAAAGTTATAGCCTGTTGAAATTACGCGTGACGTACTCAGTGAGGCATTTTTACGGGAGCGAGTGACGTCAAAGACTCCCACTCCTAACTTTTGATGCCTTGTACGAGAAGGGCCCTTCTGAAAAGTTTCAGTTACACCTGGAAACCCTATTTACTGCCGTGGAAATCACAACAGGCGTTAACCAAAATCTCTATGTGGTTTGAATCCTCAGGGAAGTAGGAACGAGATTTTGCAACATGTTCTACCGGAACCGATGGCAGTTTACGGCGCTTTTAATTTACTTACAATTTACATTTTCAATTTAATAAAATATGTTATATTATTGAATAAGGAAAACTAATTAAAATCTACTAATATTCTTTTAAAAAATCCTTTCCCTAAAGCCACATAAAATAGGTAGATATAAGTATTCATGAATTAATCATGTTCAGATTTCCATTATTTCGTATTTCATAGAAAATAATGTTTGATTTTTGGTATAGAAAAATGCTAACTAAAAATGTATCTATAGTTTAATAACCATTTCTAAATAATTAGTGTGGCCTCATCGTGTACTTATATTTTCCACCATAATTTATAAATTCAAATAAATTTGTTTCATATTTTATTTTAACCGTGTAAAGTTACGTTCTATAAAACAGAAGAAGAAATGTCACTAGCTAGTGATGGAGGTATAGTGCTATTAAAGTTTCGATATATCTAAATATAATAAGCTGAAAAGTAAAATAATTTTAAATGGAAATGGATAGTTTCTTGAGAAAATATTTCGACAAAGAGTAAAGAAAGGTATTTTTTTTTTATAGTACAAACGGGCCATTATTATCATTTAGGAAATAGTTAAATAACTTTCTCCTTAGCTGTTGTGTAATGGTCGTCGTGGCCTCTCTCATCCTTTCTTTCCTATTTTATATTACCTTCGAGTACTGTTTTACGTAATGGGACCTGAAGGCACTGGCGGAGTTCAGGGAATGGTGGATATTGCTCACCCGACAAGAGCAAACCTTTTAGAATTAATGAATATGAAATTTTGCGACATTGAGTTGTGGTAGAGTATATCTTCTAGCTAAAAATATTTAGTAGCTGAAAATTTTACCCAAAATATGGATAGTATTGCTGCCCACCAATTGTGAACCATTAATTACGAGAGTACCTACACTAAAGAACTTACGTCGGCACTAAATTATTTTCCTAGTGACACTACGTAGTGCAGATACGCTTACTTTGCATATGTAAGATTCGCGATGGGCATTTGTCTTCTACTTTCATCGATATTCAAAATTTGACTATAGAGCAGCCCTAGCCCGCCGATGTCAAAACGCGGCCGCCGCCGCCGATAGTGTCAACAGGGGTAGCGGATCAACCGCCAAACCGCAGTTTGAACGCCGCGCCCCGCCGCGTTCGTAGTGTGAACAGGGGTAGCGGTTTGACGGCGGTTTGATGGCGGTTAAACGTCAATCTGAAGGAAGCCTAAATAAGTTTTTCAGTTGTCTAATCCATAGCACAAACTTCGGGTTAGTTTGGGGCTAGATGGCGATGTGTGGCCCAGCGTGGCAAATCTTGGGTTATTGTTCACCGTAGCCAGCGGTAGGTAGATAGTATTATACTATTAGTATATGGTGGTGGATGGATGAATAGACTCCTTGGTATAGTAGATTTCATGTTGTGATGTCCTGTAATTGTTCTTATTTCTATTGTACCTACCATAAGTTTGGCATCTCTTACAGCTATGCCGTACCGTTAAAAGCGGAACTCTTTGCTAGCAATATGTTCATATGTTATAGAATGTTTTAAAGAAGCGTAGAGAAGCATGCTATGAACATGGCAACTGACAAGTGATTGCTGAACCGACTCGGCCATTAGGAGGCCCCTGCTCTTGGCTGGGGCACTCCTGAGACCGGGGCCCTTTATGGGACAGGGCCTTCCTGGGGTAGGGCTCTCCTGGGACCTCTGGCATTTTACGCGTGTGCAGGCCCGGATCTACGATCTTTTCGAACCGGGGCACGATATATCGGGAGTCATTTTGGAGATTAGCCCGTATAAACCGATAGACAAATATTTTCTTGGTATTTGTCCCCCTTTTTACACCCCCTTCCTTCTTATTATGATTTTGGCACCCCCTTAAAACTGACACCTTGGGTAAGTGCCTCAGTTTGCCCTCCTGGATCCGACCCTGCCGGTGTGCCAGCTCAGTGGCCCAAATAGGCTATTATGGCTAAAAATTTTAATTAGTCCGTCTTTTAGCTTATTCAAAAATAAAAGACACGTATTTTTTTATTTGTAAATAAGACTAAAAATTACATAGCCCGTTGAAATTACGCGTGACGTCACTCGGTGAGGCATTTTTACGAGAGCGAGTGACGTCAAAGACCCACTCCTAACTTTTGATGCCTTGTATCTTTGCTAAGTATATTTTATTTGAATGAAAAAATGAAAAATACGTGTCCAATACATTTATATGATCTAAAATACGGACTAAATATAATGTAATTATTTTGACCCCCAAAACATCCCTATTTCAGAGAGAAGATGAATGCAATAGTCATGTTTGGAGGTTCAGTTGACGGTGAGATTCAAATGTAGGAACAGCACAAAGACTCTCGGATTTGTGTTCAACTAGTTTAGTTGATCGTAAACGCGTTTCATACATGTGACCACAGATAACCCCCCATGTGACAGCGTTGCTAACTATAATAGACTTAAAACATCCCTATTGGCTTTTGGCCTACAGCTGCAACGTCAAAGTGGACTGCCCAGGAGGCACGGACGAGTGGGGCTGCAACTACCAGTGCCCGGAGTTGGGCTGGTTCCCCTGCAAGCACGAGCTGTACTGCGTCTCAAGGGAGAGCATCTGCAACAAGCAGTCTGACTGCGGAGATGGTTCCGATGAGAGCCCGGAGGCTTGCTCTTTAGGTGAGTTTTTTTATTGCCATTAGGGGCAGACGAGCGGGCGGCCTGTCTGATGTTAAACAGTAACCCCCGCCCTTGGACATCAGCAATGCCAGGGGCACAGCCATGCCGCTGCCACCGTGAGGAAAGAGCTCTCTTTAAACAACCCACCAAAGAAGGGCATGTCGTAGCGATCAGGGAACACCGCGGCTGGGAGGTCGTTCTAAAGCTTGACAGGCTCGGTGGCTTATTTGGTAGTGACCTCTGCCCTCTGAGCCAAGGGTCGTGGGTTCGATTCCCGCACAGTACAAACATTTGTGTTCATGAACATGTCTGTTTGTATTGGTCTGGGTGTTTTCTATGTATAATATGTATTTATTTACAAAAAAAAATGTATCTAAGTAAGTTTATCAGTTGTTTAGTACCCATAGTACAAGCTTCGGCTTAGTTTGGGGCTAGGTGGCGCTGTGTGGCCCAGCGTGGCATGTCTTGTCTTGGTTATTTATGTCTTTGGAAGAAATGAACGCTGAAAACGAACAGTTCTGGACAAGATCGTCAGGTGGAGTGGCAGTTATGTAAGTAGATAAGGCCGAACGGGTCTCATAGGACCCGTATCATCTATTAACAACATTGTCTGTATAGTAGCAATAAATAAAGAATATCTATTTAACTATCTGTAGCCTATATATATTCATAATATATATTATGAGAGTAGAGATAATCGTCTGTGGGCTTCAATTACTGAAAACCAGTGCCATGGCGTATACGGGGGCTACGGCCTAAGGGCGCTTACCTAAAGATCAGGTTTCCGGTACAAACACAGCCAAAAGATATACTTACAGTTATCCACCTTTAGTTGTATTCAACATAACATTGCGTGTGAACCTATGTGTAATTTTGTGTTTTTTAATATTGGAACAGTTTAAAGAAATTAAAGAAATAAATTAATGAATAATATTTTTATTACATACTAAAACTTAAAACTAGTACAAAACCATTGGAAATACATTTTTTTTTCAGTAAAAGGTCTTTGATTACGACAAGATTTGTTTATTGGTTATGTTTTACCTATTCATACATATTATTATATTACTTAAACTTACAATTAATTACAATAACCTAACTTTTAACATATCTAATAGTAAGTATGTTATTATAACCTATGCATATCGCACACCTAGTGGCTTAACACAAAGAACTTATTTTTACAAGAGCTTCTATTCTGAACGGAGAATACTATTAACCCTTGGGACGCCAGTGACACTTATATGCGACAATGGCAATAGATTTTTAATTGGTTTTCAATTCTTGGCGGTTCAAGGATTAATAAACATTACAATCGTTGAAGCGTGTTTTCATAATTATCATAAATCTTGTTGATTTTTTATGTAAAAATAAGTATTTTGAGTAAGCTAGTTGTAGGAACATTCCTTCCTATCCAAACGAAATGAGGATGTCCTTCCTCCGAGGTCTTTAGGGATCAGGTTGCGATGTATCATCTTGGTTTTTATTAATTTCGTGGGGATGATTACTTCACCAGTGCGTTGTAGGTTTTATAATGCGCGCTTGACGCGATATATGGAAATCGTTTAGGTTGCATAACGCCATCTGTTGTTATTCGTTGGAACCATATCGTGATGTTGGTAGAACTCTCCGCCCGTCGTTTGAAAGACACTGCAGCCTGTGTATGTTCCTGCCCAATCGTCCTAGAACCCGCGTTGATTCGCAATCAGCTTTGTGCCTGAGTTTGTTCGAATCCACGTAGCGGATTCGCGAGTGAAGCGTCTAAAAGTCAGGAGAAGTCGCATCCATGTTGAGGAGAACCAAATGATCTGCATATTTTGGGCTGCGATGACCAAGATGCACGTTGAGACTGCCAGTGAACCAAGGTCAGAAAACTGGCTTCAAGATAGATTATATTGGTGATCTTTGTCTTGCGTATTTCAAACATAGCGGTGATAATTCCTTCACATTCCCATCATTTGAAAGTCTCTGCAGTCTGCGCATGTTTCTGCCCAAGTGTGCTGAGATCCGCGTCATTTCGACTCAAAATGATCGTTGTGCCTGAAGCATTTAAGAGTTAGGAGAAGCAGCTTCCAAGTTGTGGAAGATACAACGATCCGCATGCAGGGTTGCGTTGAACAAGGTTGCCAGTGAACCAGAAAACTGGCTCCGATCCAGGTGATAATGCTCCATCTAGGGGACCAAGGAACAATGTGCCGTCTTTGTCGTATTGTAACTTAGGGTGACAATGCCTTTACAAGTGCGTTGTAGGTTCTTTTGCTGTTTTAGCGCCATCTGTTATTGTTCATCGGCACTAGTGATATTTTTTTTTGGTAGAACGACATCATTCCTTCTCTATAGTAGTGGAAAGCGTTATTTATATCTTGTGGCGATTTGGTCGCCGTTGAAGTTATTGCGGTCAGTGAATGTTTTGTGCTGGCGTGTTGTTAAAACCCTGATGAATTGGGATGAGTATGTGAGGTTGCGATGATCTAGACGCAAGGGTTTCCAGTGACCTCAGAATCTTTAGGGCTGCAGAAGTTATTATAAGGCGCTGATGAAGGCTCTCTGTAGACTGCTGATGTGCTTCTTAGGATGGTTTATTTTGAAGTGTTGGTTCCATTCTCGATGGCTCTTATTCTAAGAGTTCTGTTGTAGATCACCATGTTCTGACGTTCTGATTCCCACAAAAAATTAACTTCTTCGGACGTTGCTTGATCTGTCATCATGTAGGTGTGCGATATCATACTTTTACATTACTTTATTTACATTACAAAGAAAACAAAAGCAATAGAATATAAGTAACTAATCATATTATGTTAAATACAATTTTAAGGTATCATTCGGTACAATTCTTAGGTACCAATCGGATCTGGGCAGTTGCGACCTTGCAGCCGCGGCTGCCAGGTCGTGACTGCCCAGATCCGAATGGTATCTTTAGATTACGTCCCGGTCTGCCTAGGGATTTAGGCTCTCCGGACACAAGCCACCATCACCTGCCTGCGGTGCGTCCTGTTGAATAACAGACGAGACTCTGGCAACCGACTGGTGGCGGTATAACCATCACGATTAAAAGCGTAGCTAATACCACTGGCGGACAGCGGGTAGCAGCGTCACCAGACCGCCTGCCCAGTGGGGAGATTATAAGTAAAACCTCCAGATGCTTGCCCAAAGTGGCGAACAACTGGAGAGGTCTATGTCCAGCAGTGGACGAAGCTCAGGGGCGTAGCTACTGCTGTATCTGCCGTATGAATTATACGGGGGCCCCAGGTCATGGAGGCCCCCAAAGTGCGTAAACAAAAACGAATAAAAACTTCCCAAATTTTGTGACCAACTTTTTCCCTTCCTAAGGGCCCCCAAACAAATTTTATATGGAGCCCCGCCAAGGCACGCTACGCTTCTGACGAAGCTGATTGTGATGATGATAGGGAATTTCTTAGCTGAAAAACCCCTATGGAACCTACAGCGCGTAAACAACTACGGACGCTACCGACAAGGTGCCGGCTTTTACACTAAGTAAAACCTATAAAATCGACACGAAACGCCAACAAAAAGAGGCCCCATTTCACCCAATCCAGCTGCCATTTTCTAGCGTCGACGCAAACGAAGAAATACAATATTTGAACGACTACGAAGCGAGAATGTTGAACACCTTGGACCATGGGCCCAATCAAACATCCGAGACCCAGGAACATTTCCAACAATAATCTTAACCAAAGAACCAGTTAAGGAGACGTTGTAGAAGTTATGAACGAAAGAAATATGAACTACCTCTCTAATCATCCAATGGCTACGAATTTGGTCGACACCTTTAATAATTAAGGAGGTCTCGGCTTCTCTGGTCCGCACCAGACCACCTGCTTGAATATCAGCATGCTTGAAGACAAAGAAATTGAATACCTGAACTACATCTGAACACCTTGGGCCCCATCCTGAAGAAGAAGGAACCTTCTTAAACAGCACAGCTGGCTGGAGAAGGAGTGTGCTCTGATCGGGAACAATGCCGCCATTTTGGGGACATCTGGCCCCCTTCTTTCTCTCATCATCTTCATACTCTATTGTAATATAGGTAGCGTAAAGCATCTCCCATGGAAAAAAAGACAAAGAAATAGAATATTTGAACGCCTACCATGAGACTACGAGAATGCTGAACACCATGAACCATGGGGCTAAAGCAACCCATTCAAGACAGACCATGGAATTTATCAAACAATGATCTTAACAGCAGATCTGGCTGGAGGAGGAGAGCGCTCCGATCGGGAACAATGCTCCCTTTTGGGACATCTGGCCTCCTTCTTTCTCTCACCATCTTCATACTCTATTGTAATATAGGTAGAGTAAAGCATTTCCCATGGAAAAAAGACAAAGAAATAGAATATTTGAACGCCTACCATGAGACTACGAGAATGCTGAACACCATGAACCATGGGGCTAAAGCAACCCATTCAAGACAGACCATGGAATTTATCAAACAATGATCTTAACAGCAGATCTGGCTGGAGGAGGAGTGCGCTCCGGTTGAGAACAATGCTCCCTTTTGGGACATCTGGCCTCCTTCTTTCTCTCACCATCTTCATACTCTATTGTAATATAGGTAGAGTAAAGCATTTCCCATGGAAAAAAGACAAAGAAATAGAATATTTGAACGCTTACCATGCGGGAATGCTGAACACCTTGGGCCATGGGGCCAAGCAACCCATCCGAGACAGACCCGGGAATATTTCAAACAATGATTTTAACCAAAAAACGGTTGCAACTCATTTAGCGCATTAGGGGTCAGTCACGGAGACATCGTAGAAGTCAATAAAGTGAACTAAGTACTTCTCTGATCACACCCTGGCTATTATATGACCCTATAAAGGAGCCATGATAATGCTGAACACCTGCGGCCATGGGGCCAAGCAACCCATCCGAGACACACCCTGGAATTTATCAAACAATGATCTTAACCAAAAAACGGTTGCAACCCATTTAGCGCATTAGGGGTCACTCACGGAGACATCGTAGAAGTCATTAAAGTGAACTAAGTACTTCTCTGATCACACCCTGGCTATTATACCCCCCCGCGCCATATTGGTTAAATTTACTTCGCCGCGGTCCAGGGACTGTCTTCTGGCAGCAGTCATCAAATATAACAAAGAGAATACACATGAAAAACTGAGCAGTAGTGACCTAGGAATCGGCGGAAAGAATATTCCCATATATGTGGTCGAAAATTTGACACCTGAGAATAAGTCGTTACATGCAGCAACCCGCCTTCGTGCCAAGGAGCTGAACTATAAGTATGTGTGGGTGCGCGGCGGTCGCGTCTATGTGCGTAAGTCGGATTCGACCGAAGCAATATTTGTGCGTAATATCGATTCCCTAACTCATCTCGGATGAACTAAGTATGTAATTTTTTTTTTTTTTTCTCTCTTTTTAAATAATGTATCAAGCGATGGTTATTTGTTTTTGCAGAGGTTTATAGTCATAGTAATAATAATAATAAGTTAAAGATATACTATCAAAATGTTAGGGGTCTTAGAACTAAAACCCTCGATTTTTATCACAGCATTGTAATAAGTAACTTCGATATAGTTGTGTTGTGTGAAACCTGGCTTACGAATGATATAAAAGATTCTGAATTATTTGACGATAGGTATTTTGTTTACAGGCGGGATAGGGAGTCGAGTGGTTTTCACGGCGGCAAATCGGGGGGGGGAGTACTGATAGCGATTTCTAAGCGTTGGACATCTTACAGATTGCAGGAGTACGAGAGCAGTTGTGAGGATGTGTGGGTGGGGATTGATATTAAAATTAATAAAAAAACCAGAACGGCTTGTAATATGTGGAATATATCTGCCACCACCCATACAAAAACATGTCTTGGAACATTTCATAAGTAATACCTATAATGTTCTTGAAAATAATAACCATTCAATTGTGTTGGGTGACTTCAATTTGAGTTGTATACAATGGTCTGGTGTCCCCAACTCGCCATTGACAGCAGTCTGCGATACAAATAGTTCGTACGCCGCACAGTTGCTTGACTTCGTATCGTATAACAGACTAAGACAGTATAATCATATTTTAAACAGTAAGAACAGGATATTGGATTTATTTTTGTCAAACATAGATATTGACATAATCGAAAGTAGCATATCTCCGCTGGTTAAGGTCGATCCTTACCATCCTCCTCTAGAAATAAATATAGATAACCAGTTGCGCGACAACACATGCTTACAGCCAAACTCCAATCGTATTTATAAGTTTCACAAGGGTGATTACACTAAAATAATTGAACATCTGCAAGGGGTGGACTGGGATAAACTTTTTAGCGGGTGTGATTCAGTGGATGCAATGGTTGACAAATTTTATGGTGTAATTCGCGTAACAATAGAATTATATGTACCCCGTTCTCCTCCCAAATCTAGAAGTCGCTATCCGGTATGGTTTAACAGAGGTATTCTTTGTGTGTTACGAGAAAAACTCAAATATAGGAAGTTGTACTCGAAATTTAAAAATCCTCTTGATCTGATTTCTTTTAAATTACTTAAGGAAAGATCTGAACTACTAATAAAAGAAAGTCACAAAAAATATATAGCATCTATAGAATCGACTATAAAAAGTAACCCAAAAATATTCTGGTCTTTCATGAAAAATAAAAAAAGCAACAGTAATGGGTACCCTTCTAAAATGTACTATAAGAATGACTCCACAACCAGCGGTTCACAAATATGTAATCTTTTTGCGAAGTGCTTCTCCTCGGTCTACGGGGCTGATCGCCCTGATATTGATATAAACAACTTACAAATGGATAAAATCACATCTAACTATATTGACACAATTGTTTTTACCACTGATCAAGTAAAACAGGCTCTCAAAAGACTCGATACAAACAAAGGCGCAGGCTCTGACTGTTTATCACCTATGTATGCGGTAAAATGTGCTGACACACTGGCGAAGCCTCTCTCCACGATTTTTAACAAATCATTATCAGAGGGTGTATTCCCGACGCTCTGGAAGGAGGCTCGCATCGTGCCAATCTACAAATCTGGAGATAAATCAAATGTTGAGAATTTCAGACCCATATCTATTCTACCAGTATTTGGAAAAGTTTTCGAGTCCTTATTATATCAAGATATATACTGGCACATTAAACACCTAATTACTCCGCAACAACATGGTTTTGTTAAGGGTCGCTCCACAACAACGAACTTAGTCGGCTTTATCTCAGATGTTGTGGAAGCAGTAGACTCCCGAGCCTCGGCAGACGTCATATACACTGATTTTAGCAAAGCTTTCGATACAGTTAATATTAAAATATTAGTTAAAAAACTTGCACATTACGGAATATCGGGCCAATTGTTAAATTGGTGTAATTCTTACCTATCTAACAGAAAATCAAAAATTGTTCTTAACGGCTACGAATCTCAAGTGTATATGGCGTCGTCCGGGGTACCTCAGGGTTCACATCTGGGGCCTCTGTTCTTCATACTCTTCATCAATGACGTGATCTCTTGTTTTCATCATTCCAATTGTTACTTATACGCAGATGACCTAAAAATTGTAAAAAAGATATCAAGCGAAATCGATGTAAAACTACTGCAGGATGACCTTGATCGCTTCTTGTCGTGGTGTAATCTAAATTGCCTAGAATTAAATTACAAGAAATGCTATTTCATGCACTTTTCTAGAAAAAAATCACTACATTGCTCATCTTACAAACTGCACAACCAGAGCCTGAAAGAGGTCGACACTATTCGCGATTTGGGCGTCATTGTGGATAATAAACTTAAATTTAATAAACACATCGAGAATATAGTTACAAGAAGCTTCAAGCTACTTGGATTTCTGAACCGTAATTGTAAAGAGTTTAAAACAGCCTTCAGCAAAATTTGTTTGTTCAATTGTCTTGTAAGATCCATACTGGAGTATTGCAGTTCGGTTTGGTCACCAATGTATGAGGTTCACAAAAAAAGAGTTGAATCTGTTAATAAAAGATTTCTCTGGCATTTAGCCTACCAGAAACATAAAGCCAAAAAATTTCCATCATATATAAGTCGTCTGGACCATTTTGGACTCCAGAGCCTTGAGGGGCGAAGAGATATGGCTGATCTCAAGTTTTTGCATAAGCTAGTCAATGGTCGCTTAGATTGTCCGATGCTATTATCTGAGGTTGTATTCAGTGCTCCCGCTAAATTACCACGTCCTTCTAAATATATTTTGTTTTCCACTAAAATGTTTAAAAGCAACTTGGGTCACTTGTCATCAGTAAATAGAATGCAGTTACTGTATAACAAAGTCTCTAAAGGCACACATATAGACATATTCGATAAGCCAGGTGTTTTTATGAGATCTATTCGTACCACTTTAAAAAATAGTTAAGCCCAAAGTGGGTATCGCTGTTGTATCAGCGGCAGTGTTGCCTCTGTGGCAGTGGCATTAGTGAGAATCTCTCGATCCCAAGACGTGTAGTCGTAGGGCTAATGCCGCAGCCACAGCGGCAACACATTTCAACCATTTATGCATGCCGTGGCAGCCTCTAATTAAGGCGTCACTTTAGCACTAATAATGGAACTGTTGTTTATACCATGTTACTGAGTGATTGTTTTGTTGGCTGTCCTTAAATAAATAAATAAATAAATAAATGACCCTATAAATGAGCCGTGATAATGCTGAACACCTGCGGCCATGGGGCCCAAGCAACCCATCCGAGACACACCCTGGAATTTATCAAACAATGATCTTAACCAAAGAACGGTTTCTACCAATTTGGCGAATTCGATAGCAGTCACGAAGACATCGTAGAAGTCATTAAAGTGGACTAAGTACCTCTTAGGGGTGAGAACCTTCCGCTCCCCCGACAGTCCGGTGATGATGACAAGGCCGGCCTGACCATCATCGTAGACAAAAAGAAAAAAAATCTCTCATCATCCAATGGCTACGAATTTGGTACACCTTTAACAATAATAAACGGGAGCAGGGTCGTATAGATTAGCAAGTCCTAACTTTAGAGTTATTAAAGTTTATTATAATTGTTTGCAGTGAACAAGACGTCGTTGTACCCCTCGGGGCTCCTGGACGAGTGTCGCGACGGGTTCCTCTGCGGCAACCTGCAGTGCCTGGAGTGGCGGCAAGTGTGCGACGGCCACCTGGACTGCTACGACGGAACCGACGAGAGCGCACTGTGCGGTAAGGATTTTTTATAGCCTAGAAGGTTACCTTCGTACGTAATTGTTTGGGATGTAAGGGAGCGACCTATCACCTTTTCGCTCCAAGCCATCCTCACCTGCCCGTGGTGCATCCTGTCGAACAACAAACGAGGCTCTGGCAAACCGACTGATGGCGGTAAAACCATCACGATAGAAGGCGTAGCTAAATACCACAGGCCGATGATGATGGTAAATTGTTTACACGGAAAAATTGAAAAGAACGCCCTACTAAAAAAAGTCGATCAGTAATATTCAAAAATGGCGACAGCCATTGACCGAATTTTTGTAGGGCAATATGGAATACGGCATACTGATAGAAACAGTGAAATGCCGCGTACTACAAAAAGTCGACCAGGAAAGAAAAAACCGATGCATCGACCGAACTGATGGTCGGTGAAAAATGGAATAGCAATGTACGTGTAACCGTATACTGCCTTTTCACCGACCGACTGTCACCCGCATGCAACTGCCGAATAAGGCTAGCAGCGAAGTTACCATGAAACCACGACCTTCAGTCAGTGACCGACTTTTGTATGGAAAATTGGGAAAGAACGCGTACTACTAAAAGTCGTAGGAAAAAAAACGGTGCATCGACCGAACTGATGGTCAGTGAAAAATGGAATAGCAATGTACGCGTAAGCACACTGCCTTCTCAGCGACCGACAGTCGACCATGCACACCTAATATTATGTGTGTTGAAAAAAACCTGTGACCACGAAACTGTGGCCCGCAGGCAGTGACCGACTTTTTGTAGGGAAATATAGAATACGACGTACTGAAAATTGCAGCTCAGACAGTCCCAAGCTATTGTTAAACCGGCAAACAAGCCTACAAATATTGTGAAGTTTCTTACAAGTGTCTTAAATATTATAATCAAATTGTGAAGTTTCTTAAAAAAATGTCCTAAATATTATAATCAAATCTCCCCCTCTCGTTCAAAACTGGGGCCGAAAATCACACACAGCGAATCACATCGCGAGCCCTTAACCATTTGAAGTAAGCGTTAAAGTATTTTAAAAGCCTAACTATGATAAATCGGTATCCTAGTCTAGATAGTGAGTGAATTAGGTCGTGTGAATGAAACGTTGCAACAAGTACAGCAGCAGCGGCAAGCAGCAGCCCCCAAAAGAAAACAAAATATTGATAACTTCCTTAAAGAAAAAAAAATAGACATTGCATGCCTACAAGAAACCCACATGAAAACTGGAAGGCTCAATACAAAAAACTACACATGGTGTCTTACTGGATCCAATAAGCATCGCGGTCTATCCATTCTATTATGAAATATCACGGTAAGCATCAAAAACATCACCGGTAGTACTAATACTATGTTTGCAACAATCACGACCAATAAAGGAAAAATTTATATCATCAATGCGCACATCCCACAACAAACACTCCAATCTACAAATACCTTTACAAGCTTATTAGAACTAATCAAAAAAGGACCAAAGGACTCAAAAACAATCATACTTGGTGATTTCAACGCTCAAATTGGTTACTTGAACATTGCAGCTAACAAACCAAATAGGTAATCAAATAACAACGGAGACATTCTCGCATTTCTCGCAGGCATACGAAGAGAAGAGCTACGACTGGATACAACGTTTGGAAGAAAACTTGGAAATCTGGAACAAAACTTCCCAAATAGACCACATACTTACCTCATCCAAAAACAAATACACATTTAAAGAAATCAAAGCCATCCACTAACGAGATATCGGACCACAAACTCATAGTTTCCGAAATAAAAAACTCTTTAACAGATAGCAATACTCGTATTAGACAACCACAGGAAAAAATAAAATCCAACTGGAATACCGACAAGGATACCAAATCGTTCAACTACCGACGCTTGGACTACGAAAGGCTAAAAAGTGAAACCATCCGCAAGAAATACCAAGAAGAAATAATACAAAACCTAACATACTGGAGAAATGGTAACCAAGAAGAAGGAACTGTAATGGAACAATTACAAATATGTATTATGAAATCTGCGGCTCAAGCAGTACTAACAAAAACCAAGAACTACTCCCGTGAACGTCGCCTCGCTATCGCACAACTTGAAAAGGCAAAATTTCTCAAAAACCGCTACCCTGATAACCAACTATATCAATCTCGCGTAAGAACATGCCGCAAAGAACTGCTAACGATCAAAGCCGATGAAGAAGGAAACCAACTTCAAACATTCTTTGAAGGTCTCCAAAACCAACGCCCATGGACACGCATGAGGATAAAATACGAGTTTTACAGGCGTCACATTCAAACAGCGAAACTAACGAAAACAAAGATACATTCTCATGTCCCATTGGGAATCTGAAATAGCTAAAATCGAAGGACCCGCCATTACATTACATGAAGAAAATCCAGCACAAATCCCTGATCATCCCACGGAGGATGAAATACTAAAAAATATTAATGAAATGCGCAATAACACAGCCCCAGGGATGGACGAAGTAAGTAGTAACCGAACTGTAAAAAGCTCTACCAAACGAACTTCTGGCAGACGTAATAGAGCACATGCAGAAAGCTTGGAAGGATAACATCCCCAAATCATGGACCCAAACAGTACAAGTCCCCATACCCAAAAACTAATCCTCAATCAACTAACGACTACAGACGTTTATCGATATGCCGCACAGGATATAGAATATACGCAAACTTCATCCTCTCCACGATGAACTGATGGTCGGTGAAAAATGGAATAGCAATGTACGTGTAAGTGTACCTGTACACTGACTTCTCACCGACCGACTGTCACCCGCATGCAACTGCCGAATAAGGCTAGCAGCGAAGTAACCACGAAACCACGGCCTGTAGTGATTGACTAATTTTTTGTAGGGAAACTTGGAAAAGAACGCGTACCTATTAAAAAAAGTAGATCAGTACGTATCCTTCAAAGAAAAGATCATTCAACTTAACAACACTTCAAAAGATGTCATTATTACTAATTTGACCGACCCATTATGGTGAGATAAAAATTTTACCTTCTCGAGTGAAAAATCAGAAAAGTAAAAAACGGTGCATCGACCGAACTGACGGCCGATGAAAAATGGAATAGCAATGTACGCGTAAGCACACTGCCTTTTCAGCGACTGACAGTCGATCATACACACCTAATATTGTGTGTTTAAAAAAACAGAACGGGAACTAGTGAAGACGAAACCGTGGCCCGCAGACAGTGACCGACTTTTTGTAGGGAAATATAGAATACGACGTACTAATTGAAACAGTGAAACGCCACGTACTACAAAAAGTCGATCAGGAAATAAAAAAAAACGATGCATCGACGGTAATGATGGTCGGTGAAAAATGGAATAGCAATGTACGCCCAAGCACACTGCCTTCTCACAGCCCACAGTCAGTGACCGACTTTTTGTAGGGAAAATGGAAAATAATAGGTACTACAGAAAGTCGATCAGGAAAAAAAATGGTGCACCGGCCGAGCATTGTAACCAAGGACAGCTAGAAAATGACCGACTAGTCAGTTACCCGTCAGTTGCCACCGCCATGCCGGCCCAACCCTAACCCCCGAGCTCCGGAAACCCTACTAATCGGCAGAAACACGACCCGGAGGTCATTTGGCTGCGGTATTCTATATGGAGGTCCTTCCCCGGGCGGGCGGCTCGATTCCAGTGAAGATTCGCTATACCTTAACTCTCTTTCTTCGGTCTGCAACCCGCAATAAGAGAGATCGTTAAAACTTCCATCTTTTTTATCTCAGAAAAGGCCTGCGAGAACAATACATGCCCTTACGCGTGCCAGCCGACGCCGCGGGGCGAGCACTGTCGCTGCCCCGCCGGGCTCCGAGCCGACCACTACAACTCGTGTGTAGATGTAGACGAGTGCGCGCAAGATGTCTGCTCACAAGCGTGCCACAACCTGCCCGGCTCTTTCCTCTGCACGTGCTACCACGGCTACGCGCTTAGGTAAGCTGCTCTTAATGATCATCATTCTCCTGCCCTTATCCCGCTTTAAGTGGGGTCGGCACAACATGTTTTCTCCTTCCACTCTTCTCTATCAGCCGTCATCTCCACACTCACACCTTTGACACACATATCATTTCTCATACAGTCCATCCATTCCTTTTTCGGTCTTCCTCTTCCTCTATATCCTTCCACATTCATGCTCAATACTCGTCTCGTTATATGCCTTTCAACCCTCCTCATAACGTGCCCAAACCATGCTAATCTGCTACTCCTTAACTTTTCGTCACGTGCGCTACTTTCAGACTTCCTCTGATATATTCATTCCTAATCTTATCCATTCTAGTCACACCGCACATCCATCTTAACATTCTCAGCTCTGCCACATGCATTCTGTTTTCATCCGTCTCTTTCATTGCCCAACATTCTGATCCATACATGGCGACAATGATAACTGGCCAAAAAGAATATTCTATCTATCTAAAAAGTCATATATATAAAGATGTTAAGCGGTTACCGCACCTATATGGTTGGACCTCATCTGGCAGCATGGAATCGCATTTGTTCCGCCCGCGCCTGCTACCACGTGCTGGCAGTATGATGCCGCATGCGAACGCGCGCTGTCGCATTCCGCAGACACAAAATAGTAAGTGATCGGCGGTGAAAGGATGCTTCAGCGTTCCGGAGTGTCCCTGCCGACCATTGCATTTTGTCCGTGCAGATCGCCTCGAGGATTCCGCCGCGTGCTATCGCATTATGCTTTCTGTCTCGGTCTGGCAAATGGCGGTTCTAAGCGACAGAAAGAGAAAAGGCGACGGGAAAAGGCGATTCCGTGCTGGCAGGTGAGGTCCAACCCATACACGCCTGCAACATCAGGTATCACACGCGCGTTGCCGACCCTAACCAATGACTGCCCATCCAAGCCATCCAACACTCGCCCCACGAGCTCCGGAAACCCTACTCACCGGCAGAAACACGATCCGAAAGGCTGATAATGTGCTGCATCCTTAATACGGCTTTTGCTTTTCAGACCGGACCGGCGTTCCTGCAAAGCGGTCACAGGACATCTGTCAGTGATGTACGTGTCAGAGAACAAAGTCTGGAACATCGAAGTCGACGGCAAGGGCTCTTTGCTCTACAGCAACGATGAAAACGAGGCCATTTATGATATGGACCTCGATGTCAGGTTAGTTCCCCACATCTAGTGCTTCGTTAACGTAACGACAGGCTGTAACAGTGGCACAACTCACCGCAACCAAGAGGTTAACATTAAAAAACTTTAAATATTCCAGGAGGGGAAAAATATACCGTCTCTTTCAATCTCTTTCAAAGAAAAATTATAACAATACGACTAGGCTAGATGTCGTGTTCGTCATCATGACTTATACGAACCCAGGACCTTTTGGTGTAAAGGTTTCCCGAGCACCCTTGTACATCGAACCAAAAAATTTGTATATCTTTTTTAATATACGAAAAGTTATTACAATTAAATATAATGTAGTTTAAAGTTAAAAAGGATTGTTTCCCCTATCAAGTTCTATTTTGCTTTTCATTTAAGAAACTTTTATTTTCCCAGGAGGGAAAAATATTACGTATCTTTCAAAGAAAAGATCATACAACTTAACAATACTTCAAAATGTGTCACTACACACGGTCTAACCAATGTACTTTACATATTTTTTTCTTTTATATATTTGTAACTTTTGTCTATGTTTCTCATAATATTAAGTTGTGATTTGCTTTTCAATTAAAAAGTTGTTCTTCTTTGCGTGTCGATGGCAAATAAAAAATCACACCTGCTGGGCCCTGTGTGTAATTAAAAAGTTAAAATTGAATGAAGCTTTTACTATTCCAGGAGGGAAAAATATTACGTATCTTTCAAAGAAAAGATCATACAACTAAACAATACTTCACAAGGTGTCACTACATACGGACTAACCTGCTTTTCAATTAAAAAGTCAACATTAAAATAGTCTTTTATTATTTCAGGAGGGAAAAATATTACGTATCTTTCAAAGAAAAGATCATACAACAAAACAATACTTCACAAGGTGTCACTACATACAGACTAACCTGTTTTTCAATTAAAAAGTCAACATTAAAATAGTCCTTTATTATTTCAGGAGGGAAAAATATTACGTATCTTTCAAAGAAAAGATCATACAACTTAACAATACTTCAAAATGTGTCACTACACACGGACTAACCTGCTTTTCAATTAAAAAGTCAACATTAAAATAGTCTTTTATTATTTCAGGAGGGAAAAATATTACGTATCTTTCAAAGAAAAGATCATACAACTAAACAATACGTCAAAAGATGTCATTATTACTAACATTGGCCAACCCACTAAGGTAAGATAAAAATTCTACCTTCTTCTCGAGTCAAAAATAAAATCCCGACCAGAACGTAAAGACCGAAACTCCTCTATCAGTTGACTGGCAGAGATTGTCCAAGTGCAGGTGGGCACAAAGGACAAGTGATTTGAAGAAGATGAGCGACTGATGCAGTCCTACTAACCTACACTCACACTATATCTGCCCTACTGCGGTCATCCCATGGCGGAGCCAATGAGGGTGTTTCAAACTGAAATATCCGATATATGGCGCTATGTGGACTGCGGTCCAGCTGTCATGTGATTGGTCAGTTGCTCTGTAAATGTCAGTGTCATGTCAAAATGAACCAATTACGTTACAGTTGGACCTGCTGCCTGTGTGGTGGCATCTGGTGGAATTCTTTATTCAGAAAACCCTCATTCAACGACTTCCACACCGGCCAGGGTTTCTTATGGTCTAGCGACAGATTTTCAGCCAAAAAATGGAACCCTGTGATCATCATCAGCCTGCACTCCACTGCTGGACATAGGCCTCCCCCGATGACATGACATTTGGGGTATTTGCCTTAATCACCACGCTTGGCAAGCGGGTTGGTGACCGCAGGCTTTTAAATACTGCCCGTTTCCTGATATTGAATGATTCAAGTATAAAAACATTCCAGGTGGCAGTGGATTGGATAACCGGTAACATATACATAGTGGACAGCAAAAACAACTGTGTCAGAGTGTGCAATGTGGCCAAGAGTATGTGCGCCAAGCTGCACCAGCTGCCCAAACGTACCGTGGTAAGTACCCAGTAGCATAGCATACGCTTCCTTTTGCAGGAAAGAAAAAAAAGTGGGAAAACGTTCAAAAATAACCGTCAAAAAACAAAAAGTAAAACAATGACGAAAAAGATGAAATTGTGATTATTTTCACATACTTACAAGCTACTAAGGCACACCCAAGAAACACCTCGACAGTGAAGTTTGATGTGGAAAAATGAAAAATGGTAACCGTATTTATAAGTATGCATCATCAGCCTATTACAGTCCACTGCTGGACATAGGCCTCTCCAGTTGTTCGCCACTTAGAGCAAACATCTGGAAGATATACCCATAATCGCCACGCTGGGCAGGCGGGTTGGCGATCGCAGGGCGTAGCTTCTTGCTCCGGTGACGCTGCTGCCCGTCACCGGTCTTTAGTATTTAGCTACGCCTTCAATTGTGATGGTTATGCCGCCACCAGTCGGTTGCCAGAGCCTCGTTTGTTATTCGGCAGGATGCACCACGGGCAGGTGAGGTTGGCTTGGAGCGAAAAGATGATAGGCCGCTCCCTTACATCCTTATAAGTATGCGACAAATGGAAAAGAGTTCCGAAACCCAATTTAAGCCGCATTCCAAAGTCCGCGAAGGTCCAAAGCGGTTCGAAAAATATATTTAACTCCATATTAGGGGCTAAATAACGAGAGATGGGAGCCTTACTTACCCATATACGCAGCAGTAAGAGCACGATAAAAGTGCGATGCAAGCGAGGAGTCAAGAGGAATCAAAACCAATAATCTCACTAATAAGGAATACCAAGATGCCATGGAAAATGCGAGAACATTACTTGTACAAGATGGTAATCGAACCCATAATGACATACGGAATTAAAACTGCCGCTAGATAGCGGCTGTTGCTGTACAGATGTACAGCAAACAGATCATATCTGAGACGCTATGAACAGTCAACACCTTGCACAAAAGGACATGTTTAACAATTGAAAAACCCTACCAAAAAAACATGAAAGTTAATGAATGCAAAAGAATAACCAAAAAATTCACTCAATCCTACAAATACCTAATCTCTACAAGACTGTGACTATTTTCACAATAAGCCACTAAGGCACACCTTAGAAAGGAGGAGAAATATAAAAAACTAAGCCAAAAAATGAAAATGATGAAATTTGCCTTAGTCCCCACGCTTGGCAGGCGGCTTGGCTTGGCAGGCAGTAGGTTTTATTTGTACCCAGGTAAACGCTGCTGCCCATTCCCTGATAATCCCTTAGTCGCCTTCTACGACACCCACGGGATGAGATGGGGTGGTCCTATTCTAAATCCGGACACCACACGGACGATTCAGCCCCTTAGGGGATGAAAATGAGTTGAACGTTTGTATTAAGCGATAGCGAATATCCATGAGATGAGACGAGGTTATCCTATTCTAAGTGCTTTTACAAGACCTCGCTAACTCGGTACTTCGGAGGACATGCCGAGTGCAACACGCTACAAAATTATCAGGACCAAATAATGCCAAATAGATATCTAATTGACAGCCATCCAGTCTTTTTTTTATGCGAGAGGCGGCAGACAAGCAACTGTGATGCCTGATGGTAAGCAGTCGACACCGCCCATAGACACCCGCAACTCTAATTGAGTTTAGGGTCGCTGCCGGCCTTTTAAATATGAATACCCTCGTTTCTTGAAGGTAAACTAGTCAGTACCTGTCAGTTGCCCAACCCTAACTCCCTACAAGTTCCGGAAACCCTACTCACCGGGCGAAACACGACCCATTTGGCTGCGGTATTATATAGGGTGCTCAATTCGAGCGAAGATTCGCTATGGTCTACCTCTCTGTCTACAAATATATGAACTTGATCAAAACGCGCGTGCCGTCGCTCGCAACGCTCGCGTCCAGGACGCGGCTTTATGTAATGAAACCACTTGCCTCCAGATAAACTCGCTGGTGGTGGACCCCCCAGCGGGGCGGATGTTCTACTGCTCCTGCCAGGGCGCCTCCTGCGTGGTATGGTCGGCCTCCCTCGCCGGCCAGCGCGTCCGAGACCTCACCTCATCCAGGAACTGCTCTGGGCTTGCCGTGGACTCCTTCAAGAGACTCCTGTACTTGGCGCAAACTGATCCACCCAGGATCATCAGGATGAACTACAACGGGACCAATCAGTACGTTTTTTTATAGTAGCTCGACATAATGGCTTCCCTACGCCTGATGGAAAGCGAAAGAGAAGCCCAAGTCGCTGTAACAACGGGCAAGTAACTGGTCAGTTTGCCACCGCCATGCCGGCCAATCACTAACCACCCACGAGCTCCGGAAACCCTATTCACCAGCAGAAACACGACCCGGAGGTCATTTGGCTGCGGTATTCTATAGGATGGAGGTCCTTCCCCGGACGGGCGGCTCTTCGAGCGAAGATTCGCTATGCTTTTCCTCTCTTAAAACAAAAAATAGACAATCTCTACGCGCATATATTTCTGATGCATATGACTTGACTGGCTCGGTGGCTCAATAGGTAGTGACCCCTGCCTCCTGAACGAAGAGTCGTGGGTTCGAGTCCCACTCGGGACAAACATTCGTGTGGTGAACATTTGTGTTTGTTCCGTGTCTGGGTGTTTATATTTAAGTATATATTTGTGGTACCTTCGTTGTTCTGATACCCATAAACAAGTGCTTAAGCTTCTTACTTATCTACTACTTACTACTAGCAATGTATGTGATGTTGTCCGATATATTTATATCCCCTATTCGTTTTTACAGGAAGACGGTGCTAGGCCAGGCACAACAGCTCCAGGCGCCGCGCGGGCTGGCGCTGTTCGAGGACACCATATTCTTCCTGGTCTCCAACGCCTTGAAGCTGAGTCGGTGCACGCTCTTTGGGGAGGTGCATTGCGAACGGTTCATATACCGGGTGCTCGGTCAGTATTCGTTTGGACGCACACCGATCAACAGGTCTCAGGTCAGAGATTTACGCTCGTTTTAGACGTACAAGCGAAAGCTTAATTTTAAAACACGAGTCCCCTCACCCTCACGCATAAATAATACCCAGTAGTGCTTTTGAAATTATACTTATATAAAAATTTAAAAAGAGTAACTACCGAGTTTCTTGCCGTTTCTTCTCGGTAGAAATCTACTTTCCAAACACGGCGGTAGCTTCTTTTAAATTGCTTTTATTCACATTTTTACATTTGTACATTATTTTTTACTTGACGATTCATAAGTGCTTATTTTAAGTCTATGTGAATAAAGGTATTTTGAATTTTTGAAATGATATAAACACATCATTTAGAAATCACATCCCTGATAGATTTCCCAAGCCTTTAAGCGTATGGTTTTAGGTCTCATAAAAAAGTCATGATTAGCTGGTCATGTCATTCTGACGTGACTGCTCATAGGGGACAACCTACGCCAACGTTGCCAGAATGTTACTTACAAAGGTATCTAACATTTTCGTTACTTTTGACCTTCTCATTTCGTTACGTTCATGTTACACAGTTAAAAATGTTACTTTCATGCTACTTTTTAAAGTGAACGAAATGATAAGTCTGTTTTTTTAGATTCAACTGTGTCCAAAAAAAACAGACTCTTACTTTTTGAACCAAAATGTTACTTTTTGCCCAGTTTCATGTTACTTCCGGTCTTCATCCACTGGCAACACCGCGATACGCCCATACCTTAATTAAATACTTAAATAAATAAATAACCCAAGACATGCCACACTGAGCCACACATCGCCATCTAGCCCCAAACTAAGCAGAAGCTTGTACTATGGGTGCTAGACCACTGATAAACTTACTTTAGTAACTTTTTTTGTAAATAAATACATATAATACATAGGACACACCCAGACCAATACAATTACAAACAGACATGTTAATGAACACAAATGTTTGTACTGTGCGGGAATGGAACCCACGACCCTTGGCCCAGAAGGCAGAGGTCACCAAATGAGCTACCAAGCCAGTCATATCTTTTTTTTTTTTTATAGTGTCTCGACATAATGGCTTCCCTACACCTGATGGAAAGTGAAAGAGAAGCCCAAGTCGCTGTGACAACGGGCAAGTAACTGGTCAGTTGCCACCGCCATGCCGGCCCAACCCTAACCCCCCACGAGCTCCGGAAACCCTACTCACCGGCAGAAACACGACCCAGAGGTCATTTGACTGCGGTATTCTATAGGGTGGAGGTCCTTCCCCGGACGGGCGGCTCAATTCGTGCGAAGATTCGCTATGCCCTACCTCTCTTACTTATCTGATCTGGTACCTGTTCCTTCAGGAGCGGAGACCTTCGTGATCAGGCACCCGAGCGTGCAGAGGGGGGACCTGCCCGACGGCTGCTCCCGGGCCGTGTGTCCAGGCCTCTGCGTGCTGGACGACGCAAGGGCAGCCTGCCTGTGCGAAAACGGCGCTGAGGCGAGGGACAACGGATGCCCCTCCGTCAGTAAGGATCAGGTGGGATCCAGTTTTGGACTGTAATATAACTTGACTTTTTGGTTAAACGAAAGCAGAAACACGGGTCAAATATGTTCATTAGGCAGTAGGATAAAAAGCGAAAGAGAAGCCCGAGTCGCTGTGACAACTGCCATGCCGGCCCAACCCCACGAGCTCCGGAAACCCTACTCACCAGCAGAAATACGACCCGGAGGTCATTTGGCCGAAATATTTTATATGGTGGAGGTCCTTCCCCGGACGAGCAGCTCAATTCGAGCGAAGATTCGCTATGCCCTGCCTCTCTTTAAAAAAAAAGTCTGTAAAGCTTCTCTATCTTTTCTCCTTAGTAAGATAAACCTTAATTTATAAGTAGAGAAATTTGTTTTTAAAGGTAACCTTTTTCTTGTTCTAGATGGCCCGCTTCAACGGATGGACACGCGAGCAATCGTCACTTTTGATCAAGGTCGGGATTAACATCCTGATCGCTGTGTTGGCAATGCTGGTGCTCTTCATGATAATATATCTGTACTACAGGCTGAAAAACCGCGGTACAGGAAATGCTGCTCAATATTTGGAGTGAGTATTCAGAACGCAGTTTTAACCGTGTCTTTTTTACAGTAGCTCGGCATATAGCTTCCCTACGCCTGATGGAAAGCGAAAGTGAAGCCTTTGTCGCTGTGACAACAGGCAAGTAACTGGTCAGTTACCTGTCAGTTGCCACCGCCATGCCGGCCCAACCCTAACCCCCCACGAGCTCCGAAAACCCTACGCACCGGCAGAAACACGACCCAGAGGTCATTTGGCTGCAGTGTTCTATAGGGTGGAGGTCCTTCCCCGGACGGGCTCTATTCGAGCGAAGATTCGCTATGCCCTATCTCTCTTTAGCTCGACATAGGTAATGGCTTTCCTGCGCCTGATGGAAAGCGAAAGAGAAGCCCAAATTCCTACGGCAACAGACAAATAATCAGATGTTTGACTATGAAGCACTAAAATCAACCACGAAGACACAATGAATGCTGGATTGCTGGACACTGTCTCCAGTTGTTCGCCACTTAGGGCAAACATCTGAAGGATATACCCATAATCGCCACGCTGGGCAGGCGGGTTGGCGATCGGAGGGCGTAGCTTCTTGCTCCGGTGACGCTGCTGCCCGCCATCGGTCTGTGATATTTAGCTACGCCTTCTATCCTGATGGTTATGCCGCCACCAGTCGGTTTGCCAGAGCAATCCTAATTCAATTTAATATAAATTCTATCCTATTTCAAATTCACAGGGTGCACTTCAGGAACCAAAGAGAGAACGAGCCTACCGCCTCGGCGGTGGAACTAGCGGCGGGGACTCCGTAAGTCTACAGGAATTTTATGGTTTTCACTAACACTTTATGGCAAATTTTTCTATAACAAGAATCTGAGCTACTTTTGTCGGTACAAGCAGTTTTTAGATTGAGAAATTGAACACGAGAACCTACTGCAAATATATGTATAGGATATATTTTTATGGTTTTTCACTGTGGATGTGCATTTTAGCCAGTGTCAAGTAAAAGTTAGGGAAACGACAGGAAAAAACGGAAAAACGGAACGGAAACTGCAAAATTTGCCATAGGTAATAAGTATAACTTGCTTGTAGCAGAAAAAATATACAATCTCAATTTCGAAAAAAGTCTTGTAAAACTTTCTACGGATTTTAAAAATGTAAAAATTCATTTTCAGGGAGAACGTTACAAAAAAGCATTTATCTGTCTATGCAATCATGTAATTACCAATCATTTACTATCTTCCAGATCATCATCCGAGACAATGGCGACAAATTCCGCGCCAATTACGATTAGGAGGAACCCAATGGCGTTTATGAGCAATCTGTGGCAGAACATACGGACTCGACGCCGCCCTATTGTAAGTAAAATACAGTAGTAGACATAGGAGTAGAGGGATGTATGGGAGCGACCTATCATCTTTTCGCTCCAAGCCACCCTCACCTGCCCGTGGTGCATCTTGCTGACTAACAAACGGGGCCCTGGCAACCGATTGGTGGCGGTATAACCATCACGATTGAAGGCGTAAGGCGTTGAAGCTAAATTACCCGCCTGGCCAGCGTGGCGATTATGGGTATATCCTCCAGATGTTTGCCCTAGGTGGCGAATACCTGGAGAGGCCTATGTCCAGCAGTAGACTGCGATAGGCTGATGATGAGACTTATGAGTAATGTGGGCAGTAGTGCTCTATCACTGTCCAAGACGTGAGACAAATCATCATTAGCCATCATTATGACAATTGTCATTTGGGGATTTGTCTAACTCGGTAGGGGCTCGACATAATGCAGGGCCGTCTCTACCAGGGGATGCAAGGGGTGCGGGGCACCCGGGCGCAGGACGCCCAGGGCGCTGCCGGGGCGGGGCGGTGCCCCCCCCCCCCCACGAGGGCGCCGGTTGAGTCAGGCACCCCGTCGCCGAATATACTTAAGACGGCCCTGACATAATGGCTTTCCTACGCTTGATGGAAAGCGAAGGAGACGCCCAACGGGCAAGTAACTGGTCAGTTACCTGTCAGTTGCCACCGCCATGCCGGCCCAACCCTAACCCCCCACGAGCTCCGGAAACCCTACTCACCGGCAGAAACACGACCCAGAGGTCATTTGGCTGCGGTATTCTATAGGATGGAGGTCCTTTCCCGGACGGGCGGCTCAATTAATCTATCAGTGACTTATTCTAACATTTTTCAGGGTACTGCGGGGTTAGAGATAAATGTGCCTTATATGGAGGAACCCCTGACGGATGCCGAGTCGGATCCAAATGGGGACGAGAGGAGGGAATCTACAACATAAAATATAATATCAAGAAAGCCAAACGGCGGAAACCAAACCAAAAGAGGTAAATCTGTCGCCTGGGGCCCTACTACAGAAAAAACCGATCATGGGGCTACTATACCGATCGTTCGTTGAACGGATATTTGCCCCATGAATCCCTCTCATTTGTCCCTCCCGTGTTCTAATATATCAATTAAATTGTTGAAAATCGACGTTGACGAATATTAGTTCGTATATTCGAACGCGGGAAGGACAAATGAGAGGGATTTATGGGGCAAAAATTCGCGATCCGTTCAACGAACGATCGTCTTCGTTTTTTGTAGTAGGGCCCCTGACGTCCACTGAAGAGGTGTTTACCTCAATCAACGAGTAGATACCTACATAATTATAACCTCAAAATTAAAATGGGTGCTTGAGGTAACTACCACATAACATAAAATACAACTTCAAAATATAAATGGGAGCATATGAGGTACAAACCTCAATCGACAACCTACAAAAAAAATCCATACTAATATTAGGTATAGATGGGAAAGTGTGTCTGTCTGTCTGTCTATATGTTTGTCTTTATTTCACGGCAAAACGGAGCGACGAATTGACGTAATTTTTAAGTGCCCTTTTTAAGGGGCTGCGCAGACGACAGACTTTTTGTGCGTGCGATAGAGTCTGCGTCTGAGACATTTAAAAAGAGCGTCTAGGTTTGCCGACAGAATGATCGAAGATGTGCGTCGTGTGCGCTACTGCATGTAATTGCAAAAAAGTGCGTCAGGGATAGTCAGTCGTCTGCGCAGCCCCTAATGTCTCAGACGCAGACTCTATCGCACAAAAAGTGTGCTGTCTGAGCTGCACCTTACGGACATTTTGATACGAAATTTTTAAAATGCGCTCTCGTAATTTCTTTTCTTTTTCTTGTTCCCAGAACACTGGTGACATTTCCTGATTCATCAACCACCACCCGTGCTAATTTATGGCAACACCGGGTCTCAACAAAGTTCGTTCAATCAAATTGTCATGTAAACAGTTTAACGGTTCGCAGATTTAACATTCTTCAATGTTGCCAATTTATGCATTTTTATGTTTGTGTTAGTTATTATGTTTACAAGTCAAGTCGATTAGATCCTTTATGGCAGAAATTCCACATCAGTTTTCTCTTTATTTTCACGAATAAGTTTTAATAATAAATATTAAATAAAATTACGTTCAAATGCTAATACGTCAACGCAATTAAAATTTTATTAATGAGACTCAAAGCGACATTTAATAGGTAAGTACATAAAGTCCATAAAATTTAAGATGACTAAAATGACAGCTGTCAAATTGTTTTTTTTAAACTTGATTAGTAAGAAAACATTAAAACGAAAACACTTCACTATATAAATACATAGTTCTACTCCTAATAAAGTGATGATTTTTTGTATGTACCTACAATACAAATAAATTCGAAAAGTCCTTACAATGTCATATTATAAGTTTCACTGACAGCTGTCATTCTAATCATCTTACATTGGGCTATAGTTTTTACTTACAGTTTGACATGTGGGCAGTATTGCAACAATCTTCAACAATCAATCACAAAGCTGACATGTAGGGCGCGGGGTCGACTGGTCGGGCGGGCTTGTAGATCTGCTACCCTCACATTAACTGGCTTGTCACTGTTATTGTATTACCCCTTAATCACTCAGTGAAGTCACTACGACACACAACACACAGTATCAAAGTTTGTATTGCTTAAAACTTTACACTGCACTTGTAAATCACTTGGTTTCACACTAAGTAATTGCTACTACACACGACACAGATCCACCCTCCGATTGAAATTGTTATACCCATTCCTTGATTTAATAAGGGAGGGAATGGGACCACGGGATGAATGGAAGCAGAAAATATATTGCGCAGACCCCAAATAATCGGAGCAGGGCTGGCAATGATAATACTTCTTGATTCCAATCGCTTCTCATTCCTATTAAGATGATGACGATCAGTGGAGATATTTTAGAATTGTATTGTAATCCTTAGATATCTTAATACTGGAATCAATGTATGAAATGATGAATAGAACATCATAACATAATAAATGTCACGCTTGAGTCCCGTTAATTAAGTTTTAATTGTAATGGTAAGTTTTTAAATCGTATGTTACGTCAACACAGTTAACAAATATTTAACTCCGTATAGAACTTTTTTGCTGGTACTTTAAGTACGTTGGTACTAAAACTACCAGACACATTTTGCAGTTTTCTTTTGACTCGACGGGAATTGAACCACAAACCCACCGCGTCAGGCGGACGCTTTGATCGATTTACCATTGAAGTCGTTTCAAAGACTATTACAATAATTTGACTATCCGAAATAAACATAATTATTTCTATAGAGTATCAATCGCTGGCTTTAGTTTTAAGTTATTTTTTATTATAAATAATCTCATATTTGAGTTCCTAGAAGTTAGTTATGGGAAACATAATTAAAACTTCTTACGCTCGTTAATTTTGTACTTAATTTTAGTTGATATTAAATAAGATCGATTTAATTAATTTAATATTATAACCCGATACATTTCCAGACAATTCTTTGCACTATTTTGTAATTAATTCTGAATTTTATTGTATTTTTAATCATTGTCAATATTATGTACCTACTAATTGTAATTAAATTTAAATAAATATTAATTTAGTCTCCAAGATTTTTTTTTATTTTCTCATAATGTTAAGATAGACAATATTTTATATTTTTCTTAATAACCAAATATTCCCAGGTTGTCCCGGAACACGACATATTTATTAAAGAAAATGTTGTTTTAGAGAATATGTGAGACAAGTGGGGTTGATTTATGAGGCAAAATATGCGATACGGCCATCGAACGATCACCTCATAATATTTACTCAATTAAGTAAATTTATGGGTGTATTCTTTTTAAAATTAGTAACCTAAACTGGCAGTAAATGGCAGGCACTTTTATTTTTATTTCTCTTATTTTTTTTGTTTACTTTTTTCTCATTTTATATATTTTGTGTTTTGTTTTTTATACTCTTTTTTTATTCTTTTCTTTTTATTTTGTATACTCTTTTCTCTGTTGTAATCATTTTCTTATATTCTTTTGTTTCTTTTTTCCTTTTTATTGTCTTTTTTGTATACTTTTAACTTTTTTTTATTCTTTTCGTTTTCTTTATTTTTTTTTTTATACTTCCTTTTATTCTTTTCTTTCTTAAACTTTTTTCAATTTTTTTACTTGTTTTCTTTTTTTGGATCCTTCTTTCTCTTTTTTTATTCTTTTCGTTTTATTTTTTTTTCTTTTTTTATACTTTTTTAAATATTTTTTTTATTCTTATCTTTTTTTGAATACTCTTTTCTCTTGAATTCTTTTGTTTCCTTTTTTTGGACACTTTTTTGATACTCTTTTCTCTTTTTTTGATTACTTTTTACCTCTTTTTTATTTTTTGTTGTCTTTTTTGTTTACCCCTGTTCTTCTTTTTTGTTTTTTTCTTTTAATTTTTTTGTTTTTTTTTGTACACTATTTTCCTTTTTTTTATATTTTATAAAGAGAAACAAACATGAAAAGAATTCATGTTTATTTCTCTTTTGAATTTTTTTATCTTTTCTTATTAATCTATTTATTCTTTTGATAATTTTTACCTTTGAAGTTGTTTTTTTTATTTTGTTGTCGTTTGTGTTTATTTTTTTCTATTTTTATATATTTTTTTTTGTTGTCCTTTTATGTACTTTTTTTAATTATTGTCTTTTATTTCTTTTTTGGATACTTTTTACCCTTTTTTATTTTTTTTATGTTGTCTTTTCTGTTTTGAAACTATTTTCTTTTTATTTCTTTGTTTTTTTTGATACTTTTTCTCATATTTTTTTTATTTGTTTTGTTTGCTTTTTGATACTATTTTCTCCTTTTCTATTTTTTTGTTTACTTTTTTCTTTCTATCTATACTTTTTAAAAAAATATACTCTTACGTTTTTTTATTTCCTTTTTTTAGATAATAACAAAAATTTTGTTGTTGTCTTTTTTGTACACTTATATCTTTTTTTATTATTTTCTTGTTATTGCATTTGTTCCCTTTTTATTGGAAACTTTTTCTCTTTTTTAATTTTTTTTATTTCTTTTTGTTTGGATACTACTTATCTCAATTTTTTTTCTCTTTTTTTGTTTTCTTTTTTTAATACTTTTTTGTTTTCTGTTTTTTTTAATACCCTTTTCTCTTTTTTATTTTTTTGTTTAACATTTTCTCTTTTTTAAAATGTTTTTGTAATCTTTTTTGTATACTCTTTTTAATTTTTCACTATTTTCTTTTGTTTTCTTTTTTACATGCTTTTTTATTATTTTCTTTTGTTTTCTTTTTATATGCTTTTTTATTATTTTCTTTTTATTTCTTTGTATACTTTTTTTTAGTCTTTTCTGTTTATTTCTTTGTATACATTTTTTTAATCTTTCTTTTATCTCTCTCTCTTTTCTTTTATTTTACCTGTTTTTAATAATTCATTTATTTTCTTATCTTTTTCGTTTTTTAATATTTACTTTTCATTTGTTTTGTTTTTTTTTTTGATACTTCTTTTCTATTTATTTCTCTTAATTTGTTGTTTTGTATGGACACTATTTTTTGTTTTCTGTTTTTTTCATCCGATTTTTTTTACTTTTTCGAACTATCTTTTAGTATGTTTATTTTTGCTATCTTTTTGAATACTCTTTTTTAATGTTTTATTATTTATTTTTATTTTTTTTTTGTTTTCTTTTTATATGCTTTTTAGGGTTCCGTAGCCAAAATGGCAAAAACGGGACCCCTATAGATTCGTCATGTCTGTCTGTCTGTCTGTCTGTCCGTCCGTATGTCACAGCCAGTTTATTCCGAAACTATAAGAGCTACATTATTAAAATTTGGTACGTAGATGTATTCTGTTAACCGCATTAAGATTTGCAAGTAAAATCAGAAAAAAAACCAAAATTTTTGGGGTTCCCCATACATGGAACTGAAACTCAAAATTTTTTTTTTCGTCAAACCCATACGTGTGGGATATCTATGATAGGTATTTGAAAATGATGTTGAGGTTTCTAACACCATTTTTTTCTCAGATGAATAGTTTGCGCGAGAGACTCTTCCAAAGTGGTTAAATGTATCCCTATTATTTGTATGTTTTTATTTATATTTTTTATTTCATTTGTTTTCTTTTCATTGGGTACCTTTTCTCTTTTTGTTTTGTTTTCTGCTTTTTTTGATACTTTCTCTTTTGTTTTATTATTTTCTCTTTATTTGTTGTTTTCTTTTTTGGATGTTTTCTTTTGTTTTCTGTGTTTTTGAGTACGTTTTTATATTCTTTTTTTTATACTCTTTTTTTTGTCTACCTTTTTCTCTTTTATATTTTTTTGTTTTGTTTTCTACATTGTTTTGTTGACTTTTTTTTTAAATATATTTTTTGGTATTTTTTTTTCGTTTTTTTATAATTTTCTCTTAATTTTTTTTATAATTTTCTTTTTGTTCCTTTTGTTTTTAGTTTTCTTTTCATTTTTTTTGTTTTATTTTTGTATACTATTTTTTTAATCTTTTCTTATTAGTTTTTTCTTTTCTTGGATATATTTTCTCTTTTTTGTTCTTTTCGTTTTATTTCTGATTTTTTATACTTTTTTCCCATTTTTAAATTTTTTCTTTTTATTTGTTTTGTTTTCTTTTTATGTACATACTTTTTTTATACTCTTTTCTCTTTTTATTTCTTTTGTATAGCATTTTCTCTTTTTTTTAATTTTTTTTGTTATCTTTTTTGTATACTTTTTTCTCCTTTTGTTATCTTTTTTTGGATACTTTTTTCTCTTTTTTGTTCTTTTTTTTATTTCTGTTTTTATACTTTTTCTCTTTCTTTTCTTTTGTTTTCTTTTTTGTATTCTCTTTTCTCTTTTTTTATTCTTTTCTTTTTATTTTTTTCTCTCTCTTCCAATCGGTCGGTTACAATCATTATCGTAATCAACGAACGTCAATTCTATAATCACAGCCTTGTATGTCGTATCTTCTAGATTGTGTTTATAGGATGACTAGGGTCCCTCTTTGTTCCGGGTCGCGGTGATCGACCCGTACTAAGCCCCCCCGGCACGACAAGCCGAGGACCCCATCGGGGGGGAACCTACCTTTACGACCTCATCCTAAAGCCCTTTGTGCGAGATCTTCATGACCTCTAAATATTACATCCCATCCCATCCCATCTCATCTTCAACATAATCAACATAAGTAATAAGTTTAGAATATAAGGAAGTGCACGTTTGTTTGTAAGCAAATGTAACTAAAACTTCATTTGAAGACACATCTAAATTTACCTATTTGAATAAAAGTAAAATAATCGTCACATAACTAAGACTGACTCACTGGGGTCCCTCTTGGTTCCGGGTCGAGATAGACGACCCGTACTAAGCCCCCCCGGCACGACAAGCCGAGGACCCAGTCGGGGGGGAACCTACCTCAAACTAATCCTAATTACAATAACCTTGGAAAGTACACCTTTCTGCGATTTCCTTATCTATCTTTATTACCTGAAACTACAAAAAAAAAACAAACATTAATTTAACGGCAATCATAGTTATACGAGTCATTATGCTTATTCATGTTAATAAAAATTATAGGCCAAGGAAACAAGCAAAGAAAGTAAAGGAATAAAGAAGCAATTTGATATTCTATGAAATTACAGAAACTTACCTGGAACCGACGAAATTACCACAAACTTGTGACAAACCAATTTTTATTTCAATTATGATATTTACGCAAATAACATAATTTAAGTAAAATGACATACAGAAGCTATGATTTTTAAGTAATTGGCTTACTTACCGAATCCTGTTTGTCTTAATGAATAAGTGCAGAAGCAATTTAGACCATTTATTTTGATCGAGGGATAAGACACATTAAAAAATAAATGAATAGAAACAAGCAAAGAAATTAAAGTAATAAAAAGCAATTTGGAACTTTGAAGATCGATTAAATTATGGAAACTTACCTGGAATCGCGGAAAATAACAAAGTAAAGATTGTCTATCAATTAATTTTAAGCAATTGGCTTACAGCAGATAACTTACCGAATCCAGTTTGTCACAATGGATAATACAGAACGTACAAAGCAATTCGTCATTTATTTTGATCGAGCGACAAGGAACATCTAAAGACTAACTCAAATTATTAAATGTCAATTTTTATGGGGCTATAATGTGTAAAAAGGGGACAGAAGCATATAGAGAATTATTATGTAGAGCAAAGTATTTTAATATTTACTATACAAAGAAAGAAATTAAAGTAGCAAACAGCAATTTGGAACTTAAGATCTATGAAATTATAGAGACTTACCTGGAACCGAATATGAACTACATAAAATGCTCCACAAACTATTTAATCAAAACTATAGGAAACAAGCTAAGAAATGAAGGCAGCAAAAAGCATTTTGGAACTTAAGATCTACTTATGAAGTTGTGGAAACTTACCTGCAACTGACGAAGTTAGGTATCAAAAGAAAGGCATCACAATTTCAGCAAAATTTCATTTAGAAGCTACGACTTCTAAGCAATTGGCTTCACAGATAACTTACCGAATTCTGTTTGTCACGATGTAGTTTATAAGGTATAGAGGATAAAAGAGAAGCCACGTCAAAAGACTAACTTAAACGGTTAAATGTCATAAACTAGATAAATTATCCAAAAACTATATAACCAAAATTATAGGAAACAAGCTAAGAAATTAAGGTAGCAAAAAGCAATTTGGAACTTAAGATCTATAGAAACTTACTTCGAACCGATCATTTAAGTTATAATTACATATCTATTTTGACCGAGCTATGATGTGTAAAATGGTGACAGAAGCAACAATTTATATGATCCAGAAAGTATTTAAAGTAAAAGTAAAGGAATCATTACTAAGCAATTGGCTTACTTACCGAATCCCGTATGTCACGATAGATAAATATAGAACATACAAAGCAATTAACAATTTAAGCTATGTCTAACATTTTATTAATTGCCGTTTTGTTTCATAATAAATCCATCACGAATATTTTAATAAACATTTAAGCTATTTATTTTGGTCGAGGAACAAGGCACATCAAAAATACGACTTTAAATGAATAAATGTCATGAAGTGCATATAAAATATGATCCACAATATCACACAATATAGCTAAAAGAAACAAGCAAAGAGAGTAAAGCAGCCTAAAAGCAATTGGATTATTTGGAACTTAAGATCAATGAAAATATAGTGGTAGAAAGAAACTTACCTGGAACTCACGAAGTTAAGTAACAAAAGAAAGGTTATCTATCATAACATGTAATTTTAAAGCTATGATTTTTAAGCAATTGGCTAACTTAGAGCAGACAACTTACCGAATCCTGTTAGTCACGGTGGATAAGTAGGTACGAAACTTACGGAGGTAGACATTTACCTGGAACTGACGAAGTTAAGTACCAAAAGTTATATAATTATCATCATGCCAGCAAAATTTCACTAAGAAGTTTATGACTTTTTTCGTTTATTTCAGGCACATTTACATAATATACCATGAAGCAATTGGCTTACTTATAAGTACCAAAAATAACTTACCGTATCCAGTTTGTCACGATGTGGATAAGTACAGAACTTAAAAAGCAATTCATACCATTTACCTATTTAGTAAAGAAACAAAGCAAATCAAAATACTAGCTTACCGTACGGCTTCTCATTGTTGAACCAAAAAAATATTTTGGGAGTTGATGTCCGTCTTGATAGGGCATTAGCCATGAGAGAACACTTATATTTGGCTGGAAAAAGTTAATAGGATTATGAGTCTCAAATGTAAGGGTGGCACAATCATTAAAAGATCAGTTACCAATGGCCGAAGAACATTTTATTTGTGTTTGTACCGTACTTTTGCATTTGTGTTTGAAGGTAGGTACCGTTTGTTAACCATGTCAACAATTTTAAGTTTATTTTTTCTTTATCATTTTTGTACCGTTTTTTACCTTGAAGCTATTTGATCTATATTAAAAATTGAATAACTATTTGGACACTAACCATCTCTAAAGCTGATCGAATCAATACAGTTAAGTATCTTTAAGAACTTTTTACATGAACTTGTAACCTTACAGACCGCTTTTGTTGAAAAGTTTTGTTTATAGCACACGTCTAGTATAAAAAAAAATGTCATTTTACAATAAATACCTACTAGGGTCCCTCTTGGTTCCGGGTCGCGATGGCCGACCCGTACTAAGCCCCCCCGGCACGACAAGCCGAGGACCCCATCGGGGGGGAACCTACCTCAAACTCATCCTAACCTTGGAAAGTATCTATATTACCATCTAAGTAAAACATAGTGAGTAGTAGGTAAGGATTATTTACAGGGATTTTTATCAAAAAGCACAATTTTTATGTCTGGCGGGACAAAGTTAATAGGATTGTGAGTCTTTATAAGGGTGGCATATTTAAAAGATCAGTTACCAATGGCCGTAGAATATTTTATTTGTGTTTGTACTGTTAACAGTGTGGGCAATTTTAAGTTTAGTTTTTTGTATATCTTTTTTGTACCGTTTGTTTCCTTAAAATAATTTTTACCCAAATTCAAAATTGAACTATTTGTACACTAACCATCTCTAAAGCAGATCGAATCAATACAATGAGTATCTTTTAAGAACATGAACTTGTAACCGCTTTTATTGAAAGGGATGTTGATTCATGGTGGGCGGTATGTTCAATCTCTAGGAATAGTCATGTAGTAGAAAATATCTAACGTTTGTTAATAATACACGTCGAGTATAAAAAAAATAGTAATTTTACAAGAAATACCTACTAGGGTCCCTCTTGGTTCCGGGTCGCGATAGCTGACCCGTACTAAGCCCCCCCGGCACGACAAGCCGAGGACCCCATCGGGGGGGGAACCTACCTCAAACTCATCCTAACCTTGGAAAGTATCTATATTACCATCCCTTCACTACATCCTAGCGAAAATGGAAAATTTTATTTAAAACTAATTTAAGAAATGAAATTGAAACCGCTAAGACACTAAAAATTTTTTTTTATTTTAATTCATGAAAATAAAAATCAAATCCAGAGATGAAACATCAATCCAACAATCGAATTACAAAAAATGTAGTAATAACCAACAAAAGCATTTTTGTCTAAAACTTTTATTAACAGAAATGTTAGTTATGTGGCCGTTGATAAAAGTTTTAGATCCTATGCGACAAGAATATTATTAAGAAAATAAAAATAAAGAATCGAACGCAGAGATGCGATTTACGGTAGACAATATTCCTTCACGAGATAAAAATTTGGTAATTCGGACCTGTGCCGCTCCATTATATAGTGGAACTTTCTGCCTGCACACGTGTTTCCACCTATTTATAGTATGAGATCCTTTAAGCGAAGCGCAAAGAAGCCTCATGCGTATGGCTGTGTTGACTGGAACCAGAGGCTTCCCACCAGGGCGACTTGGGCTTCCTTTCTAGCTTTCCATCAGGTGAAGGGAAGCCCCTATGCTGAAAAAAAGCTTACTATGCTAAAATAAAAAAAAAAAAGTGAAAGACCAATCCGACATAGACATTACAAAAATGAAATACCAAGTAACCAAAAAAATTTACACGATTTTTTTTTAAAATTTACACTTTTTTTATAAGGGGCTGTAATTTTTTTTAAATTTTCTTTGCGATATTACTTAAGAAATGAAATTGAAACCGCCTAAAAACAAAAACAACATACTGATTGTCAACAAAAACATTTTTAACTAAAACTTTTATTAGCGGAATTCATAAGCGGCTCGCATGCGATTCGTACGCGTATGAGTCCCGTTGATAAAAGTTTTAGATCGGATACGACAAAGACACTAACAAACAAAAATTCAAATCCAGAGATGAAACATCAATCCAACAAACGAATTACAAAAAAAGATATTTCAAAAGACACATTTAAAATTTTGAACACTGACCAACGACGAGTAGTAAAGGTAGGGAAAGAGGAAAGGAATTAAAATTTAGGAAAGGAACCTATTACACGTTTTTATACGGTGCTGTTGTTTTTTTTTTATTTTTCTTCGTAGCGAAATTAAGAAATGAAATTGAAACCACCTAAAAACTAAGAAAATATTACGATGGTGAACTAGGGAACAAAACATTTTTAACTAATACTTTTATTAACGGAATTCATAGGCGACTCACATGCGATTCGTACGTGTATGGGTCCCGAAGAGTTTTAGATTCGATACGACAAAGACACTAAGTACTTATTCATGAAAATAAAAAATCTAATTCAGAGATGCCACATCAAACCAAAAATGAAATTACAAAAAAATAAATTCAAATACAAATTGAAAATTTTGGACCTTATATTTTAAATCAGGTCTTTTCCTGGAAACAGAGGCTTCCCACCCAATCCGACTTGGGCTTCCTGCTAGCTTTCCATCAGGCGAAGGGAAGCCTCTATGCTGAAAAAAAGCTTACTATGCTAAAATGAAAAAAGTGAAAGATTGGTCTTTTGTCGGATTGGTCCGACATAGACAATACAAAAATGAAATACCAAGTAACCAAAAAAATTTACACGATTTTTTTTTAATTTACACTTTTTTTATAAGGGGCTGTAATTTTTTTTTTAATTTTTTCTTTGCGATATTAAGAAATGAAATTGAAACCGCCTAAAAACAAAAACAACATACTGAATGTCAACAAAAACATTTTTAACTAAAACTTTTATTAGTGTAATTCATAAGCGACTCGCATGCGATTCGTACGCGTATGAGTCCCGTTGATAAAAGTTTTAGATCGGATACGACAAAGACACTAACAAACAAAAATTCAAATCCAGAGATGAAACATCAATCAAACAATCGAATTACAAAAAAAATATTTCAAAAGACACATTTAAAATTTTATTTTGAACCCATTATTCTAAATGAGAAATTGCCACGTAAACAAAAAATTAACACATTTTTTGGACAGTGTTGTTTCTTTTTCTTTTAAAATGGATACAAAGCCCTGACAAACCATTGTATGAAGTTTCTGCGTGAACAAAATAAATATATTTTTATCTGCTACATGTTTTTTCTTTCTTTTAAAATTGATACTCAACCTATTTTGTAGCGACATTAGAATATTAGAATTAAAACCACCAAATAACTAAACAACTAAAAATAGCACTGTATCCAATGTTTTAAGTCTACACTACAACTAGGAAATTACTACGTGAACAAAAAATATGGTGTTGTTTATTTTATTTTTTTAAATTGATTTACCTACTATCTAGCGAAATTAAAGAAATTAATTATAAAGTAGATATTTCTGCCTGCGCACGTGTTTCCACCAATTTATAGTATGGGATCCTTTAAATAAAGTGCGAAGAAGCCTTATGCGTATGGCTGTATTGAATGGAAACAAATGCTTCCCGCCGGAACGACTTGGGCTTCCTTTCTAGCTTTCCATCAGTCGAAGGGAAGCCCTTATGCTGAAAAAAAGCGTACTAACTATGGTAAAAAAGATGAAAGACCAATCCGACATTGAATCTACAAAAATGAAATACCTACCACGTAACCAAAAAAATTACACGTTTTTTTATGGCACAGCACGGTTTGTGCACTAGCCAATGACGAGTAGTTAAGGTAGGGAAGAGACAAGGAATTAAAATTTAGGAGAGGAACCTATTACACGTTTTTTATACGGCGCTGTTGTTTTTTTTATTTATTTTTTCTTCCTAGCGAAATTAAGAAATGAAATTGAAAGCACCTAAAAACTAAGAAAATATTACGATGGTGAACTGGTGAACAAAAACATTTTTAACTAATACTTTTATTAACGGAATTCATAGGCGACTCACATGCGATTCGTACGCGTATGGGTCCCGAAGAGTATTTGGATTCGATACGACAAAGACATTAAGTACTTATTCATGAAAACAGAAATCTAATTCAGAGATGCCACATCAAACCAACAATGAAATTACAAAAAAATAAATTGAAATACAAATTGAAAATTTTGGACCTTATATTTTAAATCAGAAATTGCAATGTTAAAAAAAGTAGGTACATATTTTAGACAGTCTTTTCCTAGAAATAGAGGCTTCCCACCCAAGCCGACTTGGGCTTCCTGCTAGCTTTCCATCAGGCGAAGGGAAGCCTCTATGCTGAAAAAAAGCTTACTATGCTAAAATAAAAAAAAAGTGAAAGACCAATCCGACATAGACATTACAAAAATGAAATACCAAGTAACCAAAAAAATTTACACGATTTTTTTTTAATTTACACTTTTTTTATAAGGGGCTGTAATTTTTTTTAATTTTTTCTTTGCGATATTAAGAAATGAAATTGAAACCGCCTAAATACAAAAACAACATACTGATTGTCAACAACAACATTTTTAACTAAAACTTTTATTAGCGGAATTCATAAGCGGCTCGCATGCGATTCGTACGCGTATGAGTCCCGTTGATAAAAGTTTTAGATCGGATACGACAAAGACACTAACAAACAAAAATTCAAATTCAGAGATGAAACATCAATCCAACAATCGAATTACAAAAAAAATATTTCAAAAGACACATTTAAAATTTTGAACACTGACCAATGACGAGTAGTAAAGGTAGGGAAAGAGGAAAGGAATTAAAATTTAGGAAAGGAACCTATTACACGTTTTTTATACGGTGCTGTTGTTTTTTTTTTCTATTATTTTTCTTCCTAGCGAAATTAAGAAATGAAATTTAAACCACCTAAAAACTAAGAAAATATTACGATGGTGAACTGGTGAACAAAAACATTTTTAACTAATACTTTTATTAACGGAATTCATAGGCGACTCACATGCGATTCGTACGCGTATGGGTCCCGAAGAGTTTTAGATTCGATACGACAAAGACACTAAGTACTTATTCATGAAAATAGAAATCTAATTCAGAGATGCCACATCAAACCAACAATGAAATTACAAAAAAATAAATTCAAATACAAATTGAAAATTATGGACCTTATATTTTAAATCAGGTCTTTTCCTGGAAACAGAGGCTTCCCACCCAAGCCGACTTGGGCTTCCTGCTAGCTTTCCATCAGGCGAAGGGAAGCCTCTATGCTGAAAAAAAGCTTACTATGCTAAAATGAAAAAAGTGAAAGACCAATCCGACATAGACATTACAAAAATGAAATACCAAGTAACCAAAAAAATTTACACAATTTTTTTTTAATTTACACTTTTTTTTATATGGGGCTGTAATTTTTTTTTTAATTTTTTTCTTTGCGATATTAAGAAATGAAATTGAAACCGCCTAAAAACAAAAACAACATACTGACTGTCAACAAAAACATTTTTAACTAAAACTTTTATTAGTGGAATTCATAAGCGGCTCGCATGCGATTCGTACGCGTATGAGTCCCGTTGATAAAAGTTTTAGATCGGATACGACAAAGACACTAACAAACAAAAATTCAAATCCAGAGATGAAACATCAATCCAACAATCGAATTACAAAATAAATATTTCGAAAGACACATTTAAAAATTTGAACACTGACCAATGACGAATAGTAAAGGTAGGGAAAGAGGAAAGGAATTAAAATTTAGGAAAGGAACCTATTACACGTTTTTTATACGGTGCTGTTGTTTTTTTTTTCTATTATTTTTCTTCCTAGCGAAATTAAGAAATGAAATTGAAACCACCTAAAAACTAAGAAAATATTACGATGGTGAACTGGTGAACAAAAACATTTTTAACTAATACTTTTATTAACGGAATTCATAGGCGACTCACATGCGATTCGTACGCGTATGGGTCCCGAAGAGTTTTAGATTCGATACGACAAAGACACTAAGTACTTATTCATGAAAATAGAAATCTAATTCAGAGATGCCACATCAAACCAACAATGAAATTACAAAAAAATAAATTCAAATACAAATTGAAAATTATGGACCTTATATTTTAAATCAGGTCTTTTCCTGGAAACAGAGGCTTCCCACCCAAGCCGACTTGGGCTTCCTGCTAGCTTTCCATCAGGCGAAGGGAAGCCTCTATGCTGAAAAAAAGCTTACTATGCTAAAATAAAAAAAAGTGAAAGACCAATCCGACATAGACATTACAAAAATGAAACACCAAGTAACCAAAAAAATTTACACGACTTTTTTTAAAAGTTACACTTTTTTTATAAGGGGTTGTAATTTTTTTTTATTTTTTCTTTACGATATTAAGAAATGAAATTGAAACCGCCTAAAAACAAAAACAACATACTGATTGTCAACAACAACATTGTTAACTAAAACTTTTATTAGTGGAATTCATAAGCGGCTCGCATGCGATTCGTACGCGTATGAGTCCCGTTGATAAAAGTTTTAGATCGGATACGACAAAGACACTAACAAACAAAAATTCAAATCCAGAGATGAAACATCAATCCTACAATCGAATTACAAAAAAAATATTTCAAAGGACACATTTAAAATTTTGAACACTGACCAATGACGAGTAGTAAAGGTAGGGAAGAGGAAAGGAATTAAAATTTAGGAAAGGGACCTATTACACGTTTTTTATACGGTGCTGTTGTTTTTTTTTTTTTTTTTTCTACCTAGCGAAATTAAGAAATGAAATTTAAACCACCTAGAAACTAAGAAAATATTACGATGGTGAACTGGTGAACAAAAACATTTTTAACTAATACTTTTATTAACGGAATTCATAGGCGACTCACATGCGATTCGTACGCGTATGGGTCCCGAAGAGTTTTAGATTCGATACGACAAAGACACTAAGTACTTATTCATGAAAATAGAAATCTAATTTAGAGAAATGCCAAATCAAACCAACAATGAAATTACAAAAAAATTAATTCAAATACAAATTGAAAATTTTGGACCTTATACTTTAAATCAGAAATTGCAATGTGAAAAATTTGGTACATATTGACAGTCTTTTCTTGGAAACAGAGGCTTCCCACCCAAGCCGACTTGGGCTTTCTGCTAGCTTTCCATCAGGCGAAGGGAAGCCTCTATGCTGAAAAAAAGCTTAAGTACTTACTATGCTAAAATAAAAAAAGAAAGACCAATCCGACATAGATATTACAAAAATGAAATACCAAGTAACCAAAAAAATTTACACGATTTTTTTTTCTAAATTTACACTTTTTTTATAAGGGGCTGTAATTTTTTTATTTTTTCTTTGAAACCGCCTAAAAACAAAAACGACATACTGATTGTCAACAAAAACATTTTTAACTAAAACTTTTATTAATGGGATTCATAAGCGGCTCGCATGCGATTCGTACGCGTATGAGTCCCGTTGATAAAAGTTTTAGATCGGATACGACAAAGACACTAACAAACAAAAATTCAAATCCAGAGATGAAACATCAATCCAACAATCGAATTACAAAAAAAAATATTTCAAAAGACACATTTAAAATTCATCATCATTTAAAATTTGTTAAATATTTTTTATTTCTTTTAAAATTGATACTAAACCTATTTTGTAACGAAATTAGAATATTAGAATTAAAACCACCAAATAACTAAACAACTACAAAAGCACTAAATCCAATGTTTTAAGTCTACACTACTACTAGGAAATTACTACGTGAACAAAAAATATGGTGTTGTTTATTTTAATTTTTTAAATTGATTTACCTACTATCTAGCGAAATTAATGAAATTAATTATAAAGTAGATATTATTTCTGCCTGCGCACGTGTTTCCGCCAATTTATAGTATGGGATCCTTTAAATAAAGTGCGAAGAAGCCTTATGCATATGGCTGTGTTGAATGGAAACACATGCTTCCCGCCGGAACGACTTGGGCTTCCTTTCTAGCTTTCCATCAGTCGAAGGGAAGCCCTTATGCTGAAAAAAAGCTTACTAACTATGCTAAAAAAACGGATGTGTTAACTGGAAACAAACACTTCCCGCCAGAGCGACTTGGGCTTCCTTTCTAGCTTTCCATCAGGTGAAAAAAGCTTAAAACTAAAATAATGTATTGATTACCAATCATTTTTTTTTTACTAAATGTTTGTAAACGGAATTCATTATGCAATTCATACGCGTACCGTATGAGTCCCGTTGATGGTACAAAAACACGTGATCCGTCCATCGAATTATCGTTATGGATTGCTATAATAGGGCCTAAGAATCCATTGTACATAGACAGAAATTAGTACTTGAACAAAATAAAATATTTGTATCTATGCGATGTAAGTATTTTTTTAAAATTGATTCTATACCTACTGCCTAGCAAAATTGTAGAAAAGAAATTAAGACCGCCAAAAAAGAAAAAAAAGTCAACCAACAAATAACATTAAACTAAAACTTTTATAAACGGAATTCATATATGCGACTCTTGCGCGTATGAGTCCGTTGATAAGAGTTTTAGATTGTACAAGAACAAGACTCTAACTCTTTATTAAAATAAACAAATCAAACGCAGAGATCAAAACACCAATAAAACAATGAAACTACAAAAGTTATACTTAAAAGTTGACTGACAGGAAACTGAGGTTTCCCGCCGCGGAGCATCATCATCATTATTCAAAGAAAAACAAATTTAAAATACTGAATTTTATTTTCTAAAGAAGAAATTGTCACGTGAACAAAAAAATTATAAATATTTTTATTTCTTTTAAAATTGATATACTTTTACCTAACGAAATTAAACCCAACAAAAACTTTTATTGACGGAATTCATACACGAGTCGCATGTAAAAGTTGTAGTAAGACAAAGACACTAAACCTAACCATCCAACATTGAAACTAAAAAAAAATATTACAAGTTTTTTATTTATTTTATTATTATTTATTTACATAGCATGTTGAAAAAATTAAATTAAAATCGTCTAAAATGAATTATTGCATGGACAAAACATATATTATATTAAACATATATTTCAAGAATTTTTTTTATAAACATTATTATTTTATTAAACAAAAGAAAAGTTTTACATTCTATTGTAACAAAACACTAACTACCTTCATTATTATTCATGAAAATAAAAAAATCAAACGCAGTGATGAAAGACCAACCCAAAATTCAGAAGACAAATTTAAAATTTTTAATCCTATATTCTAAATTACAAAATTGCTCCATGGACAAGAATTTTTTTTATAGTGTGTTGTTTTTTTTTTTCATTTTTATTAACGGGACTCATAATCGTAAGTCCCGTTGATGAGTTGTAGATTCTTTTAAAAACACTGAAATACCAATCGACCATTCAAATTTACAAAATCAAAAACAACTTTTAAATTTTAGGCCCTATGACAAACAAACGAATAAAATAACGATCGTCTCGATGGACGGATAACGTTTTTGTGTTATTAAAATTGATACTTTACCTAGACACAAAAAAAAAACAAAAATCACAAGAAAATTAAACGACATTGGTATAAAACGATTAATTGTTACCCACAAAAATGCACCACCTCTTTCCGAATATTCGGCGCTTCGACAGAGATTATTGCCGAATATTCGGCCAAATCACTATTTACTGCATTTTTTCACTTTGACACCACTCGGAATACCTCCAAACTTTAATTTAAAAAAAAGAAACACCATTATTTAAACAGATATTTGAATTCGCGCTTACGCACAAACGTGTGCGACTCACAGATAGCCGTGATAAACTGAAGTCTTGTGCATCTTACCGTACCTTTTATAGGTAGACGGCCTACCCCCCGCCATCCCCACCCCCCGGATCCATCCCAGTCCAAGACTACCTGCCTTTTTAATACCACGTGCAATGGACAAGCTACCTAGGGTTAAGCGGGGAGAGCCCTAGGGCCCTCAAGCTCAGGGGGCCCTCGAATTCTTACCGGAAATCTCTACTAAACTGAAATTTTGGAAAATTTCAAAATAAATAATACAGGATGCTTACCTGACTGTATAGTTATTAAATATTTTTTATTAGTAACTAGCTGTGCTCGCGACTTCGCCCGCGTGGAATAGTTATTTTTCCCCCGTTTTTTTTACATTTTCCATTATTTCTTCGCTCCTAATAGTTGCAGCGTGATGTTATATAGCCTAAAGCCTTCCTCGATAAATACCAGACCAGTAGTTCCTGAGATTAGCGCGTTCAAACAAACAAACAAACAAACTCTTCAGCTTTATAATATTAGTTATGATAAAATATTAAATATGGAAGGAGGTGGTCTCTGCCTACCCCTTCATGAGAAAGGCGTGACGTTATGTACCTACTATGTTTGTACAGCCATGGGGCCCCATCTTAACTAATATTATAAAGCTGAAGAGTTTGTTTGTTTGTTTGTTTGTTTGAACGCGCTAATCTCAGAAACTACTGGTCCGAATTCAAAAATTCTTTTTGTGTTGAATAGACCATTTATCGAGGAAGGCTTTAGGCTATATAACATCACGCTGCAACTATTAGGAGCGAAGAAATAATGGAAAATGTAAAAAAAAACGGGGGGAAAAATAACTATTTCACGCGGACGACGTCGCGAGCACAGCTAGTTTTTTATAAAGCCCCAGCCAGAGCAATTGGAAACTAGATACGCCACTGACCACGTAAGTAAAAAAATTGTTCATACATGTAGGTGTAAAATTATCACCAGCAACTTGCCTACTGAAATTAGAGTTAATGAATTTCAATAGGCTTGTCGCCGTAAAAAAAATTAATTAAGTAGTCCGTCTTTTAGATTATTTATAAATAAGAGACACGTACTTTTTAACATCTAAATTAAACCAAAACTCACAAAGATATAGCCCGCTAAAGTTACGTGTGACGTCACACCTCGTGGCATTTTTTCACACCGGGTGACGTCAACGACTCCCATTCCTAAATTTTGATGTGTTATTTTTTGTTTAATCAAAATAAGAAAAAATACGTGTCCACAGTTTTTTTTTATAAATGTGGACTAAATAGGTATATAATGTAAGTATTTACCCGACTGCCAAAGAGGGAGGGTAATGTTATTTAACCCTGGAAATCTCTGAATTAAGTGTAATTCTTTATAATACATACTTATTTTCTTCCTTGACACATGGCTATAATATTTTATGTAGTAGGTAAAATAACTACATATGTAAGTAGGTAGGTAGGTAGGTATATATTTAACCCCGTAATACTTTAATAGCCCTGTCTGTAATGAAGAATTAAAAATGCCTTCTGAGTTACAACTCTTTAATTAGGTTAATCGACACACACTTTGCTAATTATGGTACATAGGTACATTCCTTAATTTTACAAATGATTGGTCATTTAGATAGGTCATACCTATTATTGTGTTTATGCAACATATTTTTTTAAAGCTTAAGCATTAATTACAAGACATAAAGACAGTGTTCATTTAAAACTAACATTGAACTTTGAGCGTATTATTTCACACGTGTTATTTATGTGTATGTAAATAACACATGCTAATAAATCTGTACATAATCAAAAACTACTTTTTTAACCGACTTCAAAAAAAGGCGGAGGTTCTTAATTGGACTGTTTTTTTTATAGAGTTAATTAAGAGAGGTACCCAGGTTAATAAAAAAAACAACGTAATCTGGAAATAACCAACTGAAATGCAACCAAAACAAATTATTACTTTTTAATCGTTAACACACATTAAACGTTTTGTTCATTTTTTACTAATCATCAAATGAAACATTTTCTAATGATTGGTACAGCTAATTTACTATCTATACCTACCTATTACGAGTATAATGGTTATGCAGGTAAAAATTACCTACTAATTATAATAAAGGGTTTAATTAATATTTAACAAGCAAGTTTCTTACTTAACATACCTACGTATTATGACATGAAGTGGGCGTGTACTTTTTTTTAAATTGCAATAAGGATAGCAACTAGACAAAAATCATAGAACAGTATAAACCATAATATGTTTACTCGTCAAACATTATTAACACGTGCTAATAAGTCTATAGATATTTTACTGATTTGGGTAATTTGATGTGTTGCCATTTGTACATTCTAACGTAAAGGAGCTAGGTGAGCGTTTTACCAATGCATTATTCACATCATGAGCATAACCATCAGTGGCCTATGTATTTAGCTACGCCTTCAATTGTGGTGGTTCTACCACCACCAGTCGGTTGCCAGAGCCTCGTTTGTTATTCCGCAGGATGCACCACGGGCCGGTGAGGGTGGCTAGAGCGAAAAGATGTGTGATGAAGAAGAAGGGTCGCGCCCTGACAACCCGTACTATAATTACCACGTGGACCAAACAAGTAATGTTTCTAAAGCTACAACCTATAGAAACCTTTTAGACTACCAGAGATAAGGTAGAGATAACAACAGGTAATACCACATACCTACCTTACCTGTTATCTCTACCTTACCTCTATAAGGTATTACCTGTTGTTATCTATACCCACGGGTGGTCCAAAAGTGATTAAGATCAAGATAAGGCTACCCATTGTATCCACTTATCAAGGTAAATAAAAATAAATGATAAACAAATTGACACTAACTACTTGATTTTGCCTTTGTTCTTATGTAGGTACCTACTAGAATAATGATTAGGGTACACCTTAATCCGATAAAAAAATACACAAAAATAAATATCTTCCCGGGAATCGAACCCGGAAACTTCGATTCGTCCACATTCCACATTAAAACGATCTAAATTAAGTTTTCGTTACCAAGGTCTCTCCTGTGATTATAATTTATTCCATTATTCCATTTGCGGGCTCCATTGAAAATCAGTGTTTTGGCTCTGCTGATGCCATGAGTGGATACCATTTTGGATGCATAGTGTAGGTACATGTAAGATTGTAACTTGAGATAAGTTTTGAAAATGTTCACGGTAGGTATTTATGTACGTGTATATAGTTTGGGTAGGTAGGTATGTCTACTTGTACCTAGGTATAATAAAGTTCCTAATCAGGAGGTCGGACGGAATTTAGTTTGGCATAAAATTTCTTGAGTTAAATTTTTTAGAACCCTTTTACTATATCACATTAGTAGGTCAGCTACCTGAGAAAGTCCCGCCAAGGTCGTATCAAATATTACCCCGAAACTGTTAGCAAACAGACACAAAAATAAATGTATGACGTGTCATTCTGTACAATTTTGCATTCTTTTCCTTGGTGATTAAACCCAGGTCATTAAGATGGATCAATTCTGTTTGCCTCGACTGCCACTAAGTACCTACCTAGGTACTTAGCCACTTAATTTGTTTATGCACTGTGTGAGTACCTACTTCCTGGAAATTATTAAATAATAAAATGTGGGTATTACCTACCTATTCATCAATTAGGAACGGCCGTATTCACATACGTTACTACGCGGCGGCGCGCGGACACACAGTGCCCCTATAATATACGTATTTGGGTACCTGTGCGTTCGTGCGACGCATAGTAACGTTTGTGAATACGGCCGAAAATGGCATAGGTACAACAATTTGTTATTCAGCAGAATGCACCACGGACAGGTGAGGTTGGCTTGGAGCGAAAAGATGATAGGATTGATAAGTTATTTATACGCTCCCTTACATCCTGCGGAATAACAAACGAGGCTCTGACAACCGACTGGGCTGCCAACTTTCTTTGCAAGGAATAAAGTATATTCAGGTCTATGAAGATTCTTCTTCCTCTTAGCGTTGTCCCGGTTTGTGCCTCTAGGCCCAGGGTCCGCTTTGACCATGATCCTAGATTTAGCGAGTCTGGTTATTATTACATTGAAGCGACTGCCATCTGACCTTCGTAACCCTCAGAAAGGTCTATGAAGATTATTAAACAGTATTTTAAAAAAACTAACATATTTTTTATATATTAAAAAACAAATTGTGAGTGTCTAAGTGTAACACATGATAATGAGTCTGCATTTTGATGTTGAGATCAGTAGGTATACGTATTTTGTGTAACCAACTGTAAAAAGTGTGAAAAACAGTATGTATATTATGTAATACTGAGTAAACAGTATAGTTGGCAACCCTACCAGCAGTGGACTTTGATAATATAATCTGCTCTGCTAAGCCCATATTTGAATTTATTATTTTTGCTAGATGTGTATAAGGGTGCTTATGACCATTTGGCCTCATATTATACCCCAGGATTTTCTACATCTAATCCGAACACACTCGGTCGTAGGGAATGCAATCCCGGACTCGAGATTGCAAATTATAGATCACACAGGATTAGAATCCCAGAATTGGCCTGTTGCCGTAAAAAATATAATTAGTCCGTCTTTTAGATTGTTCAAAAATAATAGACGCCTATTATTTCATTTGTAACTTAGACCAAAAATGACAAAGTTATAACCCCTTAAAATTACGCGTAACCTCAAGAGTGGGAGTTTTTTCTCGCCACTGAGTGACGTCAAAGAACCACTGCTAAATCATGATGACTTGTACCTATCTTTGTTATTTTTTGTTTAAATGAAAAAGGGAAAAATACGTGTTCAATATATTTTTATAATCTAAAATACGGACTAAATATTATTTTGACCCTGGAAACATCCCTGTTTTCGGGATCCCGTCTAGTTTAAAAAATTTTTTTAAATTTATATGACTGAAAAATAAGAATGCAGTGAGAATAAAACACAAATTAATTAGAAAGATTATTTATATTTCTTATTACATAGGCAATTTATTAATTAAAACACTAAGAAAATTCAATAAAAATTACTTCCAGAGTTTCTTGATAGACATATTCTTTTCAGAATCCTTCTGCATGACCTTAGCAACGGCCATTTCAAAGTCCTCTTGCGTTACGTGAACTCTGCGTTCGCGGAGGGCGTACATACCAGCCTCAGTACACACACCTTTAACCTCGGCTCCGGACGCACCTGGCATGAGCTCTGCAATCTTACGAAGGTTGATTCCTCTAGTCAAATTCATTTTACGCGAATGGATCTTGAGGATATCCAAACGAGCCTCCTCGTTTGGCGGAGGGAACTCGATCTTCCTGTCGATACGGCCGGGTCTCAGCAGCGCAGGGTCGAGAATGTCAATCCTGTTGGTGGCCATGATGACTTTGATATTCTTTGTGGCTTCGAAGCCGTCTAGCTGGTTGAGGAGCTCCAACATAGTCCTTTGTACTTCCGAATCGCCACCACTGCCAGACTCGATACGAGATGAACCGATAGAGTCAATCTCGTCCATGAAGATAATTGAAGGGGCATGCTCTCTAGCCATCACGAACAGTTCCCGTACCATACGGCTTCCCTCACCGATGAACTTCTGCACAAGTTCCGAGCCAGAGACACGGATGAAGGTGCACTCGGTGTGATGAGCGACAGCTCGCGCCAGAAGAGTCTTTCCTGTACCCGGAGGGCCGTACAGAAGTACACCTTTGGGCTGAGCGATACCCAAAGCATCGAACAGCTCGGGATGCTTAACAGGCAATTCAATTACCTCCTTGATCTCCTTTATCTGCTTGTCCAAGCCACCAACCATTTCGTATGTAGAATCGGGTACCTTTTCGACCATCATAAGAGAAACAAGAGGATCCACCTTATTGGGAAGAATTTTGTGCAGAGTGTAGCTTTCGTTTCGTAAAGCAACGCGGCAGTTTGCGGTGACATCATTGATGTCCACGTTCTTGTCCAAATCAACGACGAATTTGCCTTCGGGGTGAACTTTTACGAGAACCTTCTTTTTGTCCATCGGTTTGACCACTTCGCCTACGTAGGAGCCCTGCTCCTGGAGCAGCTGCAGCTCCTCGCGCAGCATCCGCACCTTCGCGTTCAGCTCATTGCGCTGAGCCTGCAGACGACGAAGGTTCTGAGACTTCTCGGCCACGATCAGTTGAAGTTCCTCGATCTTGGTTATGTAGTACGGTCGGAAGCCCTCTCCTTTTACGGAGTCGACCTCCATTTTGGTTAAGGTCATTTTTATGGTGAATTTTACCACATATACTGTTAGCAGAAAAGTTCCAGACAAATAGTTTACAACTAAATAATGATGATCTGCAATCCAAACGGGATGCCAAAATATTTCTTCCGAGTCACGGTTTCATGCGACATCTACAAATTAAAAATTCTACCATAGTACCAACTGACAGCACGAGTACACACAGCCGCTCAATTATTCAAATTTTATATTTTGCTTTTTCATTATTATAATTATTATCATAATATTAAAAATTTATTTCATTATAAAATTTATTTATTATTTAAAGATTAAACCTAAGTTCTCCTGCAACATTTTAATATCATTATTACCAGATTATTAGACTGTGGTGGTATCATTCCGTACGGGTGAATCTGGCAGGGGAACAACTATTAAATAGATGTAAGACAACAATTAAAATTTAATTAAATCTAAATTATTGTTGTCTTACAGCTTACCAGGTGCTTACAGCTACATCTAAAACTACCACGAGTTAATTTTTTTTCCATTGGCAACATTTATTACATACCGTTCAGAAACCGATTTTATTAAAATCTAAGAAAAAACAGCTAATCATGAAACAACATTAACTGCATATTTGACCACAATAATTACATATTTATTTGCTAAAACATAGCTGTTATGAACAATCAAAGCTACCTCTGTATTATCATAGTCATTCATAGCATTCTGGATTTGATACATCAATTCCATAATGAAAATGACATTTCAACTTCAAAAATGTAGGGTACATTATTATATTAATAAAAATCCTCTCCTGCTAACAAAGAGAATGATCTTACGGATCCTCTAATGACTGAATCAACTATATGAACATGTGCATTTTCTCGACCATTGCCATAGTAGTATGCAGCACAGTAGTTTTGAAAGTACTTTGGTTCATCAAAATGGGATCTCTAGCTCATTGGAGCTACATAATCGGCTCTGCTGTTTACCCTGAAGATATTCACGGCAATCTCATCCTCAGCACCAGTATATTCACCTTCATTGTCCTTGGTTCCATCGTACCAGCATTTTTGTGCCCAAGACTTAAGTTTCTCGCTACTGCAATGAGCATACCCCCACAAATTCACATGTTTCTACTGTTGCAAAGGAATATCACCGCTCGTATAAAGAGCGAAACTGTTGCGAAGACTATAAAGGCATACACTGCAGTTACTTTGATTTCGACCTTATGGACAATAGTCTCTTTATGGAGATGAATGGAAAACTGATACCTACTTCAAATAAAAGTACGTAATTAACTGTTTCTAAGTATTTTATTGGCAAACACTGATGAAAGCGTTTTCTTCTCTCATTTCAGGCATTAAAATTTGAAACTATAATAGTTACCTATAATAGGTACTTCTAGTTTTTGGGGATGTAAGGGAGCGACCTATCACCTTTTCGCTCCAAGCCATCCTCACCTGCCCGTGGTGCATCCTGCCGAACAACAAACGAGGCTCTGGCAAACCGACTGATGGCGGTAAAACCATCACGATAGAAGGCGTAGCTAAATACCACAGGCCGATGACGGGCAGCAGCGTCACCGGAGCGAGAAGCTGCGCCCTGCGATCGCCAACCCGCCTGCCCAGCGTGGCGATTATGGGTATATCCTCCAAGTTTGCCCTAAGTGGTGAACAACTGGAGAGGCCTATGTCCAGCAGTGGACTGCAATAGGCTGATGATGATGATGATGATGAAGTACCTAAGATTGTAAAGTAAGTACATGCAGACACATCAGATCTACCTATTTGTACCTACGTACCACCTGATATACCTACTCTCAAAGTCTCAAACTGAGTGTGCCGCAGATATAAAGAGCTTAAAACTTTTTAGATAGGTATAGTTCGACAGATAAGAGCAGCTGATGAGTGGCCATCTGTACTTATGTTGACGGAAAAAACAACTTTGTTTTCTAATCTAATCTTTAGGTAGGTATCATAATCATCACGGATTAAAATCTATTCGAATTAGGTATAAATACATTTTAGTAGGTAACAACTTCTAAAATATCTGCTATTAGCTTTTACTTATTTATTTATTTATTTATTACACAAAAAGAAACTATTGTATGCTTAATATACTTGAATGACGGTTAAAAATAGATTCATCGTTTTTATTTCAATATCAATCACTTCATTACATTCACGTGATTTCAGATAATAACAAGATCAGAGTCAACAACCTATGTCGGCGGTCCTTATTTAGTATTAGTTTGCTAATCGTTAGTCTCGTAGGTCTCGTGATACCCACGAGACTTCATGACGAGGAAATTAAAGATTATTATCTTCAGTTCTATGGTTGTTTATAGAACAACCTTTCTAAATATTCCGCTAAAACTTAATTTTCATATATAAATTAAAGTTTCCCAATTAACCAAAATGTTTACATTGTATCCTGTGGTGGTTTATTTCCAGACTAAAATTCACCGCGATAAGGTACGGCAGTCGTTGTGACGCGGCACCTTACGCAAGTTGTGTTTCGTAGCATCGACAGTCGGTGCGGAAATAAAACTTTTAAAAAGTAAATAAAAAAAATAAGTTTGACATTGACAGGTAACCTTATTACACGAATTTTCAATTTCGCTTGCAAAATATTGATTAAATTTCTGCTAAATTTAGCATTTTACGTCTACGTTTAAGTGTTTACGCTTATCTATTGTATGGTAAAGCTTAAGTAGACTGTTAATTTATGTGATTAATATGTGCAACAGAACTTTTACTTCGATATTTGTTGTTATTGTGGTGTCATTGTAAATTGTATTATTTTTCGTGAACAGGTAATTAATATCCTTTTATTATATGTTAAATGCTTGCTATGTTTTTGTTAAGTTAAATACTTGGCCTTATAAATACAGGAGTGCTGTGTTGAGACAAGTCTAATAAAAATAACTCTAAGGTCTCACCTTGACCATGGTATGGTAAGTCACGAGTGTAAACAGTAGCGGAAAAGTCCTAAGCATCACGTATTAATGAGACATCCAAGTACCAAAAGGATCCTCAATTTTTGATGGAATACACTCATGCTAAGCTGGTTTTTACAGCAGGATAAAAATATTGGAAAATTGAGTTTGTTAAAATGATGAGATCTTATTTGCTATTTATTTTAATGCACCAAGCTATAAGCATGTATGTCTATGTTATCATATTTTGGAGCTTATTAATGATCTATGATGTAATTTCGATTTTTTTAGAGTAATACAGAAGTAAATTTACTGCATTATTTTATTTCAATTTTCATACTTACATTAACTTAGATAATTAATTACATAAAAAATAAGATTAATGTGAATTCTAAACTTGTATAATTTTTTGCATGTTACTTATTAAATGTGGCAAATAAAGAATGGGGAGGATAGGAGGTGCGGAAAATTAATAGAATAGAATATATTTATTGCACCATGTTTATAGATTGTTCACATTCAAAGTACACTTACTAACTAGTACAATAAAGACCCTGTAAAGGCAACATTTATGATTTGGTACACAGAGAAATAATTCAGGTAATTTATTTTCATAGTGGACAGTAGACAAGATTAGTTTCAGAACCTGTGGTTTAATTGGTGTCACATTCTCTTTTAACTTATTGTGTACTAATACTAAACTTTCTCACTCCATTCCATTAAGAATAACTCATTATTTATTAGTGTTAAATAAAAATTTTGCCAACATACACTATAAAACATTCTTTATTTTAGTTTAAAGGCCATATTTACAAACATTACTATCATCATCATCATCATCAGCCTATTACAGTCCACTGCTGGACATAGGCCTCTCCAGTTGTTCGCCACTTAGAGCAAACATCTGGAGGATATACCCATAATCGCCACGCTGGGCATGCGGTACCCAAAAACCTATATGATTTTGGGCACTGTGTGTCCGCACGTCACATAGTAATGTTGTGAATATGGCCGTAATCCTCATTGTATTTAATTACAATATTCATTTATTACAAAATTTTATTCATTGACCACCACAACCCTTCTTTTTAACTATCCTCAACGCAAATGTTGCCTGGAAGAGATAGTTTAGTTTTAAGCCAACAAGTGTGTATTATTTGCAGTGTAAGTACCTATTTACATGAATATAATTTAATTGTAACATTTTGTTTTACAGAATGGGGAATACTAGTAAAAAGTTAGCAGCGAAATGTACATTGTTAACGAAGGATGAGCAAAAATATGTCGCGGCCACGTTCAGAGCCGCCAGCAAGAACTCGGAGCGGATCCGGGAGGACGATCTGATAGTGAGTGGGAAAGTAGATGCAGTGTTGCTAGAAGTGCGTTCATTTTTTTTGTTTATTTTCATCCTGACTTTAGATTTATGTTTTGACTGGTGACAAGCAATTAAGTTCAAAGCTGTAATTATTCGTTATTTATCATGATTAAATTTTATTGTAAAGTTTAATTTAATTTCTTGATTTTATTATTTATTTATTTATTTTTTACTTTTCACCAATCAAATTTATATAGTACCTCCTACATACAAGTTTTAAGTAAGTTATTCGAATCTTTAATTTTTCTTTGTTATATTATTTTAGTCCACTAGAGTTTTTATCATAAGGCATATTTTAAGTGAGAATAAATTAGAAAAATCCATTTCGTAAAAGAAAACCAGTTCAATATAATTAAAAAGAAAAAACCATAGGTTAACATAATATAGTGTTTTTATTACCATCTATTTATTTAGTTTTTTCAAATTTTATATACATATAAAACATTGTCAAAAAATACCTATATAATAAAAATATATTCCTAATATCTTACAATTTTGTAAGAATCATTAATGAATATCTACCTGAAAATATGCCTTTATGTAGTTTTGTCACTAGCAACTTGTATGTAACTTTATTTTGTATACCTTATTGACAAAAGATGGGAACTATAATTTCTTAAATTAGTAAACACTCAGGGAAATTATAGTTTAGATTTTATGTTAATTGGAATTTTTATTATTGAGACTGCCAAAATACCAGAAAAGATAATGTGTACATTTTTACTACAATTTGATATAAGAATTTGCCAATATTTCATATCTGATAGGCCTTATAACACTTTGAAATACGATTTTGGCAGTCCTAATTAATTATTATTGGTACAGTGTACATACAGTCGCCCACACATCTACATATAGTTCCATGTTTAACTAAATTCCAGTAATATCATAATACTAGACTAGACTTAATACTGGATTTGTTGCACCCCATTTTACAAATTACCGCCCCATCTCTTCACTTGGGTTGTAAATAGGTACTGTTAGATGACAGTTTACAATCTCGTAAGATGGATTATAATTTAACGGTACATATTTACAACCTAGTTGGTGTATGGTACACATATTAATTATATTTGATTTTTTAAATGACGAAATTGGTATCTAGATGTGTAGTCGTCTGTCATACTTACGTTTTAATGTCCTCTAGTGAATTCACACTGAGTGCTAATTATCGTCACTTCCGTTTGTCCGAGCACTCGCCTGTAGATTGAGGTGGTGGTATCATTGTATTGTCCCTAATTTATGGTTTTAAATTTTTTATTTTTTTGTACGATTTTTTTGCCTTTTTATCTATGAATTTGATATTTTTTCTTGAATGATTTATAGTTAATTCGTTTTTGAATGCATTTTTGTGTTTTGACTAAATCTTTAGAGAGTGCATTTTAAAAATATATGACTATTCTTAGATTTTTTTTCTTAGAAACATATTTTCCTATTGTCAACTGAGGACTTTGTGTGCTTCTATATATAGATAGAGTAACTTGACCACCCTCTGCATTCCGATGGCGTTACGGCTTTTAGCGAGTATCTCACGAGACCTTACATAAAATTTTATGAGCATTATGGATAAGATGTACACACTCGTAACCACACCGTTCGACGCCTGTGGTGAAGTCATAAAATGTCGACCAATAAAAACAAAACTTTTTTTTACTAAATGTTATACACATGAAAACAAAGTCCCTTTTTTTCCTGTCTCTCCCAATATACCTATGCTTAAATCTTTAAAACTACTCAGCGGATTTTGATGCGGTTTTTTAGTAGATAGAGTGATTCAAGAGGAAAGTTTATATGTATAATACCTACCGAAGCGAAGCGCATATAAATTACTAGCTGTGCTCGCGACTTCGTCCGCGTGGAATAGTTAATTTTTCCACTTTTTTTTTTACATTTTCCATTATTTCTTTGCTTCTAATAGTTGTAACGTGATGTTCTATAGCCTAAAGCCTTCCTCGATAAATGGTCTATTCAACACAAAAATAATTTTTCAATTCGGACCAGTGGTTCCTGAGATTAGCGCGTTCAAACAAACAAAGAAACTCTTCAGCTTTATAATATTAGTTAAGATGAAGAATTCGGGTTATACCGACACAAGTTGGTTGCCAGAACCACCTTTGTTGTGCGGCAGGATGCACCACGGGCAGGTGAGGTTGGCTCGGAGCGAAAAGGCAAGTCGCTCCCTTACATCCCGAACTAGAACTCGTTTACCCCAACGGTTATCGGTTCAGCGGCTGACATGGTCAGCCCACTGCCACTTCAGCTTGCTAATCCGGTGAGCTATGTCGCTGACTTTGGTTCTCTGTAGAATCACCTCATTTCGGATTCGATCCTGCAGAGAGACGCCAGGCATAGCCCTTTCCATAGTTCGCTGCAACCTTTAACTTGTGGACCCGCCGTACCGTGAGTGCCCACGTTTCGGCTTCATAAGTCCTAACCGGTAGGACGCACTGATGAAGACTTTAGTCTTTAAGTACTGTAGGATAGACGGAATCGTTCAACAGAGTATTACTATGACTGGCTCGGTGGCTCAATTGGTAGTGAATCCTGCCTTCCAAACCGAGGGTCGTGGGTTCGATTCCCACCCGGGACAAACAGTCGTGTGATGAACACTTGTGTTTGTTCCGTATCTGGGTGTTTATATTTGTATTTAAGTATGTATATTTGTGGTATCTTCGTTGTTCTGATACCCGTAACACAAGTGCTTAAGCTACTTACTTTGGGATTGGATCAATGTATGTGATGTTGTCTGATATTTAGAGCAATGTATGTCATGTATTAGCAGCCCTACAGCGTTTCGGCGCACGCGCATTCAACGGAGCCGGCTAGTTTTGATTTACGACCCTCTAAATCGACGCGTAAGTGTAAACTTTGCCGAAATAGACCCGATGCCGAACGCTCAAAATAATTAGTGCACTGTTTCAGTAGAGTTTATCAAGCGTGCTAATGTTGTGTCGGCAACCTGTTGCTTGGTGGGTGGTACTAGCATCTGAAACGGACCTGTTGTATCCAAGTGTAGGGTATCCTTTCGGAACTAGACGACCTCCGATTTCAGTGGCGTAATAGGCTATTATGGCTAAAAATTGTAATTAGTCCGTCTTTTAGCTTATTCAAAAATAAAAGACACGTATTTTTTATTTGTAAATGAAGTTTAAATTACGCGTGACGTCACTCCGTGAGGCATTTTTACGGGAGCGAGTGACGTCAAAGACTCCCACTCCTAACTTTTGATACCTTGTATCTTTGCTATTGTTTATTTTAATAAAAAAAAAAGGAAAAATACGTGTCATTTATTTTTGAATAAGCTAAAAGACGGACTAATTACATTTTTTAGCCATAGTAGCCTATTCCAAGGTGGCAAGTCTGACATAATTTGCCATGGCTGACCTGGAAGTCTTTAAACAGACTCCGTACCCAGGTTGGCCGCAGATGGATACCGGTACTCTGATGGATCGGCTTTGGCCCTCGCCTGCGAGTGTGGCGCCCCTCCTCAGAGTATGTCTCACCTGGTCTGCTGTCTCACGTGTGGAGAGACCTACTCACTGGCTGAGCGAATTTCCGTGACCGGGGGTGCGGTTGGCGTGGTGGGGCACTGGGTACAGCGGGTTTGGTTTCGGTTTGCCATCGAAACGCAAAGAAGAAGTCGGAAAATTGCCACGGTTAAGCTATTGGAAGAGAATTACTCACAAGATTTAGTAAAAATCCGATTAATTTGTCACGGGCCTCGAATTGTAATTTGTCGTTTGTCGATCAATGCCATATAAATTCTTAAGTTTTTAATTTATGAATTAACTTTCGAATGAGTCATATTTTTAGGCATACCTTTGGCCAAGAATAACTGATTTACTGAATTACATACTACCTATACCTATGTCTGTTTTTTCAAATTTCAATAACCCTTTTATCTTTTGCATCATACTAGAGATTTGAAAGTTATTTGTCGGTATTTTAATAACCTACGTAAGGTTATCGCACTGATATCTACCTGATAGAGTGTAGTCACGGAATAATCATAATAGTAAGCATGCTCCATCCTAGACCACATCATCACTTAACATCAGGTGTGATTGTGGTCAAATGCTTTCTTAGAATTAAATAAAAAAAAAAAAAAAAAAAAAAAAATCATATAGGAAATCAGTTACCTACCTAAAAACGGGAAAGACATAGTTCAAAACGATCGATACCATAGTTGAACATTGCACTCATTGACAAAATGAGAAAATTGACATTTCGGTAAATTAAAGGCATAGTAAAATATAACATCTTTTTCTTTATAAAATCTTTAAGACACTAATTGTTTGACTGACTCGGTGACCGGTGTCAGTGACCCCTGCCTTCTGAACCAAGAGTAGTGGGTTCGATTCACACTCGGGACAAAAAAATTGCTCATGAACAGAATATGTCTGGTTGTATTGGTCTAGGTGTTTACTATGTAAAATATATGTTATGGACCAAGTGATAAATGTAGCATTATATATAATGCCCGGGCATTCTGATAAATGGCCAATATGAGAGGGCAATTTGATAATCATTATTAAAATAATCAAATTGATCGGGCATTATAAATATTGTTTATCACCCTTTGGGCAGAGTAATAAAAACATATTTCATAACTATTTCGCAGTCTCCTGGTCCTCTGTAAGGCTTGCGTGGGGGCACAAGCCCATCCACTCCTGAGATAATATAATATGTGTATGTGATACACAGGCCAGACATTACTTCTGACTGCTCCAAGATGACGCACTCAGTAGTAATACCTACTCGCCAAATGCAGCACTATTGCGTAATGATGGGAACTAAAGTCCTTAAGAGTTTTACTTAAGAAAGAAAAAAAATTGCTTTACCTAAGTCAAGTGAAGACTTTGCGATCTAGAATCAAGCAAATTACTTATCAAATCAGCTGGCCCTATTAGCCCTGCATAAGTACATACTAATACCTAGTTCCCATCGACCAATGGCAGTACTTTCCCCTATATCCTAACCGTTAAGGAGTTCTATGGCTTCATCATCAGCGCCAGATGTGAAGCATATGCCTGAGTAGGATATGATTACGTAACAAAATCTCCATATGAGCATACAAATTTGGTTGTTGCTCTCAATTTCTTCCGGATACCATCATCAGATCCTGACTTGGTGATAATGGGACCACATCGGAAGTGTCGAACAAAAAAAAATTTCTGACATCCATCTACATATAATTATTGACGGAAATATCGGTGAATATACATAAAAAATTATACATTCAGACGAATTAAGAACCTCCTCCTTTTTCGCAGTCGGTTAAAAAAACATTACGGGATACATCGATCTCCGAATAAGTAATTGATTATTTACGCGTGCGTTCCTGCCCTTTGCTTTATTATCAAATTGCCTAATTGCCAAGTAGCAATACAATAATGACCGCGCAATGTGATAAATAATGAAGTTTAGATAGTAATTATCACTTTGCCCAATAGAACTTGACATTATTCATAATGCCCTAGCATTATAAATAATGCCCGCATTAATCACTTGGTCCATAACATATATATTTATTTACAAAAAAAAAGTATCGTCAGTAAGTTCATGAATAAATACTAGGGATGTTTCCAGTGTCAAAATAATTACATAATATTTAGTCCGTAATTTAGATTTAATAATATATTGGACATGTATTTTTCTTTTTTCATTTAAACAAAAAATAACAAAGATACAAGGCATTAAAATTTATGAGTGTGGGTCTTTGACGTCACTCAGTGGCGAAAAACTCCCACTCTTTGACGTCACGCGTAATTTTAACGTGCTATATCTTTGTCATTTTTGGTCTAATTTACAAATGAAAAAATACGTATTTTTTTAATAATGTAAAAGACGGACTAATTACATGTTTACGGCAACAGGCCTATTGGTGCTGATTAACCAAACAGCGTAGTTAATCAGACTAAGGTGCAGCGCAGACGGCACACTTTTTGTGCGATAGAGTCTGCATCTGAGACATTTAAAAAGAGCATCTAGGTCCCTACAGCTCTGCCGACAGAATGATCGAAGATGTGCGTTGAGTCTGTGAAATATCCGCGACAGATTTTTGCGCGTCGTGTGCGTTACTGCATATAATTGCATCACAGACTAAAAAGTGCGTCACGGATAGTCTGTCGTCTGCGCTGCCCCTTAAAAATAGCGTCTAGGTCCCTACAGCTCTGCCGACAGAATGATCGAAGATGTGCGTCGTGTGCGTTGAGTCTGAAATATCCGCGACAGATTTTTACGCGTCGTGTGCGTTACTGCATATAATTGCATAGGTTCTATTTGCACAGACTAAAAAGTGCGTCACGGATAGTCTGTCGTCTGCGCTGCCCCAAAGAAACACCAGCGGCTTGCTAAAGCGTAGTGAAGGATCTATTTGTGTTTGTAACGAATGAACTATTAAACGCGAATTTATGGGTGTTTTTATTGAGTCTTGCCGAGCTATATCGGGGCTGTATCGCCGACTATTAGTTTGTAAACGATTACCGATATGTTTTCGAAATGAAATGGGAATTTAATGGTATTCAAGAGAGGTAGGGCATAGCGAATCTTCGCTCGAATTGAGCCGCCCGTCCGGAGAAGGACCCGTACCACCTCATAGAATACCGCAGCCAAATGACCTCCGGGTCGTGTTACAGCGACTTGGGTTACTCTTTCGCTTTCTATCAGGCGTAGGGAAGACATTATGTCCAGCTACTATAGCAAAAACTCTTCTGAATAAAGTTCGAACCGCCAAATCTATTCTAACCGCGATCGAACAAACAGTTTATCACGTAACAACTAATGGGATCCACCGGTCGATAAGTCGATCGATTCAATGCGTTCGACGGCGTCCCGCCGCGTGTATAGTGTGAACAGGGATAGCTGGTTGAAGGCGGTTTCGCGGGTGGAAACAGCATGTTTGAACGATGCCTAAGCTCGGCAAAAGTCTCCGTGTGTAAATCAGCTGTAACGTATCTGGAATCCATTACCGATGTTTGTAAACACCGCGCAGAGCATTAGGCCCGTATTGTCGTCTCTCGTGACTGATCTGGTCTCGGCTAAAATTGGCCCTTGGTAATTGGTAGAAGAAAGGTTTACACGAGGGAAATGAGTCGAGCTGTGATATTGACTGTATTGTTTTTTGCTGTGTCAGAAAGTATTTTGATAATGCTAAAGGACATTCAGGCTATTTAATAACCCAAGACATGCCACGCTGGGCCACACAGCGCCACCTAGCCCCAAACTAAGCCGAAGCTTGTACTATGAAAATATATTTAATGTACAAAATTGACCTCTCTAAAGATTTATTATAAGTATAGATAGATTTCACTGTATCATGTCACCTTGTCTGCCCTATTGTGCCACAACTGAGCCATATTACCCAAATAGTCGCGTCGCCCCGCTACGGTCAACACTTACCCCCTAATTGGACGTACCGTCATTGTTTGTCGTGTGGCCGATGACGTCAGAGTTTCGCCTATTTGGCCCGCCTGTATGTAACTAACCGTTTAGCCAAATTGCAAACAAACACATTTGAAGTTTGTGTGTTGTGTGTAACTGGTGGTTGAGTTGAAACATCTTTCGGTATTCTGTCGCTTACATTTTGGAGAGCGTGCGACGGAATCATTTAATTTGATTCCTTCCGTAAGATAAATGAGACATTCCACGCTGGGCCACACAGCGCCATCTAGCCCCAAACTAAGCCGAAGCTTGTACTATGGGTACTAGACAACTGATAAACTTACTTATATACATTTTTTTTGTAAATAAATACATATTATACATAGAAAACACCCAGACCAATACAAACAGATATGTTCATGCACACAAATGTTTGTAATGTGTGGGGATCGAACCCACGACCCTTGGCTCAGAAGGCAGAAGTCACTACCAATAGGGAATATACTAACTCCATAGAAAAATCTGTTTCGCGAGAGAGAGACGGATATATTCACTTTCAATGACTGTATCTCGCCCATTTTTCAACCAATTTTGATTTTGTTTTCACTGTTCGTAGTAGATTTTGATCTATTTTACGATAAATTAGTAAATACCTGAAACTATTTTTCATGCATATTCCCTATTGAGCCATCGAGCGATATAATACACATATCGTCGGCCGTAGGCTCAATTAAGGTAAGGGACAAAACTCACAAAATGAGTTGAGTATACAGTTTTGTTCAGAATTTTCCGCTCTTTCGAATGATATATATGAAAAAATTCTATCTCGAAAAAAATGTCCCTTACTCTACTATTTTTTTTTAATTCCGTCCCTTACTCTACTAATTTTTTGGGGCCTAAAATTAATTTTGTCCCACAAAACCATGTATCTGAAAAAAATAATAATGTAGCAACTTCAAATGGTGTAAGGACTGTTACCAACCGATTTTCAGTAAAGTAACGGTCTTTGCCGCCAAAGAATAACCCTTACATGGTATTTTTTTGAAGAAACCCTTATAACAAGTCCCTTACACCAATTTGATTCGATTTACATTAAGTTCCGTGTCCATTACACTAATTAACAACTGGAGAAGAGCACGTGTGCACGTTTTCCATCTTTTTCTATCCCACATCTTCGCTCTATGTGTAAAAGAGAGAATGCACTAGCTGCGGGCGGGCATCTAAACTCCGTTTATTATCAGTACGGACTATGCGTTCACCTGTCGTTTGGTTGGGATAATGTTCGTATTTTTGACAAAGATTTAGTGGTAAACATGGAGAAACAAAACAATTTAAACCGGTTACTATGACGCAGACAGCGATTACTACAATTAGTGAATAAAAAGTACCTAATTATCGTTTCATTCTTACATGTAATATACATGTCATATAATATACATGTCTGATCTATCTCGCGAGATTGTAAACTGTCGATATATTAGTTAAAATGTAACACACACAGACTGTAATCGATCAATGTGAAATTCTTAAATTAAAATCTGTCACGCGTTAAATTATCAACAGTTCCACTTTGATCGACCAAAATCTACAAAAATAAAAGTTAATGATAGTTAAAATGTAAGAATTATGTTACGGGTCACAATCTTTCGACAGTTTACAATCTCGCAAGATGGATTATAATCTAACGGTATTTACAATTTCACATATATAAGGGTCATTGTCAGTTGAAAAAACAAAATTCGTATTATATCAGTGCTCAATAGTTAACAGCAACTGTGCATAGAACTTACGCTTTTAACAACAGGTCCATAGAATGAGAAACATCGTTGATGCTAATATAAGTTCCATCCAAAGATTAGGCTCTAATAGTTCTTAACTAACAGCAATTAACTTTGCACTAAAAAGACGCGAACCTATATCTGACAATGACCAACAAAGGGTTAATAATCGTTTTTTGCGTAAGTTGTTAATGTTGATTAGTTATATTGTAAACATACTCTTTAATTTGTTATCCTTGAATATATGTAAGTACTAACCTTTCATATTTTTGTTGTGTAAGTAGATGGCATCGTTTATTTTAGTAGTTGTATAGTAGCCTCTATGACTGGCTGTTAAATAAATAATTGATACCGCATTATGCAGTAAGTATGCGGTCTGCATACTATAGGTACAATTTTTGCCATCTGTTTTATGTGATTATAATAAAACATGCAAATTTAATGAAATTTGTATTATTTCATCCATTAGATATCAACAACTTTAAAGTGTCAAAATATTCCATGTAAGGGACACATAAATAATTCACACACAATTCAATATATTTTCATAGCTGTTACATGAATGCTTATTAAATACCCCACTTTAAAAATGCGACTTACCTCAAAAGAGTGTTTTTAATAATTTATATACGATCCCCTTACGCCATTTTTATATCAATACTATGCACACACCGTGTAGGTCAATTTCAGGTACAGGACGAGATTACAACGTATTTGGCATTTAAGGGACATTACGAACGAAAAAAGTAGGCGTAAGGGACATCTCTTTTCTAAAATAATTGAAATATTTAAATAAACACTGCACAGGAAGATAGTGCACTTAAATATAAGATAATGTGTGAAAAGAAACTCAAAAAAGGTTAATTACAAAGAAAGTTATGTACGATTTACTCCACAAAAAAACTTTGTCGGCCTCTCCTGAAAAATCGTATTTTGTCCCTTACCTTAATTGAGCCTACGGCCGACGATATGCTGACGCCTGCTCGTCCGATGAGATAAAGGGATTTTTAGGCTGCCTGTCCATTAAAGCGGAGCGAGCTTGCGGAGCGGAGAACGGAAGAGAGCTTGCGGACGGTGAAATATTAACTAATAGGATTGCATAAAAACTCTGAGCAGAGTTTCTTCGTTTCTCCGTTCCAAGCTCGCTCAGCTTGAATGGACAAGCAGCCTAAAATCCCTTTTTATCATCGAACGACGTCAGATGAGCACCGTTAAATGGTGCAGCCTTAAAAATAAGTTTCTAGTTCTAAAAATTACGATACTTAATTCCATACAATTTTAATTGTTTAATTCTGTACAACCCTTTTACGGCTTTAAAAAGCAGGAAGTAGCATAATATTAGTAAGGATATGGATTGTGGTTTAAAATTGGTTTAGATTTTTGACTAAGTATGTAATATTAAGACAGATCATTCACTGATTTATGAACTATTCCACATAATGATTTAAAGTAACACAGCACAGATCGTCTTAAAAGAAACATACGTTCGTTCACGGCGCACAAACCGCCAGTCCACGTCAAAAATTTTACTAACCCATCTCAGTTGCCATAAATATACTAGATTTGTGGAAAACAACAACGTTCTCAAATCCGTTAATCTATTTTACACCTTAACGCATTGTGTTAAAGATTAGTATGAAAGTGTATCCGCAGCTAGGGCTGCCATCTGTTCAGAATTAGCCTGGATTTGTCCTGGTTTGAAGGTTGTCCTGGACCGTCAAGCAGGGGCAAAAAGCAAAAGTGTCCGGGGTAACTTTTGTTGTCAGCGTTTACATCTCATTGTCAACATTTTATTGACATTTTTATAGATAAGCGATAAATTTAAATAAATCTTAGTTGAAAATTCATATACCTATATTCATAAAATAACCCGTATTCATGAAGGCACGGCAAAATAGTCGGGAATAGAAAGAGTGCTTAGTTTCATTTAACCGACTTCAAAAAAGGAGGAAGGTTTCTCAATTCGACCGTATGCTTTTTTTGTGGTTGCAAACGTGCCTAATTCGATTTTAATAACAAGCTGTATGTATTTACCTATAATGAATAATAAAAAAAAAAGAATTATAGCGACTTCTTTGTTTTTGTTGGCATAATAAGAACGCAGCCATAATATTTTATCTCATAAGTTGGCAACATTGTTTTCTCACAGATGACAATTCGTTTTAATTGCATAAAATACTTTGTTGTGAGGGTGGCTTGGAACAAAAAGATGATAGATCGCTCCCTTACATCCCATCGGTACGTCGGAAGCTTTTTCTATAATAGCTCGACATAATGGCTTCCCTACGCCTGATGGAATGCGAAAGAGAAGCCCAAGTCGCTGTCACAACGGGCTAGTAACTGGTCAGTTATCTGTCAGTTTAGGTGATGGCAGCCCTATCAGGAGCATATCTAGAGTAGTTATGTCAGATTTAGCGGTGCGCGTTGCGTCTCGTCAATATCGCACGTGTGCTCCGCTATTGTTTGCGAATGGGCCATTAAAAGCGCGGAGCGAATTCAATATTTCGTCTTTTGTATGGGTGATGCTAATGACGCATGGTTGTACAAAATGGGCGGTTAGGAAAACTAATTTTGTAAGCTCGATGTAGCATTAGTATATTGCGTACATGTCGAATAATCAGTCTATTTATTTTTATTTTACGGCAGCTAGTTATTTACTTTATTAGCATATGCAACAAGAAACAATCAAAAATTTGACATTATGAAAGAGATATGTGCTAAGAACTAGATAATTACCCAAAAGTAAACAATAGTTACAATATTGATTCCGTTTCACAACTGCTTATTGTGAAGAAAATGCCATTGTGATGCCCACAGGTTTATCAAAACTCGTTTCACATTATAACAGTACAGGTTGAAGTAACAAAAACATGTTAAAACATTAACATTTTTGTTACATGTGCTTGCTGTGCATGCATATGCATAGACATGTCATAAATAATTTCCACTTAAAAAAATCAGCAAACAATATTCGAAGAGATTGAACAGAGCGCGTCAATCTCCTGGCCCAACAACAGAATGGTCCATATTTTTGACCGACAGCATTTTATAAAAAAAATAAACAGCCAACGTCCATACAATGTAAACTATAAGCCTGATTATCTGTTTGAAATGTGGCCATCAACCGCGCGCCTGCTTCACCAGACCAGACCGTCTCGGCTAAGGATAAGGCTAAGCGTGTGCTGAGGCGCTGAGACGTAGGTTTACGCAGCTCAGAACAGGGCAGGACATGGGAGTTGAGCGGCCCGCCCCGGGCGGCACTTTTTAGGGGGCGGCAAAATTTCACAATCTATAATCTATCCATACTAATTTAAATAATAAAAATATTTAAACTATTTCATATTTTTAACGGAACTACAAATTCGGACCGATTGAAAAGAGCATGGAATTTTTCATTACTTATTCTGTAACGGTTTCGGGGAATCCCCTTTATTTGAATGATATTTTGTGGCGACTGCTGCCAACACCGTCTACAACTGGCGGGGATTCCCCGTATTTTATTTTATGCTTGGATTGTTTATGAATAACAAAACAACAGCGAGAATTACTGACGATTCAAAATAAAAGGGCGGCAAAATTGTCTTACGCCCCGGGCGGCCGACACCCACGCTACGCCGCTGGTTGAGACTTTGGGATATATATGTTGAGCTCTAGGGACTTAGCGTCTTAGGGGTAAACGGACTCTAGGACCACTAGGGAGTTAGGTTCCCTTCCTAACCGCATGTATTTCTGGCTGGCGGGACGCGGTGCCTTACAAACACCGCTCCTGCCCGTACATTAGGTCCTTGGCGGGTCGGGAGGTATCGCTCCTGCCCGTACATTTTGGTCCTTCGAGCCCGTACAATAAATGTAAAAATAATATAAATGATGTACACAACCATGCAAACTTTTACAGACAATTAGTTTGAGCGAGATCACGCGTCTGGTTGCGAGCAACTGGAGAGGCATATGTCCAGCAGTGGACGGTAGACCGTAGCTTGTATGTTTGGCATTAACTTGCTTTCCTATGCACGGTGGTGTACCTCCCACATACTATATCTCACATCCTTGGGGCTAAACATACACATATCGTTTTATATCCAGTTCACCTAACAATGAACGCAGTGTCAGTTTATTGCGACGCTGAAACAGCCGAAACATGAAAGATGGGATATCAAAGTGATCGTTAATGCACAATAACGTGATGAATCGTAAATATTTGCTCACGGTTTTTAAAGTGTGGGCAGTTGTAGCGATGTGACGTGTTTGCGTGATGTGATGTGTTGATTTTGAATTGAAATTACTTTTTATTTAGGTCTAACGGAGACGGAAAGAGAATAATCTAAATATAAATATCTAAATATCAGACAACATCACATACATTGCTCTGATCCCAAAGTAAGTAGCTTAAGCACTTGTATTATGGGTGGAACAACGAAGGTACCACAAATATATACTTAAATACAAATATAAACACCCAGACACGGAACAAACAAAAGTGTTCATCACACGAATGTTTGTCCCGGGTGGGAATCGAACCCACGACTCTTGGTTCAGAAGGCAGGGGTCACTACCAATTGAGCCACCGAGCCTGTCAAATAATCAAATCAAAAATCTCTCTAATATTCATTTAGCCTTGAGACAAGCACTTATGAATCGTTAAAACAGGAAATTAAAAGCTACCACTGGATTCGAAATGCAGCTTCTATCGAGAAGAACCGGCAAGAAACTCGATAGCAAATTTTTCTTACAATGTTTGTCATATTACATCATTCATATTTCATTAAATATTATATGAAACAAAGTAAGATTTAAAAGCTATACAATACAATGTGCAAAAGTGTTCACTTGGAAGCTGCCGTCCAGGACATGTTATCGTCCAGGAACTCCTCAACTTTGTACTCCTTTTATGAGTATTGATTTCATGTGGGACTTATCTTAACTAATATTATAAAGCTGAAGAGTTTGTTTGTTTGTTTGTTTGAACGCGCTAATCTCAGGAACTACTGGTCCGAATTGAAAAATTCTTTTTGTGTTGAATAGACCATTTATCGAGGAAGGCTTTAGGCTACATAACATCACGTTGCAACTATTAGGAGCGAAGAAATAATGAAAAATATAAAAAAAAACGGGGAAAAATAACTATTCCACGCGGACGAAGTCGCGAGCACAGCTAGTATTAATATAAATCAACTAACTAGATGACGTAGGGATTCCAAATAAGTGCTGGCCTTCATCTTAGTCGAACACACTGCAAGTCTTCACGCAAGATCGCGTAATCTTGCGAGTTTCGCACCTACGTGCCTGCCTACTTGCGGGATTGCCAATCTGCATCATCGTGCGAGTCTTTACGGGCTCACGCGCGTACTCGCAATCCGTGAATTCACGACGCGTTTCGTTCAATCGTTGACCAAACAACTCGTGTCCAAAATAGGGATATTTCCAGGGTCAAAATAATTACATTATATTTAGCCCGTATTTTAGATTATAAAAATATATTGGACACGTACTTTTTTACCTTTTTTCATTAAAAAAAATAACAAAGATACAAGGCATCAAAATGTAGGAGTGGGGGTCTTTGATGTCACTCAGTGGCGAAAAAACGCCCACTCTGTGACGTCACGCGTAATTTTAACGGGCTATATCTTTGTCATTTTTGGTGTAATTTACAAATGAAAAAATACGTGTCTTTTATTTTTGAACAATCTAAAAGACGGACTAATTACATTTTTTACGGCAACAGGCCTATTTATGAAAGGGTTCGCGGACTACTTAGGATGTTTCCAGTGACCACCACCACTCTACGCTTCTCCACCAAGACCGCCAAAATTCAACGTCATATGTTCTTTCCAGAAGTTCTGGGGTCCCCAGATAGACCCTCGCCTGGCGCAGTACCTGTCCAACTTTCTCTTCGGCTCGGGGCAGCAGAAGTCCCCGTCCGTGGACTTCAACCGGTTCGCGGAGCTGTACGTCTTTAATGTAAGAGGTATGATTGTTATTTGTTTGTAGTAAATAAATAACCCAAGACATGCCACGCTGGGCCACACAGAGCCATCTAGCCCCAAACTAAGCCGAAGCTTGTACTATGGGTACTAGACAACTGATAAACTTACTTAGATTTTTTTTTGTAAATAAATACATATTATACATAGAAAACACCCAGACCAATACAAACAGACACGTTCATGCACACAAATGTTTGTAATGTGCGGGGATCGAACCCACGACCCTTGGCTCAGAAGGCAGAGGTCACTACCAATTGAGCCACCGAGTCTGTCGAGTGTAGTGTAGTATGTGGTGGTGCAAGCCTTCTTTTTATGGTCCGTCCGTCTGTCGGTGCGTATGTCACAGCCACCGTAACTATAAGAGCTATACTATGGAAACTTGATAAGTAGATGTATTCGGTGAACCGCACTAAGATTTTTTTGATGACATCATCATCCGTTAGCGTTGTCCCGGTTTGTGCCTCTAGGCCCAAGGTCCACTTTGACCATGATCCTAGATTTAGCGAGTCTGGTTATTACATTGAAGCGACTGCCATCTGACCTTCGTAACCCTCAGAAGGGGGAACCAGACAAATTTGGATCATGGTTACACATTCAGAATTAAACTGGATGTGCAGGTTTCCTCACGATGTTTTCCTTCACCGCTAAGCTAGTGGTATAATTCCGCACATAGATTTTTGCAAATCCAGAGGTGCGTGCCCAGCGCGGATTCTAACCGACGACCTCACGTGTGTGAAGCTACGATCTGACCACTAGGCTACCACGGCTCTTAATATACTTTTTTTCTAAACTGAATGGTTTGCGCGAGAGACGATTCAAAATTGGAAAAATGTACTTTGAATGTCAGTTTTACATTATCCCGTATCTACTTTGACGACAGAATGAGCTACACTCCTTAAGAGACCATAGATGAACACACGTTCTCTTTTTATGCAGGTACAGTGGAAGAGAGACTGATGGTCACGTACAACTCGCTAGGCAAAGACTACAGTGAAACAGTGGAGCTGCCTTATCAATTACTTAGAGAAGTGAGTATCAACATTATACCATCATCATCATCATCCTAGCCTTTTTCCCGATTGTCTCAGAGTCGGCTTCCTAAACTGAGGGATTTGGCGAGGACTAAGCTTTTACACAGAGCGACTGCCATCAGACCTCCGCAACACTTAGGGTAAGCTATACCCATTCCCAGTTAGGCGTCAGAGTTATCATCATCTCTGATATGATGTAACGACTGCTATCTGAGTTGGTAAAGATAGCACCCGGGACCAACAGCTTAACGTGCCTTCCGAAGCACGGAGGAAATCGGTGTATCAACATCACACCATAGCTTAATATGGCCTAATGGCCAATGTGGGCTGTACTCCTTTGGTTTTTGTTCAACCATGAGGTAAGAGAGGTAGAGCATAGCGAATCTTCGCTCGAATTGAGCTGCCCGTCCGGGGCACGACCTCCACCCTTTAGAATACCGCAGCCAAATGACCTCCGGGTCGTGTTCCTGCCGGTGAGTAGGGTTTCCGGAGCTCGTGCGGGGTTAGGGTTGGGCCGGCATGGCAGTGGCAACCGACCTGATTATGCTGAAGACTGTATGAGTGTCCAAAATGATGCTAATATGGCGCACAGATATTTTCAATTTGCCAATGTCCCTGTCCCTTTTTCAAATTGTCAAAAGCTTTGGTTAACTGACCTGTACCGCCAAACATACCTCTGGGCCAGTCAATGGTTTGACAAACTTATCTTAGGTAGTAGTAGTACCTAGGTACTTCGTGGGTCTACCGATCTACATCTCCTATCTTTTTTCTTCACAGTACTGCGAAAGCATAGCGTCAACGTACATCAAAATCCTAAAGGCGTCCTCGTCGAAGCGAGCCCGGACGTGGATAGAGAAGGGCTTCCGAGGGAAGGCGTCCCACGTGCAGGCGCTCGGCGAGGCCGTGGCCGCCTCCGTGGGGGGTGACCTGGACTCCCCCCACCACCACTGCACTTCGGAACAGCTCTCCAAGTGGTATGTAAAAAAAAAAAATAAAAAATAAAATTTCATTTCCACAAAGTTATAGAACGTAGTAGATTGGAGCTTGCATTTGAGCAAATAATGCCTGTGTTTGGAAACTCCGCTCTTCCTTATCAAATAAATTTAGTTATACTACGAGTATACTTAAAACACTTGATAGTATGTATCAAAAACAGAGAAAAACTAGTACTTATACCTAATACGAAAAGCTAGTGAGTGTACGTGTGTGTGTATGTGATGTGATATGTGTGTGTGTGTGTGTGTGTGTGTATATGTGATGTGATATGTGTGTGTGTGTGTGTATGTGATGTGATATATGTGTGTGTGTGTGAGTTGATGACTTTATAGCCGATCCTCGCATCAAACTGTCGTGTACAATGTGGGCGCGTTAGTCTGCCGTTCACAAGGTGGTAAATAATGGCTGCGGGCGCACGGGTTTGAGGTCATCGCGTTTGGCACCGAGGTCAGCTGTACGCTGTTCCTCGAAGACGGTAGTAGTGAGCGTACGAAAGTAATTCTTGGAGATATTTCATCATCATCATCATCAGCCTATCTCAGTCCACTGCTGGACATAGGCCGCTCTCAATGTTCGCCACCTTGATCGACAATGCGCTTCTCGCATCCAGCACTTGCCAGCCGTTCTGCGCAAATCGTCACACCACCTGACCACAAAAATTTCTACATTCGAGTGTCGATCGCCATAGCAAATGCCATACTTCGCATAGTGTTGTTAGTTTCATAGATAAGTATTGTTAGTGAATTCGGGTGTGAGTCTTGTACAAAAACTGTTTGTCGGCAGGCTGCAGACAAACATCCTGCTGAAACAGCTGGCGGAGTTGGTGTTCGTGCAGCTGTACGGGACCAACCGGCGCGCAGGAGACGAGAGTCCGACGCCTCTGCCGCCCTCCGCGCCCTCGTTACTGCCTATGCCCGAGGGTAAGAGGCCTTTTGTTTATTTGTAGGCTTACATCGTGACCCAGAACTAGCCCCTAAACCCGACGGTTGGTCCCCACGCCGCTGCCCTCTGCACCCTGCTGCTGCCCATGGCCGAGGGTTAAACCAGTCTGTAGCTGTACAAGTTGTGTAGAATCATTAAGTTGTGTAGAATCATTCGTGGACCCACACTTCTCCAGATTTTGTGAAGCTGACGAGAACACCGAGGAGTTTAGTGGGATAACCTGGCTCCACACACCGCCGTCTGCCCCCCTGTGGCAAATGGTGAAGGTCCGAAGGGATTCTCCTCGAAAAAAAAAAAAAAAAGTCTGTAGTTGTACGGGACCAACCGGCGCGCAGGAGACGAGAGTCCGTTACTGCCTATGCTCGAGGGTGAGACGAACTTTTTTTATAAGAAGAGCCTTCAGGATAACTGATGGTAAGCGGTCGTGAGGTCCGAGGTTTTGCTTATTCTAGGCTTTTGTGGCGGTATAACAGCGGCTTCTCATGGCCTAAGATCCCGCTATACAACGACCTTCACCGAAACGTTTATTGGATGAATTTTATACTAGCTGTGCTGGCGGCGTCGCACGCGTGGATATCGGTTTTCCAAAAAAAACCGACTTCCATAAAATGGTACCTAAATTTGAAGTTTGACTTTTAGTTGTTTGCCACTTAGGGCAAACATCTGGAGGAACCCTTAATCGCTACGCTGGGCAGGCGGGTTGGCGATCGCAGGGCGTAGCTTCTCGCTCCGGTGACGCTGCTGCTCGTCATCTGCCTGTGATATTTAGCTTTGCCTTCTATCGTGAGTCGTGACGGTTATACCGCCACCAGTCGGTTTGCCAGAGCCTCGTTTGTTGTTGGGCGGGGTCGGCACAGCTAACGTAACCCCGTCGTTCCAGGCCTGGACGCGATGCCGGACTACCCCGCGTTCACGGACCTGTCGCACCTGGTCTGGATCAACAGCCACCTGCCGCAGAAGCACCAGCACAAGTGGCGGTTCCTGTTCTCCTCGCACATACACGGCGAGTCCTTCTCCACCATGGCAGGTCGGTGCAGTACCCCCCATTTTATGTTTCGGGGAAAATGTGTATGTGGGACTCACGTTGCTCTCGAAACGAGATGGTGGGTAGGCAGGGAATACCCACAAAAACCTGCCCCCCCCCCCCCCCCCCTCTACCACCAAACGATCGTTCGTTGAACGGATCGCGTAATTTTGCTAATAAATCTCTCTCATTTGTCCCTCCCGTATTCTTATATATGAATTAAAGTAATTAAAATCGACTTTGACAAATTTTGTTCGTATATTCGAACACGGGAGGAAAAAATGAGAGGTATTTATGGGGCAAAAATACGCGATCCGTTCAACGATCGATCGTTTTCGTTTTTGGTGGTAGAGGCCCAGACACGGACCATCAAGCGCCTTAGGGGTGCTAATAAGGGTCCTAGGAGATCCATCATCATCATCAGCCCACATCAGTCCACTGCTGGACATAGGCCTCTCCCAAGGTCCATACTGCCAATTAAATGGGTTTTGGTCTACAGGTTAAGCATACAAATACCAAGCAATAATCCGTACTATGATTTTATTTAAACTTGAGCAGAGTTACAAAGATTAGAATTGTAATCAAAGAATTTTCAGTTATTATTCCTCTTTCCCAATACCAAATTTAGCTAGGCCGTAGGCCGAGATGCGTCAACAAAGGCCGCGCATATAGCGTAGAGCAACCTAGCTTTAACCAATCACACCCAAAGCATAAGTTAATTATTTTGTCTCGTGTAAATGTGTAGTTTTCCACCACCAGGTCGCATCCAGGACCAGGGCCCTTCCATCCTCATAATCGAAGACAACAGCGGCCACATCTTCGGCGGCTATGCGTCCGCGTCGTGGACCATGGGCCCCACCTTCACCGGCTCCGACGAAGCCTTCCTCTTCGCGCTGGCGCCCAAGATGCGCGTGTACCCCGCCACCGGCTACAACGACCACTACCAATACCTCAACCATCACACCAAGACGCTGCCCAATGGCCTGGTGAGTGCGATGCGGCCTTAGGCCTCAGGCCTAAGGTCTCAGGCCGCGATGCGCGTCTACCCGCCACCGGCTACAATACAAAAATATTTTATTGGAACCAATACAAATTGTTTACAAATAAAAAGACGTACGATAACAGCTGTATTAGTTAGGGAAACTATGTTACAGGCATTAACATTACCAGTACTATTCTTTGTATTTCTTTACAGCCCATCTCGAGCCCGTCTGCGTAATAGTTTTAATTTTATCTCCTTGGTCCTCCCGTCCTCTCTCTTTTGACCTCTCTGTTTCTGTTCTCTCTTTCTGTATTTTCCTCTCCCTTTTTATGTCTTTATGGTTTTTCATTTCCCCCTCTTTCCCTTCCTTCTACTTTCTTTCTTCTCTCATTTCTCTCTCTATGTCCGTTCCTTCTTCTCCGTCCCTCTCTTTCTCTTTCCGTTCCTTCTTCTTTTACATTGTGCGTTTCTTCTCCTCTTTGTGTATTTCTGTTCCTTCCTCTCTCTCTCTCAGTCTTTTCTTTCCTCCCTCTTTTTCTGTCCCTTTTTGTTCCTTCCTCTCTATATAAATAACCCAAGACCCAAGACATGCCACGCTGGGCCACACAGCGCCACCTAGCCCCAAACTAAGCCGAAGCCTGTACTATGGGTACTAGACAACTGATAAACTTACTTAGATACTTTTTTTTGTAAATAAATACATATTACAGACATATCAGACTGTTCAAGGCCAAACGGACCGTTAAAACTTGGCTACTAGACTTAAACTACCTGGACACGGAAAAACTACTCCCTTGACCCTCCACGCAGACACGCAGACAAAATCTAATACATGTACACTAACAAACACACACTCACACACACATAACATATAAGTACACTTTCATCTACACTCATACACATGCACGTTTTTAACATTTTCTTTCTGTTTTGTTCATTTTAATTCCCTTCTTTTTTTTTTTTTTTGTATTGTAAAATTTGTAACCCATTACGGCACAATTTCCTTACTGTTACTGTGTTCACTAGACATATTGTAGGCAAAAGACGAAGCGTCAAGACTGGAATGTAATATTTTTATTAATATCACTCACCGACTCCTGCGACACAGGCCTGCGAGCCTAGTGCAGGAGTTACTGTTACCTTATTATGTTTCCTGTACTTGGCAATAAAGAATTTATTTATTTATTATTATTATTATATCTCCACTTCTTGTTCCCTAGGATCTCTTATATTTGAGGTTACATACCAGTCGTTACAACAAACCGTCCCGTTCCAGATAATGGGCGGCCAGTTCGAGTTCGGCGGCATCTGGGTGAGCGCGGACCCGTTCGGCGAGGGCGCGTGCGCGGAGTCGTGCAGCACCTTCCGCGGCTACAAGCGGCTGTCGCGCGACGCCGCCTACCGCGTGCGCAGCCTCGAGATGTGGGGCGTCGGCCAGCCGCCCGCCCCCGCCAAGGACGAGGTCACACACACACCATGCGTCTATATACACTGTGTGGCACATCCGCGGCTACAAGCGGCTGTCGCGCGACGCCGCCTACCGCGTGCGCAGCCTCGAGGTGTGGGGCGTCGGCCAGCCGCCCGCCCCCGCCAAGGACGAGGTCACACACACACCATGCGTCTATATACACTGTGTGGCACATCCGCGGCTACAAGCGGCTGTCGCGCGACGCCGCCTACCGCGTGCGCAGCCTCGAGATGTGGGGCGTCGGCCAGCCGCCCGCCCCCGCCAAGGACGAGGTCACACACACACCATGCGTCTATATACACTGTGTGGCACATCCGCGGCTACAAGCGGCTGTCGCGCGACGCCGCCTACCGCGTGCGCAGCCTCGAGGTGTGGGGCGTCGGCCAGCCGCCCGCCCCCGCCAAGGACGAGGTCACACACACACCATGCGTCTATATACACTGTGTGGCACATCCGCGGCTACAAGCGGCTGTCGCGCGACGCCGCCTACCGCGTGCGCAGCCTCGAGATGTGGGGCGTCGGCCAGCCGCCCGCCCCCGCCAAGGACGAGGTCACACACACACCATGCGTCTATATACACTGTGTGGCACATCCGCGGCTACAAGCGGCTGTCGCGCGACGCCGCCTACCGCGTGCGCAGCCTCGAGGTGTGGGGCGTCGGCCAGCCGCCCGCCCCCGCCAAGGACGAGGTCACACACACACCATGCGTCTATATACACTGTGTGGCACATCCGCGGCTACAAGCGGCTGTCGCGCGACGCCGCCTACCGCGTGCGCAGCCTCGAGGTGTGGGGCGTCGGCCAGCCGCCCGCCCCCGCCAAGGACGAGGTCACACACACACCATGCGTCTATATACACTGTGTGGCACATCCGCGGCTACAAGCGGCTGTCGCGCGACGCCGCCTACCGCGTGCGCAGCCTCGAGGTGTGGGGCGTCGGCCAGCCGCCCGCCCCCGCCAAGGACGAGGTCACACACACACCATGCGTCTATATACACTGTGTGGCACATCCGCGGCTACAAGCGGCTGTCGCGCGACGCCGCCTACCGCGTGCGCAGCCTCGAGGTGTGGGGCGTCGGCCAGCCGCCCGCCCCCGCCAAGGACGAGGTCACACACACACCATGCGTCTATATACACTGTGTGGCACATCCGCGGCTACAAGCGGCTGTCGCGCGACGCCGCCTACCGCGTGCGCAGCCTCGAGGTGTGGGGCGTCGGCCAGCCGCCCGCCCCCGCCAAGGACGAGGTCACACACACACCATGCGTCTATATACACTGTGTGGCACATCCGCGGCTACAAGCGGCTGTCGCGCGACGCCGCCTACCGCGTGCGCAGCCTCGAGGTGTGGGGCGTCGGCCAGCCGCCCGCCCCCGCCAAGGACGAGGTCACACACACACCATGCGTCTATATACACTGTGTGGCACATCCGCGGCTACAAGCGGCTGTCGCGCGACGCCGCCTACCGCGTGCGCAGCCTCGAGGTGTGGGGCGTCGGCCAGCCGCCCGCCCCCGCCAAGGACGAGGTCACACACACACCATGCGTCTATATACACTGTGTGGCACATCCGCGGCTACAAGCGGCTGTCGCGCGACGCCGCCTACCGCGTGCGCAGCCTCGAGGTGTGGGGCGTCGGCCAGCCGCCCGCCCCCGCCAAGGACGAGGTCACACACACACCATGCGTCTATATACACTGTGTGGCACATCCGCGGCTACAAGCGGCTGTCGCGCGACGCCGCCTACCGCGTGCGCAGCCTCGAGGTGTGGGGCGTCGGCCAGCCGCCCGCCCCCGCCAAGGACGAGGTCACACACACACCATGCGTCTATATACACTGTGTGGCACATCCGCGGCTACAAGCGGCTGTCGCGCGACGCCGCCTACCGCGTGCGCAGCCTCGAGGTGTGGGGCGTCGGCCAGCCGCCCGCCCCCGCCAAGGACGAGGTCACACACACACCATGCGTCTATATACACTGTGTGGCACATCCGCGGCTACAAGCGGCTGTCGCGCGACGCCGCCTACCGCGTGCGCAGCCTCGAGGTGTGGGGCGTCGGCCAGCCGCCCGCCCCCGCCAAGGACGAGGTCACACACACACCATGCGTCTATATACACTGTGTGGCACATCCGCGGCTACAAGCGGCTGTCGCGCGACGCCGCCTACCGCGTGCGCAGCCTCGAGGTGTGGGGCGTCGGCCAGCCGCCCGCCCCCGCCAAGGACGAGGTCACACACACACCACTTTACTTGCCCGTTGTCACAGCGACTTGGACTTCTCTTTCGCTTTCCATCAGGCGTAGTTAAGCCATTATATCGAGCTACTATAAAAAAAAAACCCTATACCCATATTCCTGTTTCCTCATCCTGTATCCCTGTCCTCTCCCCAGCCGTCCGCCAGGAGCGTCCTGGAGTCACACAAGTCGGAGTACAAGATGCTCCAGATGATGGGCAAGCCCATGGGGCCGGATTAGGCCGTGTGGTATTGCTATTTCTATGTCGGTAGTTAGTATTGGTTTGACGTAGCGATACAAGTGTCTCCGATCACAAATAGACGTGTCCAGTGTGACCCAAAAATATAGCAAGGAGATAAATAAAACAAAAAGTTCCAAGCTAATAAAGAGTGAGTGTATTTGCACCTTATCGACTCCCTTAGTATAATTCACGGAAACGTAATGCACTCGCGGTTTAATATGGGACAACGCCATCTATTGGTTGAACTAAAAACTAAAGTAAATTATACCGAATATACAATTGATTTTGTAGTTAATCTTAGCATGTAGTTAGTGTATTTTAAGTAAATTACATATATAAATTTGGATATTAGACAAGACGCTTTTACAAGTTATGAAGTTAATGACCCGTTCAAGTATTACGCTTGCAATTTTGTTCATTCTATTTTTATTATTGTACTTTAATGTTGTAATTCCAAACTAGCCCCATTGCATACCATCTCTTTGGACACCTGCAGAGATAATCATTATCAGCCTATTTTAGTCCACTGCTGGACATAGGCCTCTCCAGTTGTTCGCCACTTAGGGCAAACGTCTGGAGGATATAGGTACCCATAATCGCCACGCTGGGCAGGCGGATTGGCGACCGCAGGGCGTAGCTTCTTGCTCCGGTGACGCTGCTGCCCGTCATCGGCCTGTGGTATTTAGCTACGCCTTCAATTGTGATGGTTATACCGCCACCAGTCGGTTGCCAGCGCCTCGTTTGTTATTCGGCAGGATGCACCACGGGCAGGTGAGGTTGGCTTGGAGCGAAATGATGATAGGCCGCTCTCTTACAATCCCGCAGAGATAATGGGAATAGCTGAAAATCAGCGCTATCCGGGATAAGGTTCCCCAGACAGCACAAGCTGAGCTATCTAGGGAGATAGACCTTGTATATGTACTTTGCATCTAGCAAAGGGTTGCTAGATGCAAAGTACATATACATATTATTAGGTTAAGTTATTATAATTATTGATCAATTATTATGTATCTACCCAATTTAGCAAAAAACGTTATTTCATTTCAATAGTTTATGTATTATTAGATGTAATTAATTACCCGTGGAGATTTTTGACATAAACGTTGCTACTTTTTTTGATATTTTTGACATAAACGAATATCTAACATTTTACTTTTTTTCTCCAGGACGAGCGTGACGTCAGCATCCTGGACACCAACCCGGAGGCCAAGGCGATCCTGGACATGGCCGGGAAGACGCGCCACAGCGAGGGCATCCGGGAACCGCCGCCCTTATAAGCGCAATAAGTACCTTATCCCGTACTTTTTTTAGGCTGCGGTCCCACTGAGGCGAAGTAGAGCGGGGAGGAGACGGCCTTTGCAGCGATTAACCAATCAGGCAGGCTCGGTGACTCGTTTGGTAGTGACCTCTGCCCTCTGAGCCAAGGGTCGTGGGTTCGATTCCCGCACAGTACAAACATTAGTGATCATGAACATGTCTATTTGTATTGGTCTGGGTGTTTTCTATGTACAATATTATGTATTAATTTACAAAAAAAAATGTATCTAAGTAAGTTTATCAGTTGTCTAGTACCCATAGTACAAGCTTTGGCTTAGTTTAGGGCTAGATGGCGCTGTGTGGCATGTCTTGGGTTATTTATATTTTTTTTTTTGACTAGCCTCTACTGTCCCACTGCTGGGCAAAGGCCTGCCCCAGTTTTTTCCACTCCTCCGCGGGATTTATATATTTAAAAAAAAAAATTACTTGGCTTGTAATCCACATCTCTTGGGTTTAAATCATGTGATTTCGACTCTACTCCATTTCAGTAGAACCGTATCCTTATTCCTGACTTTTCCATAGATGAGTTAGCTCTGCGCTTGACAATGTAACCATATTATGGTACATGACTATATTTGATTTTGTTATAAATGTACCTTAGGGCTTTGAAACCAGACATAATAGAAAAACTTTTGACTGGAGACCCCGGTCAATACAAGCCTCGGTCGCATCTTCTAGTGTTTCAATTTAAGTTTAATGCTTACGCTGTACCTAATTTTTACCAAAAACACATTCACATTTTGTCATTTACTTTATTATTTATTGTCATTTTGTCTGAGAATAATTGTATATTCAGAAGCAGTAATATGATGACTCGTAAATTCTTATAAAGCACTCTAGTAAAAGAGAACATCGTATAATATCGGAACATCTTAGTTGTTTGAATGATATACCTACCTACAATTTACCATCAATTATATACCTACCTAGATTAGATTACATTACATTTAAATTTTTAATTTCATTAAAACCGATTAATAATAGTCCGTCAATTGACTAGCATAATTCGTGGCTTCACGTCTAAAAAATGACGTAATCATGTTTTGACAACTACCTAAAAGTATATCAATTTACTTGACAGATCAGACACATCCCCCTTTTTCGCTTCATGTAATATTGATGACATGTCATTTATTATTATGTCAAGGTTCATATTATTGCTTTTGACTATATGAGATTAAGGATTTACACTTAAATGACTGTGTTTCCACCCGGCAAAAAGAATAAAATTCAAATACGAGTATAGGCTTTAAATATTGCTCTTTAGATATTATTTATTTTACATTGGCGTCATAAATTAGCAGACAGGCTGTCAGACGGCTCGGTGTCATTGTAAAATATATCTAAAGAGCCATACTTAATGTCCATGTTTGAATTTTATTATTTTAACCAGTTGGGAGCAGAGTCGTTTAAGTGCGTATAACCTTTAGTGGCATCGCCTTGGTGCCCTAATGAAACAGAGCCGTGTATGCCTAGTCATTGAAGTGGCTGTAATGTGTGCACCAAACGTAATTATACGGTTTTGTATAAATTAAGTAATTACTTTTATATGAGGGAGTGTAACGTTAACACCTTTTGTAAAAGTGGTCTTATTATTGAACCTTGCGAGACACCAAGTTAGAAGCTAGCTTAAATGAATAATCGTGCGCTGTCCATAGTTGACTTTGTGCTCATCATCAGCTTATTCTAGTCCACTGCTGGACATAAGCCTCTCCAGTTGCTTGTCACTATGGGAAAAAAATGTTTAAGTTAATATTACATCAAACACAAAAGTACATAGTTTTGAACACCACTCGAATTAAATTGAAGACTAATTTTTTTTGAAACCAAATGAATCTTCATCGTTTTTCTGTCACAATAAAACATTACAAATATTATTTAGTTATAAACAGCAACAGTTACATTGCGAATGTATAGTTCGCATTATATTTTTCTAACTCAATCAAAGATATGTAAAGATCCATCCTTCAAATATCTTAACATTTGTTTGGATATTTAGAAGTGTTTATTATTTTCCAAGCGTTCGTAAAATAATGGTATTTTCAACTATGGACAGAGTGCGCATAAAATGATATCTGTATCAGTAATACGGGTGATAATAAATTAATCTATTTTGAAATATAACATACAAGATCTTTTTTTTATTTATTTATTTATTTAAAAAGGAACACCAACAGTATACATACAAAAACATTACTTAAAAACAAAGACTCAGCTTATGGTATAGGGCTTGCATATATAGGTACCTTTTAAAGGTGCTCACAACATTTATAATAAAATTTGTGTAAAACAATTATCTTTTGATTATATGTATTAAATCGACGACGATATTTTTGAAACAAGTCAAATATTTTAAATGAGCATTTCGAAAATGTCTTATCACCCGTGTTAGTGATAATTAATTTATAAAACTTGATAGTAATTTTTCATTGAAATCGTAGGTATATTTATTTATCTTTAACTAGTCAACGCTGTGAATATAAAGAATAATAACTATATTTATTATTAAAATAAAAAGTAACTTATTTATTTATATCGTTAATTATACAGAGGTTCAATTGAATATTCGAATTAGTCTCTGTATATAATTAAAGTGCCAAGATATTTCAAGTCTAGTTAGTTCGCACTAAAACGACGTTGTTCTATGTTATTTTATTTATTCCAAATTACATATTTTTGACGTAGTTAAAGAATTAATAATTGTGAATACCATCTTTGAATCTCTATTGATAATAATAAAATATCCTAGAGAGTATTTTGTCGATAAATATTTATCAACCGAATAAGAAAAATCCTTTGACTGATTTTTCATGTAGCAGATAAAGTTTGTGAGACTGTAGAAAGGTTTGATGAACGATTGCTTACCAAAAGTCTTGTTCTATTCGGTAAGAAAGAATATAATACTAAATAAGGTCCTGTTATGGCTAATTGACCTTTTATCAGTCTGTTAAAGTCGATTCAGCCAATTCAGACATTATACATATCTTATTATTTTTATATTTAGGTACATACACATATTAATATATTTCAAACAAAGCTTGATATTTTCTGCAGCACAATGTCGCGACATTCCTGTCATTTCGTACGCATGTAGGTACGCCTTCGGTGCAGCGCAGACTGCACACTTTTTGTGCGATAGAGTCTGCGTCTGAGACATTTAAAAAGAGCGTCTAGGTCTGCCGACAGAATGATCGAAGATGTGCGTCGTGTGCGTTGAGTCTGTGAAATATCCGCGAAAGATTTTTGCGCGTCGTGTGCGTTACTGCATATAATTGCAAAAAAATGCATTTATTTATTTATTTATTTAAGGAATAACAACAGCCACACAATTGAGACTAAAACCAATTTGTTTACATAAAATTACTTAGGCCAAAAACGGTTATTCACAACTTGTTTACATTAATATGCTTAACTTATTATTAACCGACTTCGAAAAAAGGAGGAGGTTCTCAATTCGTCTCTATGTATAATATTTTTTTTTATGTATGTTCACCGATATCTCCGTCAATTATGAATGGATTTCAAAAATTTTTCGACAGTTCGATAGAGGACACTTCCGAGGTGGTCCCATTATCACCAAGTCAGGATCTGATGATGGGATCCTGGAGAAATTGAGGGCATCAACCGAAAATTGTATGCTCATATGGTGTTTTTGTTACGTAATCATATTTTACTCAGGTATATGCTTCCGGGCGTCAACATCTGGTGCTGATGATGAAGCCACAGAACTCCTTAACGGTTAGGAGTTAGGGGACAGTACTGCATCACGGATAGTCTGTCGTCTGCGCTGCCCCTTCTTCTACGCTTTATGTGTTATTATAAGATATTTGTATATTATAATTATTTTAACGTGCTATAGTAGATTTTTATTCTACAGACATTTCAAATACATCATTATGATTTGGTCTTATATAGAAGTATAAATGAGAATGTCTTAGGCCCAACTTTTCAATTCATCGATTTTAATCAGTCATAGGTATTGTCTACGTTAGGTATATATCTGTAAACCGCACAATATTATACTTATGAAATTCTAGTTATTATATCTATCTATCTATATTATTATGTACAACTTTTATAATAGTTACCACAAACGAATAAATAATTCGATGACTTATGATTAGTAATAATAAAACTGCCAATTTTTTATAGTATTGATAGATAGGTGATTATTGTGTAATTACTCGAATCAAATATCGTGTTACCTTACATGATTCCACTGTCTTTTGTCCTAGCTAATTCAAATCATAGTAAACTAATTTTGTATAGCTTTTAAGCGGTATCTAGCATTAATTTTGGTGCAAGAGAGTAAGATAGTTATTGCGAGATAACAAGGTTAAACGAACTTTCAGGTTCAATTCTCGATTGGGTCTAATCAGAAAAAGTATCCAATTTTGCTGAGGTCTGGGTGTTCTGGGAGACACCAGACATTTAGCCATCATTTGATACTTATAGTACAGGGTACAGAATGTCTGTTAAACCTTACCATTTGTCCTAATTACTACCAAATGATGTCTCATAGAAGACATCTCCCAGAACGCCCAGACCCGAATCTATTTAGTTTCCTAAGTTGAGTCGACTAAGAATCGATCGATTATTGTATTTTCAAGAGATACTGCTTAATCTATCTGTTAATTGTACAGACTGCCACACATCGGCTTGTCCTTTTTTGACAGATGCTGTCAAATTTCCCCAACTGTCAATTTTCAACTGGTTAAGCGTAGTTTATTGGGTGATCTAGATTTTTCTGGAAATTTAATAGAATAAGGTAGGTTGATGCGTGGCTGTCTGTACCATATGGGTACCTTCATCTTTTTTTATTACGATTGACGATTATTTAGTATATAATACGCAATAATAATTGCCTTATGGTCGAAAAATATATGTAGTAGTGAACTTTTCTCTTTTTCACATAATTGTTCGTACGTGCAACGCTCTAGCTATGTGAAATGTGTCGATTAAGGCATTATTAGATTAGATTAAGCGTATTCTGAGACATATGGCGTAGGTTCACGGATCAGAGGGCAGGGCAGTTGAGATAGACGTAGGCCCCTTCTCGTGATTGTGTCACACATGCATTTTTTGTTTTAAACAAAATCTGCTCTGCCCTGCGATGTGTGAACTTGCCGTCTCAACATACGCTTAACCTGATGTATCCCGAAGTGTGTGTGGTCCGGCAAAACTGTTGAATCTCTTGAAGCTTATTATATGTGTGGATACGAAATGTAAGCCACAGGGTCAGTCCATTTACATCCAGCCTGAATCAGTGAGTCGTTAGATTTGAATTCCCAACCAGAACAAACATTCATGTGATGGACATTTTGTTTGGACCTCTCTCATCATTGCTCACTCAATCCACATGCACACTTTGGATCTTTAAATTTTGGTATATTATTTAGTTGTTCGGATTCCCTACTTTATAATGCATGTTGAGTATAATTACAGTTACATGTATGTGGTATGTGACGAATGATAGTTTTTACCGCTAAAGGTTTTGTATAGAAGTATATCTATCTCTAAAATTAAGTTATTCCATGTTTCTACTGAAGTCAAAAGATTCGACACATTTTGCCAGAGACACACAAGATCCCAAACGCTTAGTGTACCTATATCCATAGTGGTTCTAAGTTGTACATATTGTATTTATTTATTTAGTTTCTTGTAATAAATAAATCGTAAATACAAATTTCATGTTTTATTGCATAGACATTATTATTATTATTCAGATACAATATGTGTTTGTTTTATGGTGCAGAGTTTTAGTGGTTGTTTGACAGATAGGATTAAGTTTTGGTTTAACCCTAGGCGCGCACTGGTGACTTTTTATCAGTGACGAGTCGTTTCATCTCTTTTGCACTTTTAAAATGAGAAGAATAGAGATATCTGTCATGGTGACAAAAAGTCACCAGTGCGCGCCTAGGAAACGTGTAGTCGTTTGTACCTTCAAATTTCATTTTCGTAAATGCTTCTTGAACTCTACCATTGAAGCTTTAAAACAAAGTAAGGTGATACAATAAAACAAAATATATTTGGGCAACCGTTTATTTTATAAGTCGCCTATGCTTACTAGCAAAGTTGTCTTTATTAACCTAATATATAAAGATCGTCCACGGACGCGTGCGTCGCAACAAGACGCAATATCTTTCTATCCACAATTTTTACACAAAATCAACAGCCGGCACTAGGGCGATCCCACCGAAACTAATCACTACACAAAAATATATCTCAAGAGATTATAAACAATATAAAATAGACGTTCGTCTAAATAATAATTAAAAAGCTTTGCTTTAAATTTCAAGTCATGGAGTTTGACAGGACATAATTAATTTGTATTCAACATACAGATGTGTGCGGTCTAATTAAGTGACATGTTAAATTAGTTAATTAGATAAGAACATTGTAAAATACTAAATCACAATTTTACGACCCCTGATAGTAGCCTAACGGTGATGTGGGAAATGCGTTGAAGTAAATAAAAAGTGATATTCATAATTCGTAGATGCTTTTAGAATTGATGAGGCATGAATGACTAACTGCCATCTGTAAAAGCAGGTGAACTGATACATCCAAATAAAAAGCTATAAAAATGTATATTTATAAGCAAAATGCATTTTTCCATATTACGGATCGGGACAGACTTGAGCTGGATGTCTACTGAAGCGGAGCGAGGCAGAGAAAATGAAACGGCAATAAGAGCGGAGATTTTATGCAATTCTATTGGTTGATTATGCCTCGCTCCGCTTGTCGACAGGCCGCCTTATCACCGGCAACTATCGTAGGCACCACTCGATAAAATACTTGAGATCTTAACAATAAACATAGCTTCAGTCGCCCGCCCCCCGCCCACCCCTCGGCAAAAGCCTCCTAAGGTCTTGTACTTAGCACACATATACAACCCTAAAGAAAAATATATCTTCAATCATTGCCACATAATTTCTATCAACTATTTATAAAGAATATATCAGTCCCTATATTTCAAAGGTTCATATATATTTTATTAAAATTAACGTTACACACAATGTTATTATTATAATCAGCTAGTACTGAGCTCAAACCAAACATGTTACAGGCACTGTTCGCTAAGCTACTTTTAAAAAAATATTTACAATGCTTACATTAACATAATCAATATTAAAAAGTAAATTACAGTTAGATGATACACATTTCATTGAATAAATCTATTATGATCGTTTTGTGAGTAAAATTTTCACTGTTGAATAGTTCAACAAAAAAAAGGCATTAGGAACGCAAAATGCAGACTTATAATGATAAATCTTAAGAGTTCATAAACCTAAATAGTTGGAAGCGTACCAAAGATCAACTTGGTCCAAATATGTTCATACCTTTCGTGCCTTGAAGAAATAATTAGTAAGAAGAAGCATAGTGCGATGATAATAGTGAAAATTATAATTATTTGTCGTATCAGTAAGTGGAGCTTAGAATAAATGAAACAGGTTTCACACATCACCAACCATAATCGATACTACATGATGTACTGTGTTCAGAGATTTAAGCTAACTGTCGTGAAAACAGACACAATAGAAAAAGTATTGTTTACCGGTCACCAGTGACCTCCGGGACAGTTAACGTACTATGAATATGAATCTAAGTACCTAATCCAACTGAAGAACCTTACTATAAACAAGTAAATAGAAGATAACCCATTTATGAGTGAAGTGAAATCGCTGAACACAGTCCCACACAACTTGAGTAAATATAATTAGCTATGTATATTTTGCTATAATTTAAGAAACCAGTTAATAATCAGAGATTATATAGGGCAGGTAAGAGGCTACACACAAGAGTTATAAATGCCTTGTAGACTGGTTGCCAGAGAGACAGTTTTAGCAACCAAGATATAGACAGATAAGGTTCTTTAGGCGGGGCGTGAAACGGCATCTCAGTGGACCTTCAGGGTGAGGGCGACAGGCGCAATGGGTTTGTTCTGTTGTGCCTGTCGACCTGACTTTTGGACCTCACGACCGCTTACCATCAGGTGGAGTGAGGTGACCCTGAAAGCTCTTCTTTTAAAAAAAAAAGACAAGTGAGCCTTCTGCCCCACCCAATGAACTGAGCAACTTTAATTGATTATATCAACCTGCTGTGTAGCCCCCAGAATTATCCCATAGCTTTGGTAAAATCAATCTTAAGGGGCCATCCGAAAATTACGTCGCACTTAATAGACTTCCGACCAGAGCGGCGCCAGCGACACTAATGCAGCGATAGTAACGCGGCGATAGAATAGGGAATATGCATGAAAAATAGTTTCAGGTATTTACTAATTTATCGTAAAATAGATCAAAATCTACTACGAACAGTGAAAACAAAATCAAAATTGGTTGAAAAATGGGCGAGATACAGTCATTGAAAGTGAATATATCCGTCTCTCTCTCGCGAAACAGATTTTTCTATGGAGTTAGTACGGCGCTCACGGTACGTGACGTCATCCGCCGCGTCGGATCTCTCTGTCTAATCAATAACTTTAACGCTTTATAACTCGCTTAATAGAAAAGATAGTTTAAAAATTCTTCGATATTTATGTATCTGGAAGATAAAAGATCTCAATAAATCCATAAAAAAAAGTCATGCATATTCCCTATTATGCTGTACGGAAATGTATGAACTAACGTTCGTACGCGGCGTCACTGACGCGGCGACAGTCGCGGCTATCACTATCTATACTATCGCTCTATCGGAGGAGCTCGGTGGCGCCGCGGTCTTGTTCGCTTAACAATGATCGCAAATGTTGTGCAACCATTGGCGCGGTCAATCCGATGATGGGTGACCAAAATTTGACACCGATTTCCTCCGTGCTTCGGAAGGCGCGTTAAGCTGTTGGTCCCGGGGGCTATCTTTACCAACTCAGATAGCAGTCGTTACATCATATCAGAGATGATGATAACTCTGACGCCTAAACTGGGAATGGGTATAGCTTACCCTAAGTGTTGCGGAGGTCTGATGGCAGTCGCTCTGTGTAAAAGCTTAGCCCTCGCCAAATCACTCAGTTTAGGAAGCCGACCCTGAGACAATCGGGAAAAAGGCTAGGATGATGATGACTATCGCCGCGTTACTATCGCTGCGTTATTGTCGCTGGAGCTGCTCTGCTCGGAAGTCTGCCTTTAGGAGGAGGGAAGGGAGTCCAAGAAGACATTCAAGAAAGGAGTCCAACAAAAGGAACCAGCTGTCAAAATGAGGGAGAGGGTTCAGTTATCAATTTCGTGTGACGTAATATGTGGATGGCCCCAATCCGCTGTAGAAATACTAAAGAAAAAAAACCCTTATAATTAGTATTTTGATCCGGTTGTGTATTCGCTTCGAGAGCTTGCGACATATCCGATACTTTGTGCAATTGCAGACACATGCTGATAAGTGATCGTTTCCGGCCGATTTCGGCCACGACGACCATTACAACTCCTAGCGGTTGACTAGGTTCGTGCGACGAAGGTGGCTTGTGTAGCCTATCTTCGCAACACAAGTTTATCACAAAGAGACGAGGACGTTTGACAATCAAGACAATGTACCCACGGCAGCGTTGGGGTAGCGACAATATCGGCGATAGCCTGGTCGGGCCCATAATGTGTATGAAGATCAGACGATACCAAATCGTTGTAGTATGCGGACATACATTATATCTTCATCTTTACTTATAATTCTGTACATCCTATCCTACTAATATTATAAACGCGAAAGTTTGTTTGGATAGATGGATGGATGTTTGTTCCACTTTCACGCAAAAACTACTGAACGGATTTCAATGAAACTTTACAGGAATATAGTTTGTACATCAGATTTTCACATAGGCTATGTTTTATACGAATATCACGCGGGCAGAGTCGCGGGCAGCAGCTAGTTGAATATATTTTTAAAATAACTATCAGTGGATGATTAGTAATCAATACTGATGCCAAAAATGCAATTAGTAAAATTTTTGTCTGTCTGTATGTATATCTCCCATTTCGGGAGGTGTGAGTCACACACGGGGGGGGTGGCATGAAGGTGCCTAATGCATTCCCCTCTACAAAAAAAGGGGAGTGCTGGATGCGAGAAGCCCAGAATCGAGCTAAGTGGCGCACATTTGGACAGGCCTATGTTCAGCAGTGGACAGTAATGATGATTATATCCAGTGGCTCAACTATAGGGCGGCAAAGCGACACTGGTCCGACTTTTATATCATCTCTACTATTGGTACTAATTCAACTACTGTAATAGGCTGTTATGGCTAAAAATTGTACTTAGTCCGTCTTTTAGCTTAGTCAAAAATAAAAGACACGTATTTTTCCTTTTTTCATTCAAATAAACAATAGCAAAGATACAAGGCATCAAAAGTAAGGAGTCTTTGACGTCACTCGCTCCCGTAAAAATGCCTCACCGAGTGAAGTCACGTGTAATGTCAACGGGCTATAACTTTGTCATTTTCTAGTCTAATTTACAAATAGAAAATACGTGTCTTTTATTTTAAAATAAGCTAAAAGACGGACTAATCACAATTTTTAGCCATAATAGCCTGTTATTGCTTTAATTCAAAGTATTCCTTTGTTTATCATATCTGTATTGGTAAATATGTATATTGTATTAATTAAAAATCTATTTATTTCTATATATATTGAAATTGCTAAATGTTATTCAAAAATATATTATAAAGTATTTATTTTACAGTTTATCTAATCGTGATGGGGCGACTGCTGCAGACCAGGTTGGTTTGGTTTTAGCAATGTGTGGCGTAACTACTGAATCGGTCGGCAAAATGGCCTTAGAGGAGACCCAGGAGAGACATGTTCATGCACACTAATGCACTGCGCAGGAATCAAACTCGCGACCACTGTGTAAGAGGTAACGTTCTCTGCCACTGAACCAAATTGCACTTCGAAGATGGGCCGTGGAATTCCGAATTGAAATTTAGATTTGAAAAAATAATGCTCTACATGCATACAAAGTGCTCCAGCATTTTATATGTAAGTAGAGCATTATTTTTGCAACGTGTGCGGCCCACCTTATTTCTAAAACGCGCATCAATGTAACCGGGGTGTAATAGGGTATTTCACTATGTTTGATGTTGCATGCTACTTCATGGTTACCAGAAGAAATCCGTAAAATGTGACCTATTTGAGAAATCACAATTAAAATTACTTGCAAAACGGGACGACAATAAGGCTGCAAAATTGATAGAAAAAGACCATATACAAAGTGTAAAATTCATTCAATAATATTATAACATCCTTTAAGTGGCATTAATTGTAACATAATAATATTTTGTTATGATATGAAACCAATTACATAAACGCAATATTTAACATAGCTATCCATCAAACTTTTTATACGAGGCATACGAAATAATATACTAGTGACGTCACTCGGACACAGCCATTTTGTTTGAAGGGTTTTCGGACTCGTCAATTAGTGGTGATTTTAAAATTGTGATAACTCGGAGACTATTAATGTTACGGAACAAATTTTTTCACCAATGATTTTTTAATGAGGTAATCTATCAATAGCAAATCAAAATAAAAAATAGTAAAATAACCCATTATGTCGATGAGATCAGAAACTGACCACTACAGATCTAGAGACAAACATTGCAATTGTGATAATGAGATATGTAGTTAATAGTATTATAACTGCTATTTATCAAGGCTACTTCTTGTCACTAGGTTTTGAACAGGTAATTCTTCAATCTTGTAATCAATTCAATGTATTGCGAATGCATTATCTAACCCCTACACTATTCCTGTTGAATATCAAAATAGAACATGTAATTATCGCAATTTGTACACATAGATATTTATTTACTTCTTAAACTACCACGGCGCAAAGTATTGGTGTATTTGGTGGTTGGACGAGCGGCTCGATAAAAAAAGTCCTTTTCAGACTCTGGTGCCATTTTGCGAATTAGGCAGGCATCATGCGACTAAACTAAAAAAAAGGTAAAAAAAGGAAGTATCACACTTCAAAAAGTAATATTATCGATACCCAAGGCTGCAACTTGTCTGCCCTGACGCAAACTATGAGGCGAAACGCAGTCAAGCGCAAACCCATTTCGAATGATAAAAAAGAACAGAACAGTGTTCGGAAAGACCCCTATTCAGAACATAGTGGATTTCCAGCATATAATCAGTATGGAGGTCTCTGAATCGGCTTCGGACGCAGGTCGGTAGAAGTTAGGAGAATAGGTGGAGGTGGGGTTTCGCGGACGGGTCCGACTGACTTGTGCTTGTGGGTTCTCCCCTCAAACCATGGCTCACCTCACGGCCTGCCCTGCGTCCCTATTAAGTCGTACGCGAGACGAGCTGATGAGGGCGGTTCGTGTGGCTAAATATTGGGCGGAATATTAGATTGCCATAGACAGGATAAGAAGAAGAAGCATGACAGTATAATCTACATGATTTAAGACAACTACTCATTAACCTGTAAAGGTCTGTAAAGAAATCCCAGAGATGAAACTTGAAGTCACATTGCCGACAAATAAACTTTTCGCTTTTTTTTGTAATATGTCCCAAAAAAGTTATTTAAAAAATAAATGCACTGATATTGCACTGAATAAACATAATTTGTCAGATTTGCTTACGTGAACATCTAAACTATACAAAACTCAAAAAAGATATAAAATTTTATTGTGACTTGATAAGTCGCCCTAGATTTTAAGCTAAATGGTCATGAGACACAATAGAAATCTGTTGTTATCGTCGTATATAAGTGTCACTGGCGTACAAAGGGTTAAGAAAGCCAAGTTAACTTGCCTACATTGTTGCGACCAGGAATCGAACCTTCCCTTTCCGTTAGCCACTATAACGACTATTGGAGACAAAATTGAAGCTGAATTCAACTCTATTTCAATGAAATAAGGTGTATTATAATATGTCAAAAAATATTATACATACAGACGAATTGAGAACCTCCTCCTTTTTTCGAAGTCGGTTAAAAAGTCCATCACAACCCGTCTGGTTCCAGAATCATGACTGCTTGATATTTTCAAGTTTCGCATCGATTCGCGTTGCTGCATTAAAATTTGTCGTTAACATAGGACAGTGGGTAAGCGCTGGCGGGCAGCGCTAGCCGCCCGGTAAGCGCATTAAGTTTAGGATAAGTGCTGAAATGTTAGGCATGGTGTCAAATCTGCAGGAAACATTTAGAGTCCAGGCTCTGATATCACTCACATGTCAAAACGACTATCGGAAGTCTTTGGGCACACCCAGCGCGTCCGGTCTGTAGCCTCAGTGACCGGGGTCGCCCTGAAGCCTTAGGCCTGGCCTGCAGGGCTTTTAGAGGCCTTAGGCCCACGGCCTGGCTCGCAGGGTGCCCTGAGGCCTTAGGCCAACGGCCAGGCCCGCAGTACATCCTGGGGACTTAGGCCCACGGCCTGGCCCGCAGTACATCCTGGGGACTTAGGCCCACGGCCGCGGAGCCCGGCCTAAGGCCTTACACCGAAGGCCTATTGGAAGTCCGCGAGCGATTGCCGCCAGGTGGCGTGGAACGGGATGCGCAACAGCTTCAGTTTGGTGTTCGGCAGCTGCGCCGACAGTAGTCTTTGTAGCGTTGGCAGCGGGAGGATCTCCACCTGGAAGGAGGTGCTTCAGGTTAATAAGGATTTTTGTAAGAATAGGCCTGTTGCCGTGAAAAATGTAATTAGTCCGTCTTTTAGATTGTTCGAAAACAAAAGGCACGTATTTTTTCATTTGTAAATTAAACCAAACATGACAAATATATAGCCCGTTAAAATTACGCGTGACGTTAAACAGTGGGAGTTTTTTCACCACTGAGTGACGTCAAAGACCCCGCACTCCGAAATTTTGATGCCTTGTATCTTTGTTATTTTTTGCTTAAATGAAAAAAGGAAAAATACGTGTCCAATATATTTTTATATCCTGAAATACGGACTAAATATAATGTAAATATTTTTAACCTGGAAACATCCCTATTACCACTTAATTAAACGTCAATGTGGTTTCCGGATTTAGATAAGGGCCACCCCAACACATCCCGTGGGTGTCATAGAAGACGTCTAAGATAATATCAGGAAACAGGCAGCAGCGTTTACCTAGATACAAATAAAATGCTGGTGGGGGTGTACCTGCGGCGGGCCGGCCACGGTCTGGTGCTCCACGGGCAGCTTGCAGCCGGGCACCAGCTTGAGCACGGGGATGCACTCGCCCACGTCGGCCTGGTGGGGGGTGGCTGGTGGTGGTGGTGGGGGTGTACCTGCGGCGGGCCGGCCACGGTCTGGTGCTCCACGGGCAGCTTGCAGCCGGGCACCGGCTTGAGCACGGGGATGCACTCGCCCACGTCGGCCTGGTGGGGGGTGGCTGGTGGTGGTGGTGGGGGTGTACCTGCGGCGGGCCGGCCACGGTCTGGTGCTCCACGGGCAGCTTGCAGCCGGGCACCGGCTTGAGCACGGGGATGCACTCGCCCACGTCGGCCTGGTGGGGGGTGGCTGGTGGTGGTGGTGGGGGTGTACCTGCGGCGGGCCGGCCACGGTCTGGTGCTCCACGGGCAGCTTGCAGCCGGGCACCGGCTTGAGCACGGGGATGCACTCGCCCACGTCGGCCTGGTGGGGGGTGGCTGGTGGTGGTGGTGGGGGTGTACCTGCGGCGGGCCGGCCACGGTCTGGTGCTCCACGGGCAGCTTGCAGCCGGGCACCGGCTTGAGCACGGGGATGCACTCGCCCACGTCGGCCTGGTGGGGGGTGGCTGGTGGTGGTGGTGGGGGTGTACCTGCGGCGGGCCGGCCACGGTCTGGTGCTCCACGGGCAGCTTGCAGCCGGGCACCGGCTTGAGCACGGGGATGCACTCGCCCACGTCGGCCTGGTGGGGGGTGGGGGGTGGCTGGTGGTGGTGGGGGTGTACCTGCGGCGGGCCGGCCACGGTCTGGTGCTCCACGGGCAGCTTGCAGCCGGGCACCGGCTTGAGCACGGGGATGCACTCGCCCACGTCGGCCTGGTGGGGGGTGGGGGGTGGCTGGTGGTGGTGGGGGTGTACCTGCGGCGGGCCGGCCACGGTCTGGTGCTCCACGGGCAGCTTGCAGCCGGGCACCGGCTTGAGCACGGGGATGCACTCGCCCACGTCGGCCTGGTGGGGGGTGGCTGGTGGTGGTGGTGGGGGTGTACCTGCGGCGGGCCGGCCACGGTCTGGTGCTCCACGGGCAGCTTGCAGCCGGGCACCGGCTTGAGCACGGGGATGCACTCGCCCACGTCGGCCTGGTGGGGGGTGGGGGGTGGCTGGTGGTGGTGGGGGTGTACCTGCGGCGGGCCGGCCACGGTCTGGTGCTCCACGGGCAGCTTGCAGCCGGGCACCGGCTTGAGCACGGGGATGCACTCGCCCACGTCGCGCCGCTTGGCGTCGCAGGCCTGCTCGCACTGGTCGATGAACAGCTCGGTGACGCGCAGCAGCTCGATGGTGACGCCCCACATCAGGTGCGTCAGCGTGTCCTTCAGCCGCAGGACGCCGCTCAGCACCTGACCGACAACATACGCATCATTATATGTAGCCCTAGTACCTGCAGACACAACTATAGTTTACTATGAAGTTGATAAGCCTCGCCCTCTTGGTGGTACAGTGACTATCCGCTCCACTACTGGTGGGACAGCGGATAGTCTGCTCCACTACTGGTGGGACAGCGGATAGTCTGCTCCACTACTGGTGGGACAGCGGATAGTCTGCACCCGTACTGGTGGGACAGCGGATAGTCTGCACCCGTACTGGTGGGACAGCGGATAGTCTGCTCCACTACTGGTGGGACAGCGGATAGTCTGCACCCGTACTGGTGGGACAGCGGATAGTCTGCTCCACTACTGGTGGGACAGCGGATAGTCTGCACCCGTACTGGTGGGACAGCGGATAGTCTGCACCCGTACTGGTGGGACAGCGGATAGTCTGCTCCACTACTGGTGGGACAGCGGAGTCTGCACCCGTACTGGTGGGACAGCGGATAGTCTGCACCCCTACTGGTGGGACAGCGGATAGTCTGCTCCACTACTGGTGGGACAGCGAATAGTCTGGTCCACTACTGGTGGGACGGCGGATAGTCTGCTCCACTACTGGCAAGACAGCAGCTAACCCCTAACCCTACTGGTGAGACAGCGGACGTGCAAGGGGTGCTTTACCTGCTTGTTGGTGGTCGCCGACTGCGACACGTACGTCGGGATGATCAGCAATCGCTGGATGTTTTTGCATTCCGCTAGCGCGTCATCGAATCCGACCTGCAACAATGATGGACTTATTAGGCTCTGATAACAAGGTTCTCTAAAGACACATAGTGTATATCTTTTGTCACATAAACTATGTATTTATTTTCTTATGTGTCTAAAATTCCGGCAGTTAAAGCGTTAATTAATGAACATGACAGTTTCTTATCTTTTTTTTATGCAAGAGGCGGCAGACGAGCAAATGTGGTGCTTGATGGTAAGCGGTAAACACCGCCCAAAAACACTTGCAACAAATCGAGTTGTGGTCGTTGCCGGCTTTTTAAATGGATATAACTTGATCTTGAATTTGAATAAATCGTTTCTTGAACGTTCCCAAGTCCTATGTTTGGAAAGACTGTCGCATTGTCACTGTCGTCATAATGTAACAGTCGGCTGCAGCAGGAAGTTGTCCCGTTGGCAGGTATACAGCAGCACTGCGCCGTGCCGCGCTCCAGCCGCAGCTAGCAGCGGCAGCAGCAGCCGCAGGTACCTTGACGTCGATGTTGACCAGCTCCAGGCGCGTGAGCAGCGGCAGCGCGGCCAGCGCGCGCAGCAGGGCCGGCGCCGCGCACTGCGCCGTGCCGCGCTCCAGCCGCAGCTAGCAGCGGCAGCAGCAGCAGCAGCCGCAGGTACCTTGACGTCGATGTTGACCAGCTCCAGGCGCGTGAGCAGCGGCAGCGCGGCCAGCGCGCGCAGCAGGGCCGGCGCCGCGCACTGCGCCGTGCCGCGCTCCAGCCGCAGCTAGCAGCGGCAGCAGCAGCAGCAGCCGCAGGTACCTTGACGTCGATGTTGACCAGCTCCAGGCGCGTGAGCAGCGGCAGCGCGGCCAGCGCGCGCAGCAGGGCCGGCGCCGCGCACTGCGCCGTGCCGCGCTCCAGCCGCAGCTAGCAGCGGCAGCAGCAGCAGCAGCCGCAGGTACCTTGACGTCGATGTTGACCAGCTCCAGGCGCGTGAGCAGCGGCAGCGCGGCCAGCGCGCGCAGCAGGGCCGGCGCCGCGCACTGCGCCGTGCCGCGCTCCAGCCGCAGCTAGCAGCGGCAGCAGCAGCAGCAGCCGCAGGTACCTTGACGTCGATGTTGACCAGCTCCAGGCGCGTGAGCAGCGGCAGCGCGGCCAGCGCGCGCAGCAGGGCCGGCGCCGCGCACTGCGCCGTGCCGCGCTCCAGCCGCAGCTAGCAGCGGCAGCAGCAGCAGCAGCCGCAGGTACCTTGACGTCGATGTTGACCAGCTCCAGGCGCGTGAGCAGCGGCAGCGCGGCCAGCGCGCGCAGCAGGGCCGGCGCCGCGCACTGCGCCGTGCCGCGCTCCAGCCGCAGCTAGCAGCGGCAGCAGCAGCAGCAGCCGCAGGTACCTTGACGTCGATGTTGACCAGCTCCAGGCGCGTGAGCAGCGGCAGCGCGGCCAGCGCGCGCAGCAGGGCCGGCGCCGCGCACTGCGCCGTGCCGCGCTCCAGCCGCAGCTAGCAGCGGCAGCAGCAGCAGCAGCCGCAGGTACCTTGACGTCGATGTTGACCAGCTCCAGGCGCGTGAGCAGCGGCAGCGCGGCCAGCGCGCGCAGCAGGGCCGGCGCCGCGCACTGCGCCGTGCCGCGCTCCAGCCGCAGCTAGCAGCGGCAGCAGCAGCAGCAGCCGCAGGTACCTTGACGTCGATGTTGACCAGCTCCAGGCGCGTGAGCAGCGGCAGCGCGGCCAGCGCGCGCAGCAGGGCCGGCGCCGCGCACTGCGCCGTGCCGCGCTCCAGCCGCAGCTAGCAGCGGCAGCAGCAGCAGCAGCCGCAGGTACCTTGACGTCGATGTTGACCAGCTCCAGGCGCGTGAGCAGCGGCAGCGCGGCCAGCGCGCGCAGCAGGGCCGGCGCCGCGCACTGCGCCGTGCCGCGCTCCAGCCGCAGCTAGCAGCGGCAGCAGCAGCAGCAGCCGCAGGTACCTTGACGTCGATGTTGACCAGCTCCAGGCGCGTGAGCAGCGGCAGCGCGGCCAGCGCGCGCAGCAGGGCCGGCGCCGCGCACTGCGCCGTGCCGCGCTCCAGCCGCAGCTAGCAGCGGCAGCAGCAGCAGCAGCCGCAGGTACCTTGACGTCGATGTTGACCAGCTCCAGGCGCGTGAGCAGCGGCAGCGCGGCCAGCGCGCGCAGCAGGGCCGGCGCCGCGCACTGCGCCGTGCCGCGCTCCAGCCGCAGCTAGCAGCGGCAGCAGCAGCAGCAGCCGCAGGTACCTTGACGTCGATGTTGACCAGCTCCAGGCGCGTGAGCAGCGGCAGCGCGGCCAGCGCGCGCAGCAGGGCCGGCGCCGCGCACTGCGCCGTGCCGCGCTCCAGCCGCAGCCGCCGCAGCTGCGTGAGGCGGCCCAGCACGCCCGCGAACTCCGCGCGGAACGTGCACTCGCCCAGCTCCAGCGACTCCAGCTGCGACAGCTGCCCGATCACGTCGCACGCGCACCAGCCCAGCTCCTGGCAAACAAACAAAGTGCTAAATTATACATACAAGTTCATAATTATATTAAAAAGTTCATAATTCTATAGAAAAGTCCATAATTTAATAGAAAAGTTTATAATTATATAGATAAGTTCATAATTCTATAGAAAAGTTCATAACTATATAGAAAGTTCATAATTCTATAGAAAAGTTCATAATTCTATAGAAAAGTTCATAATTCTATAGAAAAGTTCATAACTACATATATAGAAAGTTCATAATTATATAGAAAAGTCCATAATTTTATAGAAAAGTCTATCTGCTTAGCCCAATGGTTGACTGGTAGAGAATGCCTATGCGGCATTAAGTCCGCCTTTTGTACACTATATTTCATTTGTGCAATAAAGATTGAATAAATAAATAAAGTATATAATATAGATAAGTTCATTATTACTATATAGAAAGTTCATAATTCTATAGAAAAGTTCATAATATCTATATAGAAAGTTCATAATTCTATAGAAAGTTCATATTTCTATAGAAAAGTTCATAATTCTATAGAAAAACTCATAATTTTATAGAATGTTCATAATCATAAAGAAAATTGTAGGACTGTCCCGCCATGCTCTCGAGACTAGGCGCACTCACCTTGATGGAGGTGAGCGAGAGGTGCGTGAGGCCGGTGAGGCTGGCCAGCGGGCGCAGGTCGCGCTGCAGGGCGAGCCCGGCCATGCTCTTGAGGCGCAGCTCCCGCAGGCGCGTCAGTCGCGCGAGGGGCGCAGGGTCCAACGCGGCGTCGCGGATGGCGAGCGCCGACAGCGCCACCAGCCCGCCCAGGCCCGCGCACACCGCCTCCACCGCCCGCGCCGGACACCGGCACAGCTCTATCCTGGAGGAGACCACATACATGTTGTTAGAGATGTACTATAGTGCGCGCGGAAATAGTTGGCCACGCCTTGGGTATACTAAGCGGTGAGGTGGAGAGGCAGGGGCTCTTGTACTCTATTTCTTCTAAAAAAATCGCTTGATGTCATGTCAACCCGCCCTTCACCCCCGCTATACTTAAGGCGCGGCCAACTAGTTGCGCGCACTATACCGCGAGACCATAATAATGGCTGTTCAAATTTGAGAAATTGCAACATATTTTTTTTGAAAAATGAGATAAGAACACAACAAGTATTTGAAAGATGAATGGAATATAAAAAATTAAGAATGGAAAATGACGATATGGCGAGAATAGAAAATAATGATAGTGTGAGAATAGAAAATTATCAGGGCCGTCTTTAACCTATTGGAGGCCCTGGACATATTAGGAAAATGGGGCCCCTATTGTCTATGAAAGAACACTATTTCGTCAGCCCTGACAGGAACTAGGCACTTTGTATTTGAGCTGAGGGGCCCCATCGATTGCGGGGCCCTGGGCACTTGCCCATAGTGCCCACTGGGAAAGAGGGGTCTGAAAATGATGCAAGGCTGAAATAAAAAGCTAAGGAGAAAATGGAAACAGACGATAATGCAAGGATTTAATATAACGATAAGGCGAAATTAGAAAATAATGATAGGGCGAGAATAGAATATGACGATAATGCAAGGATAGAATATTATGACGATAGGGCGAAAATAGAAAATGACGATAGGATGAAAATGGAAAATAATCAGGCAAACGTCACGCAACGCGGGCTTCCACCCGCATTGACGATGAGATGCGGGCAGATAGATTCCTATTGATAGAAGTAACGAAGAGACACACAAAAGTGAAATAAAGGTAGCAACCTACCTCTCCAACGTGTCGACAGTTGATATGTGTTGCGCGAACTGTTCCCAGAACACGGCGTCGTTCTGCGGCAGCAGCATCTTGCGCAGGTCCAGCCACTTGGTGCCGTGCCGCTTGAGCGCCGAGCACAGCCCGCCCCAGTCCGACACCTGGGAACCACACACGCACATGTTTGTTGAACAATGTCAACATTCGAAAAACGTAACTAAATTGGTAGTGGCCACTGTTTTCTGAACGAAGAGTCGTGGGTTTTAGTGGGGGATATTTGTGTGATGAACATTTATGTTTGCCCCGTGTGAGTGTTGTTATATTTGTATGTAGTATTTGTGGTACTTTCATTGTTCTGCAAGTGTTTAGGGTATCAGAACAATGATACCCTAAACACAAGTGTTTAGGGTACTTACTTTGGGACCGGAGCATTTGTGGAAAAAAGTGTCTCTGTACAAAAAGAAATGTAGGGAATAAAGTGTGAAAAAGAAACAGTAACAGAGCCAGAATCCAAAGAATGTGTCTGTTTGTACACACTAATCTCCGAAACTACTAGACAGAATTGAATAAAACTTTTTTGTCTTTTAGCTTAAAAAAACTGGGCTACATTTAGGCTATATTTGATTTTGGAAATCGGAAAACACGATGCAGAATCACAATATTATTATATTTCGAACAAGTTACGATGTTTTATCTTATCTTACGTACATGTGAATTTTTCATTCTAACGTGCCTCCAGAGCGCTGGCGTCGACGCCATCTGCCGCCACAGCTTGCACACCCTCGCGCAGTGCGCCAAGTCACGCATGCCTAAGTATTGGAATATCTGCAACAAGGAATATCAACATTATCGAAGTGATATGAAAAGAAAAGATGAAGAGTTGGGGATAGAACGCAACCTTGTCGTATTACCCTCCTGATATCAACCACTTTGGATTCCTCTCCTTCAGCTCCGACAAAAGTGCATAGATTAGAAAATAGATTTTGCATAATATGTATGTCTATATTGTTTAATACGATAACGTTGGAAAAGTATAAAGAGAAGGTAGAGTTTCACTTTGTCAAACGCCTTCTCCCAGTCTAAGAAACATGTTGATTTGGTTTCTCCCGCCCCTTTTTATTATCGGACGAGCAGGAATACGACGAACCGGCACAGTTCGTCGAATGGTGCTAGTTAAGCTAGCAAGCTAAATACCACAGGCCGATGACGGGCAGCAGCGTCACCGGAGCGAGGAGCTTCTCTGCGATCGCCAACTCGCCTGCCCAGTGTGGCGATTATGGGTGAAGCCTTCAGATGTTTACCCAAAGTGGCGAACAACTGGAGAAGCGTACGTTGGTTGAAATTAAAGTCACGAGAGCATGTATGTAGTTACCTGTACAACTACGTTGTATTTGTGCTCCTGCGCCCGCGCGTGGAAGGCGGTGAAGTGGTCCGTGTCGTCGAGGCGCGGCCGCCCTCGCCGTCGCGGCGACACTCCGGCCGGCGGCGACGAGGCACCGTTCGCTATCCGCCCTCGCTTCTTGTCTTCACTGTCAACGTCATACTCACTGTTAGGGTCTCCCCATATTTATCGACGTGGAATCGGCTAACGCCTTATGATATAAGGGTGTTACTAATGCCATTCGGCTCGGCTCGGACGACCCGTCGCGACGAATGTGTGTAAATGTAGTTGTCGATAAATATGGGGAGACCCTTAAGGTTTGGTTTACCACTGAAATGTTAGGGGATGATTGGAAATGAATAACTGAACTATGCAACCGAATCTATCTGATACACAAAAGCTAAATGAGACTGAAAAATAAAAGTTTCAGATAATTTGCACTTACATATGGATACTTAATAAGTAAAATTTTGCAACGAACTATTCTAAACAATATTCAGATAGATATGAATTTAATTGAATAACAAAAAGGTAGTATATTTTTGTTTCCTTTTACAGTAAGAATCTCAGAAACCAGAAGTATACTTTGTATATCTGTATTCGTATTACCTACTTACTTACTCCTTTTGATTTTTACGACGACCAAAAGGACATAGGAGTCATCAAATGACTTCCTTCGCATTAATAATATCCTGTAATAATATTGGTACACAGAATACACATAGAACGCTTACTTCATAAAACCTAATCTGATAACTTTAGTTTATATCAATAAACATTATAGTAATTACAATAATAACTATTCAGTTATTCATTTACTAAATCCCGTACAGTAAGACGGCCGAGTTGCATCAGATAAAATTAACTTTGACTTTCAATAAAGTCTAAATCCATCTATGTATAAATAAGATTTAAATTTACAGAACAAATATAATTGTATGATACAATTCGGGCGAATTAAATATACAATAGTAAATGCTTAAAATAATCTACTTTAAAAAACTCCACAACTGAATTAAACCGTTTCAATAAAACTCACCGTTATCTCTCCGATAAAGTCAAAATTAAGATTGTAAATGAAAATTAACATCAAAAACATCACTTTATTTGCTTAATAAATACATTCCTTTATACAAATTGTGATAATATACAGGTAAAAGTATTTTATGTGTAAGGTAAAATTACAGTCTATAGTTTATTTGACGTAACTGTAACATAACATTAACGACAAACGCGGCAACGCGATGGGGTTAGTCTACATTGCCCCACGAAGTTGCCCCACCAGTGGGACAAAGTGGAACGCTTTAACAATTCAATTAAATAAATATTACAATATATAGTAAACTCCACCTTTACTCTATAGCGACGACCCTAGTGGGGCAGATTATACTGAAATAGTTAAAACAAAGTGGAACCACTATGTCCCACTAGTATGGCGCCTGGGTGGGGCAAAGTAGACCAAACCAACGCGATGCGACGCGACGCGAAAATATCAAGTGGCCTTTGTATGAAATACTGGCCTACGTGATCGCGTTAAACAGTGTGCGGTGAAGTATAGATCGCATTATGTCGCGCCGCTAGATGTGTGCCGCACGACTAGGACAATGCGTTAGCGAAGACACAATATGGCCATTTGTATGTAGGTACAGACAGCCACAGATCAACCTACCCTTTTTATAACAGTAATAAAGAACGGGATTCTTAAGACAGTTTTACCGTGATCGAGGCGCTTGCAACAGTGCTTGTGACAACAATTCACAGTAAAAAATCCCGTAAATTAAAATAGTAAGGATAGTGCTCTTAAAATTTGAAACACTGGGTACCCCCTAGACAAATTTCTGCAATAAATTTTGAAATTTATGTCCAAGGCAGAGTCCATTTATCATGGGGCCGTGACGTTCTGCGACTAAATGATAATAATTTCAGTCTGGGGCAGTAGTCCAACTGCTCTGTCCAACTATTTGGACCATGAGTCCTTACAGTTGGGGCAGTTGTCCAACTTTCAAAATAGTTTGACCAAACCACCTTTTGAGAGTTCCGTGGTGCAATCCATTTTCAAAATATATCTTGTCTAAACAATTTATACAGTGAAGATAACGACTCATTACATACAATACACAATTCGCCTGTGACATGCTTACAAACTCATTGACACGCTTTGCTAAATCTAAAACATTTTATAACAACACATACAATCTGTAACAACGCCATAGGAAGCACAGGTAGCTTTTTCATTGCCTTCATAAAACCAGTAACGCCTGCAACCATATTTTTTAAATAAAATATAGAAAGCAAGTTACCAAGGATGTGTTTTCAGTTAGGTAGTAATTAAATTAAAATTGTGATACACTGGACTGGAGCCCAAATCGGCCCAAAAATTGTACATCTTTGATGTCCATACATTAGGTCCATTTAAAATTTAACTACATATGTATGTATAATCCCCTGTAAGTAAAAAAACACATTTATATGCCATTACATCAACAAACTATACAAAATTCGTTTTATAAGTTGCGAAGCGTTGTTGGGGAGACGTTATCGACAAAATTGCACACTTTAAATAACTACCAGATAGGTACTTACAGCGTAACAAATTATGAAAACTAAAATATAAGACATCATAAAATTTAACCAATTTCATCAAAACTAACAGTCTTTTTTATATTAAAATTACTAGCAAATAATGCACATTTCATCAACTTCGAATTTTATTAATAGTGTATTTTTAAGAGCTAGTTCAGAGACGGCGAATATAATAATAATGTGTAGAAGTATTAAACTCTACTTACCAATATGACAGCTGACGGTGAGGGAGTGAAATGTCGACAATCTATAAGATGGCGTCTCTCATAGATGGCGTGACGTAGCACGTAATATATCACGCAATTATACCTATACTTTTAGTTATAACTCGCCGCGTTTATTTGAACTAGACAGCCATTCTTTTTTTTAAAGAGAGGAATGCATTAAGCACCTTCACCCCGAATTTGGGGGGGGGGGGGGGGTCGTTGTGGTGTGCAGGCCTCATACCGTTATGGACAAGTCCAATCCATGAACGCCTGCTACATCAGGGGTATCGCAACCCACCCGTTGAAAAACCTGTTTTTATGACATGGGGGGCAAACGGACCTGATGGTAAGTGTTCTCTTCAACCCGTTAACAGCGCAACACCAGAGTTTACTTTAGGGTCGTAAGGCCCAGACTTGTACACACAAAAGATAAAACAACACAGTTCGGATCATACAGGGTGTCCCGTAAATAGTGCGACATACAAATTGGTATCTACACTAATATTATAAAGAGGAAAACTTTGTTTGTTTGGTTGTAATGAATAGGCTCAAAAACTACTGGACCGTTTTTAAAAATTCACTTCATTCACCATTCGAAAGCTACATTATCCACGAGTAACATAGGCACAATTTTATTTTGGAAAAAAAAAACTTTACGCGGACGAAGTTGCGGGCGGAAAGCTAGTATTTTATAATAAAAAATCAATGCCTAAGTCATTTTTTAAAGACGACGAAATTGTATTTAATGTAGGGATTTTTGTCTTTTGCACAAAAATCTATATAACTTGAAAACCGTAAAATTGCGGTTAACATACTTTTCGTTATTTTGATAGGCCTTGGTGTCAACTACCACCCTGTAGAGTATGTCGTGACACCCTGTATATGGGCATTGGGCCTTATGGGGGTAGACTTTTTTTTTATATTGGTTCGACATAATGGATTCCCTACGCCTGATGGAAAGCGGAAGAGAAGCCCAAGTCGCTGTGACAACGAGCAAGTAACTGGTCAGTTACCTGTCAGTTGCCACCGCCATGCCGGCCAAACCCTAACCCCCCACGAGCTCCGAAAACCCTACTCACTGGCAGAAACACGACCCAGAGGTCATTTGACTGCGGTATTCTATAGGGTGGAGGTCCTTCCCCGGACGGGCGGCTCAATTCGAGCGAAGATTCGCTATGCCCTACCTCTCTTAAACTTGAAGCGCCCTAATATTTCGCGGTCAAATATTCCGTCACGCCATCTACCAAACATTTATCAAAACCGCACCTCTCTCGACCTAAGTGCATACAACCACAGTATTATAAACAGTGAAACGCTAAGAGCTAGTAGAACAATAAAAGGGCTCATATAAATAGTTGTGATTTGTACAAGACGTAGCGTGGACGCGCGGCTGCGCCGGTGTCGTGAGCATCAGTCGTCCGTCGGTACCTGAAAGGGAAGAAAACGTACGAGTTTATGTGATACAATTAAAATTGAGAAAGTTTTTCAAAATAAGTATGGAAATATCCCCTATGTCATACTCGTATGAAACCTATGTATGCATAGATATTTAAAGAAAGCAACGGATTTTGATGCCGATTTTTTTGAAAATTGGTAGTGAATCTAGAGGAAGGTTTATATGCAGCGCCTAGCGGATCTCCAATAAGGGCAAGGGGCCCTTATGTGAGGCCTTTTCAGGTGCCAAGGCTTATGAAAAGTTGAATGTTGGATTTGCGAGCTATACTTTCACGTAGATGGCTATTTCTAGCGATCTTCGAATCACAGTAGATTCTACGGGGCCAAGTCAGGTGTCACACACACATAACAAAGCTGCCAAACGATGGCAGTTAAGTCGGAGTTTGTCCCTGGATTGAGGCCCCTTCAGGTTCTAAAAGCGTAAAGCAGTGTTTGCGGCATAAGACCGATTCGTCGATCTTGGAATCGCACTAGCTACCGTCGCAGCCGCAGGGGCTCTTTGCTTGAGGCCCCTTCAGGTGTTACCAAGTGTGTGGTAATTCCGTGATTCAAGAATGAATCCCCAGCGTTGAAATCCTTAAAAGCATAGCCTCTCCGCTGCAAGGGGCCCTTGTGTTCGAGGCCCCTTCAGGCGTCACTCACCGAGTGCTGGTTGTGCGTCTGTATGAGCGCGCGCGGCACCACTATGAACCGGCGGCCGTTCAGCCTGGCCAGCGACTATGACAGGGGGCCCATGCGTTCGAGGCCCCTTCAGGCGTCACTCACCGAGTGCTGGTTGTGCGTCTGTATGAGCGCGCGCGGCACCACTATGAACCGGCGGCCGTTCAGCCTGGCCAGCGACTATGACAGGGGGCCCATGCGTTCGAGGCCCCTTCAGGCGTCACTCACCGAGTGCTGGTTGTGCGTCTGTATGAGCGCGCGCGGCACCACTATGAACCGGCGGCCGTTGAGCCTGGCCAGCGACTGCGGCAGCGTCTGCGGCAGGCACAGCCGCAGGGGGCCCTTGTGCGCGAAGCCCTGGGGCTGCCCCTGGACCTGGACCACGCCCTGCGCAGGCGCCTGGGCCTGCGTCGGCGTCTGCGACACGGCCCACACTCGCTCGCCCTCCGGCCCGCCGCTGGCTGCCTGTGACGAAAATGTTTCATTAAGTAAACTAAATGTAGACTTTACTGATTTAACTAGCCTGGTGGCTTATGTATTTGATAGTGATTCTGGCTTCTGGACTGTCTTAGTCTAAATTACTGTATCTTTTTTTTTATATCAAACTTTATGACAAATGTTGTATGAAAAATTGGCAGTGAAAACTGTCGAGTTTCTTGCCGGTTCTTCTCGATAGAAGCTCCATTCCGTATCCGATGGTAGTTTACTTCCTTTTAATTTACACACTTTATTCAATATTGACGATTTATAAGTGCTTTTAAAAGCCTATATGAATAAAGAAATTTTGATTTGATTTGATATGACTGAGTTAAGCAAACGATGAAGTCCAAAAAGAGTAAGCGATCCTCACCACACATGGTTAGTGCAACGCGGATCGATCGACGCTATGACGGCCTGCATAAGTGCCGCTTCACGCCCCGTTTAAAAGACCCAAGACTATAAGAAGGGGACACGTTCAATCGAATTTCTGTTGTGTGTGATCCCACTAATATTATAAAGGCGAAAGTTTGTGAGTGTGAATGTGTGTGTATGTTTGTTACTTCTTCACGTCTAAACGGCTGAACGGATTTGGATCAAATTTGACAGGAGGATAGTGTATGGGCCGCAATAACACATAGGCTACTATTTTTTCCGAAATTCCTACGGGAACGGGATCTACCGCGGTGTACCTCTAAAACGGCTCGACTGATCATTATAAAATCCCACTAATCCCACTAATATTATAAAGGCGAAAGTTTGCGAGTGTGTGTGTGCTCAAATTTCAATAAAATTGTTTTGCTTCTAAAAATGGACAGGTAAATGGACCTTTTTGTCATTTTTGATACACAATATAATATAATGCGGGTAGCACCGCGGGGCGCAGCTAGTAAATAAATAAAACAAGTCCTTACCTTCATCCTCAGCAGCACCCTCTTCTCCGGTCGCTGCGGCCGCACCGGCACAGGTACCGGCACCGGCACAGGTACCGGCACAGGTACCGGCACAGCAGGTGCCGCGGCTGGCACGGGAGGGGGGCGGCGCGGGCCGGCGGCGGGGGGAGTAATAACGCCCGACTTGTGCGTTAGCGGGGGCGGCTCCGACGGGGGCGAGGTGGATTTGCGGCAGTTCTGTTGATCAAATAAAGAAATAAAAATAGCCTGCAAGTGCTGGATGCCAGAAGGCCAGGATTAAAAATAAAAAAAAATAAATGTCAATTTTGACAGCTTCAAACTTCAATTTCAAGGATAATTTTTTCAATGCTGGATGATCTTGAAGTTCTTTTTCACCCTCTTATCGGAACCGAAGGCCTGTAGCCGAGCGATAAATCTACATAATTTTTTTCAGGTCAGGTCACACTCACCCGGCAGTAGAACGGCTGCGGCGGGTCGCGGTAGTGCGACACGCAGGCCGGGTGGTACAGGCAGAGGCAGGAGGCGCACGCCAGCTCACCTGCCCAGCTGACGGGCAGGTCACACTCACCCGGCAGTAGAACGGCTGCGGCGGGTCGCGGTAGTGCGACACGCAGGCCGGGTGGTACAGGCAGAGGCAGGAGGCGCACGCCAGCTCACCTGCCCAGCTGACGGGCAGGTCACACTCACCCGGCAGTAGAACGGCTGCGGCGGGTCGCGGTAGTGCGACACGCAGGCCGGGTGGTACAGGCAGAGGCAGGAGGCGCACGCCAGCTCACCTGCCCAGCTGACGGGCAGGTCACACTCACCCGGCAGTAGAACGGCTGCGGCGGGTCGCGGTAGTGCGACACGCAGGCCGGGTGGTACAGGCAGAGGCAGGAGGCGCACGCCAGCTCACCTGCCCAGCTGACGGGCAGGTCACACTCACCCGGCAGTAGAACGGCTGCGGCGGGTCGCGGTAGTGCGACACGCAGGCCGGGTGGTACAGGCAGAGGCAGGAGGCGCACGCCAGCTCACCTGCCCAGCTGACGGGCAGGTCACACTCACCCGGCAGTAGAACGGCTGCGGCGGGTCGCGGTAGTGCGACACGCAGGCCGGGTGGTACAGGCAGAGGCAGGAGGCGCACGCCAGCTCACCTGCCCAGCTGACGGGCAGGTCACACTCACCCGGCAGTAGAACGGCTGCGGCGGGTCGCGGTAGTGCGACACGCAGGCCGGGTGGTACAGGCAGAGGCAGGAGGCGCACGCCAGCTCACCTGCCCAGCTGACGGGCAGGTCACACTCACCCGGCAGTAGAACGGCTGCGGCGGGTCGCGGTAGTGCGACACGCAGGCCGGGTGGTACAGGCAGAGGCAGGAGGCGCACGCCAGCTCACCTGCCCAGCTGACGGGCAGGTCACACTCACCCGGCAGTAGAACGGCTGCGGCGGGTCGCGGTAGTGCGACACGCAGGCCGGGTGGTACAGGCAGAGGCAGGAGGCGCACGCCAGCTCACCTGCCCAGCTGACGGGCAGGTCACACTCACCCGGCAGTAGAACGGCTGCGGCGGGTCGCGGTAGTGCGACACGCAGGCCGGGTGGTACAGGCAGAGGCAGGAGGCGCACGCCAGCTCACCTGCCCAGCTGACGGGCAGGTCACACTCACCCGGCAGTAGAACGGCTGCGGCGGGTCGCGGTAGTGCGACACGCAGGCCGGGTGGTACAGGCAGAGGCAGGAGGCGCACGCCAGCTCACCTGCCCAGCTGACGGGCAGGTCACACTCACCCGGCAGTAGAACGGCTGCGGCGGGTCGCGGTAGTGCGACACGCAGGCCGGGTGGTACAGGCAGAGGCAGGAGGCGCACGCCAGCTCACCTGCCCAGCTGACGGGCAGGTCACACTCACCCGGCAGTAGAACGGCTGCGGCGGGTCGCGGTAGTGCGACACGCAGGCCGGGTGGTACAGGCAGAGGCAGGAGGCGCACGCCAGCTCACCTGCCCAGCTGACGGGCAGGTCACACTCACCCGGCAGTAGAACGGCTGCGGCGGGTCGCGGTAGTGCGACACGCAGGCCGGGTGGTACAGGCAGAGGCAGGAGGCGCACGCCAGCGAGGGCACGCCGCGGCCGCACGTCAGCGAGCAGGGCTGCACGAGCTGACGGCCAGGGGCAGGGCGGTTCTGTACATAAAACATACCATTAGATGTACCATAAAAAAGGAAAAGCAATATTTTGGTGGTGGGAAAAGGCATTTTCTAATTTGTTGTACTGTTTATTTATAAGTAGGTATTTAATGTCAATTAAACTTTATAATTTAAACTGAAATACGAGTAGACCTATCTTCATAGGTGGCATTTATTTATGAGTGTGACGTCATAAGCAATGTGAAATTGAAAGAAATAAAAATTACGAAGCAAGTTATAATTAAAGTGTTTTTTTTTTATAGTGGCTCGACATAATGGCTTCCCTACGCCTGATGGAAAGCGAAAGAGAAACCCAAGTCGCTGTGACAACGGGCAAGTAACTGGTCAGTTACCTGTCAGTTGTCACCACCATGTCGGCCCAACTCTAACCCCCCACGAGCTCCGGAAACCCTACTCACCGGCAGAAACACGACCCAGAGGTCATTTGACTGCGGTATTCTATAGGGTGGAGATCCTACCCCGGACGGGCGGCTCAATTCGAGCTACACTCATTATTAGCTTTTATAAATCCACTGTTGGACATAGGTCTCTCCCAAGTTACATATAAATAATTCAAAGTTCGAAATATTTCAGATAATATTAGATTTTATATACGTAAATATAAATTGAACCCCTCCCAATTTATATTTACGTCAGGTAGAGAAGTCATTATCAAAATCTAATTATGTATCAAATTTACTCAAACTGAAACCAGATAACAGTAAAAAGACCACACAACAGTGAATAGACGCCCATATCGCGGACTTCATCGAACTTTAAGCCAAGTATACACTATGGATCATTAATTACCTCATTAGGTTCCGGCTGCACGGGCGGGCGGCTCTGCAGCGGCGGGGGCGGGGGCGGCGGCGGCTGGGCGACGGCGGCGGGGGCGGGTCCCGTGGTCGCGGGGGCGGTGGGGGCGGCGGGGGCGGTCGCCGCGACGGCGACGTTGGCGGGCGGCGGCCTGGCCCGCACACGCAACTACACTCGCGCGCGCTCAGTACCCGCCAAGGACGGTTAATTGCCGAGGTCAATTAACCGCCCCTAGCGTACCAGTGGTGCCATCAACTAACCCTAGCCCGTTCTCGATGAGGCGGGGCTAGGGCGGCGACGATACTACTTCGTAACCGACTTCAAAAAAGACGAAGGTCCTCAATTTTTTTTCTCTTTTAAACACAATTGTCTTTTCCATATATTTACTGTGATCAACCGTTTTGACCGACAACAAATCTGATAACAGCAGACTTGTTATCTGTCAGATTACAACGAGTCAAAATACATGGTAATATTCGCTCGGAAGTCTTCTTCAAAATTCAAATGTATTCTTTAACAAATATTAAAATGTCTTGGTGATAACTTTCATCGCGAAAACAAGTGTATATGTTTAAAGCTGTATATTTCCATAGTAATGGTACAGATTTAAACACACATATTTTGTATAAAAACCGTTAAACACACATAATAAACGTTGGTACATTCAGTTGTGGAGTTTTCGATATGCATCGTTCGTAAAATATAAAAAACATAACATAAAATAAACTACATTCTTTCAAATTTCCATCGCAGACATTTGGGACAAAGTTAGAACATTATCATTGTAAAAAAACATGAAATAAAAAAATTATGAATATGAAAGTTATCAATGAATATGGCATTTTCGTTACAGTATGTTATACAAAATTGCCTCATGGCAAGCAGATACAAGCCCATGGACGCCTGCAATATCAGACCCTTTCAAAACCTATTTACTTTCGATTTTCATATAAAAAACAAAAAAAAAGTTGTATGTCATGCCTATGTCGAGCAGTGGACGTATGCAGCAGGGATGTTATAGATTTGATATTTCGGATACAGATTGGATACTGATATACATAGAAATTATTAGAATACCGGATACAGATATGAAATTATTTCGGATTATCCGTTAGTTTTGGATAATTTCGGTTACATTTTTAAGGAATTTCAGTCAAGTCAAGTCAAGTCAAAATAATCTTTATTTGTATAGGTTTTTATGAAAAACACTTACAAATCGTCGAAGCTACCACCGGTTCGGAAAGCAGCATTCTACCGAGAAGATACCGGCAAGAAACTCGTGTAGTTGCTCTTTTCAAAATGGTGTTTACAATATTATTATCACATTTATACTTTTGACTACGACCACGTCATACAGTCTGGGGCCTTATAAAATTAATTATAAATTAGATTAAAAATAAAAAATTAACCTTAACATACTCTATATAGGGCAATCAGGAGTAGACCAGTCTCCAAGGCAGCACCTGTTCACAAGTATGACGTGTGTACCAGCCATCGCTTCATTCAACCATATTTGAGGGAGTGTAACGACCCGCCACACAGCGCCACCACCCCAGAAACATTTTAGTGAGCATGACTAGTCCAGTTACCCCAATATAAAATATTTGGCAAAATCATAAAACTAATAAATGAATTAATTACTGAAGGACGTAGCTTACATAGAATATAAGTTACATATGACTCTATATAAACAACCAATGAAATGGTTATAATTTTATGAAAAAGTGCAGGCGAGCAGCATCCGCTTATTTGGCAGTTGACCATACAGTCTTATCACTTAAATAGTCTTCAATTCTGTAATAACCTTTCTTTATTAGACATCCTTTAATATATAATTTAAACTTTTGTATGGGTAGATCAATTATACATTGAGGCAATTTATTGAACATTTTTATGCTAAGCCCTATAAATGACTTTCCACATTTATTCAACCTCAGATTAGGAATAGCTAGCTTGTGCCTGTTTCTGGTATTGAATTTATGACTATCTGAATTTTTAGGAAGCTTGTGCTTGTTCTTATAAACATGGATTAAACAGTCCATGATATATTGGGAAGCAACAGTTAAGATATTTATTTCTTTAAAAAGGTCTCTAAGAGAATCACGTGGGCCAAGTTTGTATATGGCTCTGATAGCTCCCTTTTGTAAAACAAATATGGTCTGGATGTCTGCCGCTGAGCCCCACAGTAGAAGGCCATAGGACATAACACTATGGAAGTAGCTAAAATAAACCAATCTCGCAGTGTCGACATCAGTTAAATGTCTAATCTTCCTAACAGCATATGCAGCTGAACTAAGTCGTCCTGCCAGGGCAGCAACATGTGGAGCCCACTGCAATCTAGAGTCTAAGGTGATACCTAAGAACACTGTTGAGTTAACGATATCAATGGGTTCTTGATTTATGTTAATGACAGTTTTGACTTGTCTGACATTGGGCATAGAAAACTTTATACATTTAGTTTTCTTAGCATTTAGTAACAGATTGTTACTTGTAAACCAATGTAGTACTTTAGAGACAGCATCATTTACTTCGTCAAAATTTTCTCTTTGTCTATCAACCTTAAATATTAAAGATGTGTCATCGGCAAATAGCACCATCTCACATAAGTCTTTTGCAAAACATGGAAGATCATTAATATATACTAAAAAGAGCAAAGGTCCCAATATTGAGCCCTGGGGCACACCCATAAGCAAGGGGGCGCCAGAGGAGTGACTACCGTTAACATTAATTTTCTGGATTCTTCCTATCAGGTAAGACTGTATCATACTAAGCGAGTCGTTCGATACACCATAATGACGTAACTTCATAAGTAGTGTCTGATGATCAACGCAATCAAATGCCTTTGACAAATCACAGAAAATCCCCACAGCATCCTGCTTGTTCTCCCATGCATCAAATACATGTTTTACGAGCGCTACACCAGCGTCAGTCGTGGATTTACCTTTGGTGAATCCATACTGGTTCTTATGCAATATATTATTATCTTGTAAGTGGATTATTAATTGATTAAATATAATTTTTTCGAAAATTTTACTTAAGGCGGGCAGTATAGATATTGGTCTGAAGTTTGATGGGTCACACTTATCACCGGATTTAAATAGTGGTATGACTTTACTAAGTTTCATCAAACTTGGGAAATGCCCAGTTTCAATACATTTATTAAAAATTGTTGCCAAAATTGGTGAAATAATGCTGATTATATTTTTTAATATATCAACAGAAAGTCCCCAGTAATCCTCAGTCTTTTTAATATTTAACTTTCTGAAAGCATCCAAAATGTCTAGGGCGTCGATTTGATGAAAATTAAACTTTACCTTACATTCGACTGAATATGTGTTGAGGAGGTCATAAGCAAGACGCGGGCTAGAACTCAATGTGTCCGTCGTTTTAGATGCGATGTTGGCAAAGAAAGATTCAAATGCGTTTGCCACTTCAACATCCGATTCAACAGTTTTATCGTCGATTTTCAGACAGAACTTGCGATCCTTAATTTTACTCTTACAAGTTTCCCTATTGATTATTTGCCATGTCGCCTTAATCTTATTGCTGGCTTTCTTTATTTTATCTTTAAGAAACATTGATTTCGCTATAGCACATACTCTCTTGAATACCTTTGAGTAGTTTCTTACATGTTCTATAATGGAAGGGTCATTTGAGTTAGCTTTTATATCATATAGTTCAAACAACCTGCGCCTACTCTTATAAATACCTGGTGTTGCCCATTCACTAAATCTACCTTTAGAACTATTGACCTTTATAGTTTTCTTTGTAAATACACTATTATATTCTTTAGAAATAACATCAAACAAATTTTCATACATTTGATCAACATCGCCATTTCGCATATTATTATTATTAGCGCTCACAATGTGCAATTTTTCATTAATATTTAGCTTAAATTTTTTTATGCGGTTCGCGGTGACAGGTCTACAAATAAAACTAGACGTCGTGCGAGCACTTTGCTGTTCAAATACTACCAACTGGCCGGCATGGTCCGAGTTGACAAAATTAATTATACATTTTTCTTTTACACTGCAATTACTGAAAAAGTTGTCCAGGCAAGTTGCTGATGTAGGGGTGATTCTAGTAGGTTCATTAAACAAAGGTAGCAAGTTAAACGATTTAAATAGATTTAAGAACCTAATGGAGTTCTGTGACTTGTCCAGAATGTTTACATTAAAGTCGCCGCAAACAAGTATATTTTTGCTAGATGTACAAATTTTTTTCAAAACTTCTTCCATACGGGACTCAAATATAACAAAATTGCCAGATGGAGGCCTATATACACAAACTATAATGTATCGCTCAAGCTCTGCACAAGCAATCTCAATGGTTCTTTCCAGTGAGAGCAATACAATATCTTTTCGCTCCTTGAATGAAATGCCACCCTGCAATAAGATAAGCGACCCACCTCTAATGGCAGAGTCTCTTGTGAAAGAACTACAGACTTTATAATTATCGATATTTAAAATTAACTCATGCTGTCTCAGCCAATGTTCTGTGATACATAAAGCATGGATATTTTTTGTGTTTAAAAACAATTCTAATTCTAAGTCTTTGCCGGAAACACCCTGTATATTTTGATGTACAATGTTAAAATTGATAGGCTTTTCCTTTGTCTCTAAGGTGCTAGAGTAATCCTCTATTGTCCCAATTTTAAATTTAAATTATTTGGAACAACTTCCAAAATCGGACTAGATGTCCTATTAATATTATTAATATTATAGCCTAATAAGGAAGCCAATTCCTTCTTTCTCTTATAAGGCAAATAAAAAGTTTTGCCAGTCATTGAAAAACTATTATTAATAAATAAATTTGTGTCAAAAAACACAAATTTGTCCTTATAACTACATGTCAGATTGTATAGTAAAGTATTCAACTTATGAATACTGTCATTTTGTTTATCAGTGTATCCCTTTGAAAAGGGGAATGCACATAAAATGATTTTATTCACATCAAGTTCTGATAGCTTTGAGAAGCTATTTAATATATCTTTTTTACATACATTCAGTCCATTTCCTATCATAATTGTAATTATAGACTGTTTATTGAACCTGGACTTTTCCACTGTCTTGCTTATGTAACTAAGTGGAGCCCCTGGCATACAAAAGTTGGAGACACTAGAATTGACAATTTTTTTATTCAAGAGGGGACCATAATCAAGCCCAATGTCATCTGAAAATACTAAGACATTACTTGGTGATTGTGATTGTTGGAAATGACACTGTTGCATGCTTGTATCCTGGTGACAATGCCTATCCATGTGTTGGGGTTGATTTATAGATAGATTGTTGTTACCACACCTACATTTGTCTATTAGTCTATTGGCAGCCAGTATGTGTTCACTAATCTGCGCTTGAGCAGACTTATAATTATCTGTCATACGCTCTAAGGATACATGCAAACGTGATATATTAGCGTGATATATTACAGTTGGTCACAAGTCGATTATCTAAAAGAATATTATTATGACGACAGAAGAAAACATGCAATTTGCACGGTTTGTATGTCGGCTTGTCATACCTTGTCACAAATTCGTGGCTCCGCCCCTATCCAATATTATCCGAAACTTTTATTACGGATTCGGTTACGGATATTTTTTTATATCAGATACCCGATAGTTTCAGTTACGGAGCTCCCTAACATTCATGGTATGCAGGCTGATCAGTGATGACGATGTTAGTGCCAAGAATAATTAAGTATAACATATGGAGCCAGTAGCAAAACGCTACTTCCTACAGATCTAACCGTGTCCCAAGTCTTCAAGCCACATACCTGGGCTTCTTCCAAGCGGCGGAGTTGTTGTTGTCCGCGGCTGGGGCCTGCTTCTTGGCCGGCTTGGCGGGCTGCGCAGGCGCCGGTGCGGGCCCGCTGTTGCTGAGACGGGACCCCATGGATTTCACCTGGAAATAAACATTTTAAGTAACAAGTGGCGTAAAGCAAGGGTTTTTAACTATTGACATTTTCTAGAGCCTTACCAGTTGGGACCTTTTAATATACTGAAATCATTAAATGACATGACAGGCTCAGTGGCTCATTTGGTGACAGGCTCGGTGGTTCATTTGGTAGTGACCTCTGCCCTCTGAGCCAAGGGTCGTGGGTTCGATTCCCGCACAGTACAAACATTTTGTGTTCATGAACATGTCTGTTTGTATTGGTCTGGGTGTTTTCTATGTATAATATGTATTTATTTACAAAAAAAAAATGTATTGTAAGTAAGTTTATCAGTTGTCTAGTACCAATAGTACAAGCTTCGGCTTAGTTTGGGGCTAGGTGGGGCTGTGTGGCCCGGCGTGGCATGTCTTGGGTTATGTTTTTTTTTGCTAGCCTCTACTGTCCCACTGCTGGGCAAAGGCCTCCCCCAGTTTTATCCATTCCTCTCGATCATCCGCCAGTTCTTGCCAGACCGGAGAAAAATGGTCCAGGTCGTCACGCCATCTCTTCTTCGGTCTGCCTCTCAGACGGCGGCCATCTGTAGGCTGATACTGGGTGACAATTCTGGCCCATCGGTTTGCATCCAGTCTACATACGTGTCCCGCCCATGCCCATTTAAGCTTAGCAGAGTTTCTTGGGTTATTTATTTTTAAAAATTGTGGTGTTCCGACGAGATGTAAGGGAGCGACCTATCACCTTATCGCTCCAAGCCATCCTCACCTGCCCGTGGTGCATCCTGCCGAACAACAAACGAGGCTCTGGCAAACCGACTGGTGGCGGTTAAACCATCACGATAGAAGGCGTAGCTAAAAACCACAGGCCGATGACGGGCAGCAGCGTCACCGGATCAAGAAGCTACGCCCTGCGATCGCCAACCCGCCTGCCCAGCGTCGCGATTATGGGTATGTCCTGCAGAAGTTTGCTTGATGGCGAACAACTGGAGAGGCCTATGTCCAGCAGTGGACTGCAATAGGCTGATGATGATGATGGTGTTCCGACAAAGGTGTTCATGGAGCTCCATGTTACCTTGATTTTGGCGGGCGGCGACTTGTGCGGCGGCTCGGGGCTGGCGCCCTTTGGCGCGCGCGGCTTGGGCGTGCGCTTGCCCTCCACCACCGGCGGCGCCACCGGCGCGGCCGACGACACCGGCGACTCCACGCGCCGCATCAGCTTGGCGTCACTGGACCACATAATAATATTTTTTTTTTTCAAACGACATATTTAAGAATTTAGCAATGGGCCCCAAATTAGAACACCCTGTATCTTGGAGACCTTGCACAGAAATGAAGTAACATTTACTATTACTCAATAATCAAATTGGGATGTAAGGGAGCGGCCTATCATCTTTTCGCTCCAAGCCAACCTCACCTGCCCGCGGTGCATCCTGCTGAATAACAAACGACGCGCTGGCAACCGACTGGTGGCGGTATAACCATCACAATTGAAGAGCTAAATACTAAAGACCAGTGACGGGCAGCAGCGTCACCGGAGCAAGAAGCTACGCCCTGCGATCGCCAACCCGCCTGCCCAGCGTGGCGATTATGAGTATATCCTTCAGATGTTTGCTCTAAGTGGCGAACAACTGGAGAGGCCTATGTCCAGCAGTGGACTGTAATAGGCTGATGATGATGAATAATCAATCATTTATTGCATCTATAATGTAGGTATATAAATATTACAAGATGTAATAGGTAAGTTATACTTATGATTATAGACCCTGAAAGGGTACCGCAATTGAAGAGAGGAAGCTCATAAGCTTTACTACTCTAATAAATGTGAAAATATTATTAAATATATAAATATTTTTTTAGATCAAGAAAGAAAGAAAATCAGTTTATTTGGCGCCCACAAATCTCAAATTAAAGAACATTATTAGACAAAATTACAATATTTTAGTACAAGTACCAAGAACCAAAAAAGGTTTTATTATAATGTACATACCGTATTATTTCCTTTTCAGGGTCGTCGACCCCTAGCGGCTCCTTGAAGAAGCTGAAATTCTCCAACGTCAAGCCTGTGCCTGATAAATGTTCAGCCACCTGAAAAAAAAATTGTATCATTTATGACGCCCTATAAAATTTAAGGTAAAAAAGTACAGTATAATCAATGATAATGTCACCAAAGTGTCGGTGAAGTGTCAGCGTATGTGATGTGTGTTGGTAAGGGTGACGTGTGTAAGTACGGGTGACGAGTGTAGGTACGGGTGACGAGTGTAGGTACGGGTGTAGGTATGAGTGACAAGTCTGAGGATGATATCTGTTGGTGCGGGTGACATGTACCCGTCCGTACGGGTGATGTCAATCGGCATGGGTGACGTCTGTCAATACGAGTGACGGGTGTCGGCTGGGGTGACAGGGTGTCGATATGGATGACGTGTGCCAGTTGGGGAGCCGGGTATCGGATTCACCGCGGCACCATATCCGGTGTGGGTGACGTGTGTCGGTGTGGGTGACGGGTGTCTGCTGGGTGTCGGATAACCACGCGCATGAAGCGCAGCTTCTTGCCGGTGGGCGAGTAGAGTTGTAGATGTCTGCGTTGCAGCGCGAGTGCTGGTCCAGCGCGGCGCGGTACACCAGCTCGCGGCGCCAGCCGGTATGGGTGACGTGTGTCGTGTGGGTTACGGGTGTCGTACGGGAGACGGGTGTCGTGTGGGTGACGTGTGTCGTGTGGGTGACGGGTGTCGGCTCACCTCGCGCGTGGAGCGCAGCTTCTTGCCGGTGGGCGAGTAGTAGTAGATGTCTGCGTTGCGGCGCGAGTGCTGGTCCAGCGCGGCGCGGTACACGAGCTCGCGTCGCCAGCCGCGCTCCAGCGGCACTCGCAGCAACGGCGAAGACATCTCAGTAGTGGCGCGACGGCCGCTGCGCGCCAGCGGCGGAGATCCCGCCTGCACGGAAACAAACATACACACAATTATTAACTCCTTCAGGCACCAGTCTCTCACAACGATTTTAGGTCACTTCAGTTCCTAGAAATACATAAACATTAAGCCAACATGTATCTAGACATAATTATCATTGTGGAGAGAGAATAAATGAATGTTACTATATATAATGTTATTATTATATTTATAGGAAATCGACTGAAGTCCTGTTATCCACAACACCTTCTCACAATAAACTGCGGAATTCATCTGTCTTCTACATTTCAAATAGTCTAAAAGCATTAAAGAGGGGATGGCAGCCTGGAAAAACTGGTCATTGTTGGCAACACCGAAGGCAGGAGAATATGAGGCCGATCGCCAACACGCTGGTCTGACCAAGTGATAGCAGCCACCTCCTCATCAAAGTTTCACCAAGCTGTGAGGGCTACACGGACCGGAATTGATGGAGGCAGGTTGCCCGTGCAAGGGGTTCCAATGACCACAATCCTCAGTAATGAGGGATCGATTGAAGAGAGTGAGAGAAAAGCTTGGAAAACATGTACAGAAATGATCTTTGAGTTTTGGGCAAAATAAGATCATTTCTGCCATTCAGTAATCCATTGATTACTTGAATTGATAACCATTCACCAGATTTTGAACTACTTACATCATTAGAGCCAGTTCCATCACCTTCAGATCTTGATGACATAGCCGATGATGGTCTGGATCCATCTGAAATAGAGATAATAGTAAGAATAAAATTTATTCAGTATCATCCTTGGAAACTCGTATCATACAGATTGCTACGGAAAGCTAGAACATACCCGTGTCTTGTCTGGCCCGTTTGGAGGCTCTGACCGGAGCCGAGGGAGTGCCCATCACACTCCTCACAGGCACAAAATCCTTCTTAGCAGCTGTCACTTCGGCTTCCAGGCGTTCTGTAAAATATAATTGATTAATTACTTACTGTATGAGTGGTTTACAGATTTAAGCCGCAGCCACACATTGGAGATATTTGCACCAACATAATGTTTTGCGCCCAACGCACCAATGTGTGTATCGGTACTTGGACACACTGATGACATTGAGCGCGAGCGACAGTGATTGAACGCAAAGTTGAATCCAATGTGTGGCCGCGGCATTGGAATAGGGCCACCCTATCTCATTCCATGTGTGTCATTTTTAGTTGGCCCAAACATGTTGACTAAACCACCAAAATTCATATTATGACAACTTCTACCAATTTAGATGACACTTGGTCCACATACTATGAAGCCCTCAGAGAGCTATTTTGTGTAATACAACTATGGATATTTTGTTGATAGAACGGAGGTTATAATAAGCTTGTTGTAATTTTTAAAAAATTATCAGATACTAGCTGTGCTCGCGACTTCGTCCGCGTGGAATAGTAATTTTTCCCCCTTTTTTTTTACATTTTCCATTATTTCATCGCTCCTAATAGTTGCAACGTGATGTTATATAGCCTAAAGCCTTCCTCGATAAATGGTCTATTCAACACAAAAAGAATTTTTCAAATCGGACCAGTACTTCCTGAGATTAGCGCGTTCAAACAAACAAACAAACAAACAAACAAACAAACTCTTCAGCTTTATAATATTATATAGTTAAGACTATAAATGAATTGAAAAATGGCTGATTTCACATTCTCTGTTCAACCAAAATACAATAAATGAATCTCTATTTGTAACCTTTTATGTTTACACAACATTAACAGACAAATATAGAAGGTAATACTAGACAGATAATGTAATGTGTCTCGAAACACAGTCAGAAACTCTCCTAATTAGTAAATAAGTGATAATAACTCACCAACAACTTTGTTGTAACCACTCAAGTCATTCGCTTTAACCTCATCAAAGCCCGCAAACTCATCTCCGTTATCACTGAACGCCTCGGAGGCTCTCCTCTTAACTCCTCGCTTGTCATCTGTTTCCTCCACTTCCATATCCCGACCGTCCGCAACATCTGTCTGTTCCTCAACAGGTTCTAATTTGGGTACGATATCAGATTCCGGCTGTGCCTCTGGTTCCGGATCTGCATCTACTTCTAGTTTTATGTCCATAACTGATTCATCCTCTTTCACGACTGGTTTGGTTTCTGGATCCGGTTGGAAGTCTATTGCTTCTGTAAATAAATACAACAATCAACATTTGCACTATTATAGGGTTTTTTTTTAAAAAAGACATGCCACACTGGGCCACGCTTCACCATCTAGCCCCAAACTAAGCCGAAGCTTGTACTTTGGGTACTAGACAACTGATAAACTTACTTACATACTTTTATTTGTAAACAAATACATATTATACATAGTATACACTCAGACCAATACAAAGAGACATGTTCATTAACACAAATGTTTGTACAGTGCGGGAATTGAACCCACGACCCTTGGCTCAGATGGCAGAGGTCACTGCCAAATGAGCCATCAAGCCAGTCTAGGTAGATAGAGTTATTCCAACTTGTTCCATCCTCTCCTTTCCACTCCCGAACAACATGTGCTGGATAGCATTGTCATCCGCAATTCCATCCAGACGATGGTGGTGCGCATCAAGAGGTTTAGTTCCATGTTCATGCCCCATGCCATTAAGTCATTGGCAGTACTAAGAATAGAGATTTCAGGTTATTTCCTCATAAGTAGGTAGGTTGTTCCACTGAAGTGGAGTGAATGAATGAGTATTATGACACATAAATAAATAAATATAAATATCAGACAACATCACATACATTGCCCGGGTATGTTTGTCCCGGGTGGGAATTGAACCCACGACTCTCGGTTCAGAAGGCAGGGGTCACTACCAATTGAGCCACCGAGCCTGTCCATGTCTGGTCTGGTGGCTCATTCTGGCCTGATGCATAAGTATTGAAAGGTTCGGAGTTCAATAAAATGAAATTAAAACCTCACCTGAAAGAAGAAACAACGGAATTTGATCCATATGAGGACATTGGGCCTTATGAGGTTAATACAACAAACTAGATAAATGGAAAGATCTACCTATGCAATAACTAACTGATCTAAATATTTGTACATACAGTTTTGAAGATTTATTTGTTGGACCAGTTCAGCGAGTTATGGTAAAGGGAGATATGCCAATACCATCTTGGGTTCGATGAACAATAATGTTTGTCTTGAAATCACAACCAACAATAATTATACACTTCAGTTATTATAAAAAAACACTCACAAATGATATCATGTTCATCTTCGGAAGATTCCGACAAAAGCGGAATTGAATGATTTATTAAAAATAAGTCGTTTATACATAAATCTTGCAGCAATAAATTTTGTAAAAATACACAATTATAATAGGGATATAGGCACATCATATTGTGCAGATAAAAAGATTTTGCAGTGCAATGTAACTAAATCCGACATTAAATAGGTCATGCAAATTACCATGTAAATTTAGATTGGCAATAAAAGGCATTTCTCCAGGGGAAAATTGTATTGCATGGTTATTAGTAGAAAGCGTAGAACAATAAGGAAGTAATAGAGAATAAGTATGTCATCAAATTGGCTTATAGGTTATGTGAAAGTAACATTACCTTTTGCTGGTTCTGCGACCGGCACATCCTCGGCCGGGGGCTCCTCCGTCTCGGCAGGATCCTCCGCCGGGGGAGCCTCGGCCTCCACCGCGCTCGCAGACGCCGCTTCATCACCGTTTACTTTAGCATCTTCGCTAGAGACGTTATCACTCAACGCCATTTCGTCAGACATTGTCAATTATTTAGAAAATATACGAAACCACTGTCAAAGCGTAAATAGCCACATAACAAGGCGGTTACGAAACTACAGCAGCCGTCGCGACGAATTATCAACGTTTGTGCGCGTCACTACGTAGATTTCCCGCTATATTGGTCAAGAAAAAACTTCGCCTCTATTTGTGTACGTTTTATGTCCATTAGCACTTTTCATAGAAAAATCTACTACTAGGTGTAAAAGTACTCGATATTCACATTAAATCTGCTTGAAATACACAACAAATGTGAAGAGTTTGATGAAATTTACTTCCACAAAACTAAATTTCCAAAGGAAAATGTCGATCATAAACAACATCCGCTCGGCGCACGACGCCACATTTGTTGTCTATGAAATTGAACATTGTCTATGAATCTGAACGGCGGCGCGCAATTTAAATTTTATTGTGAAATTACTTGAATTATATTGTAAATATGTGCATTACATTGAGTAATGCTATAATTTATCCAATTTCTTGGTCCCACAATCAAAAGGCTAAATAAATAAATAGTATTTGTAGTCGTAAAAGTAATAACTTAGTGATGTGTAAACAATTAAAGTAGCAGGTAGCATATCGTTTAGCAGTGGTGGTATTACGTGATTTACAATTTATACACATATAAAATCCACCGTCGATTTAAACCCAAACATACGCTGCATTTACTTTTTACTTATTTATATAATTTGTGGAGAATGACATGATTAGCGAGTGAATGAATGAATGAATGAAATAATGTTTATTGCTAATTGGGTAGATACATAATAATTTCTAGACAACTATCTATATCAACTTAACCTAATAACATGTATGTACTTTACAACTAACAAAGGGAGATAGCTCAGCTTGTGCTGTCCGAGGAACCATGTCCCGAATAGCGCTGATTTTCAGCCATTCCCATGATCTCTGCAGGTGTACAACGAGATAGTATGCAATGGGGCTAGTTTTTAATTTCACATTATTGAATATTTCAGGCGAGCAGAAAACAAAAAGAAATTAATTTAAACAAATAATAAAAATAGAATGAATAAAATAAAAAATCTTGTTGAGTGAAAGCTTGATGACGAGAAGCGGTCTCATTTTGCAAAAAAAGTAGTCGAGTGATTCGATTTTAATGGTTCTCTTTGGTCCACATACACATACTAGGCTGTGGAACTCTATTCCAGCACACGTGTTCCCTTCCTCTTATAGTCTTGGGTCTTTTAAACGGGGCGTGAAGCGGCACTTATGCAGGCCGTCATAGTGTGATCGATCCACATTGCACTAACCATGTGTGATGGGGGTCGCTTACACTTTTTGGACTTCGTCGTTTGCTTAACATCAGGCAGGGCGCAGTCATTTTGACGTGCTATTATAAAAAAAAAAAATGGCATACACAAGAGCCTTTGCCACTTTGGTAGCGAGGGTGAAAAAAAACATCGCATTAAAAACGAATCTTATTTAGGTACTTATCGCCTTCTTAGGCGCTTGCGGTTTCCCGAACACTTTCTTCGCCTTATTCGCTCTGGGGCCACCTTTATTATTCTTGGGATCAGGGCTTGGTAACGTTACCAATTTAACATTATAATAGCGTTAAGTAACGGTAATTTATAATGTTACTTTTTTTACCGGTAAAATAATTACCGGTAAGTCGGTAGCGATACTAAATTTTAACGGTAAATTATAACGGTAATTTTTACCGGAACGAAAACTTAACGTTAAGTTTCAGGTATCGATACTGCAATATAACGTTAAAAGTATCGATACCTGCTTTAGTTACCGGTAAAAGTAACGATACTTATTACGCTACTTTGCTGCATTGCCGCTCCGCACGGTTACCTATAGCAGAGCGGCAACTTCGCGACACGAGACGCATGAGACCATGTTGGGTGGGAGCGATAGAGACAGAGAATGAATTTAATCCAAAATTAAGTAAGTAACGTTGGAACGTTTACCGATACTTTTTACCGATACCATCATGAAGGTAGCGGTAATTTTTAACGTTAAAAATTACCGCTACTTTAGGTATCGCTACTTAAAAAAGTATCGATACCTCGGCGAGGCAAAAGTAACGTTACCATATTTTTACCGGTATTCCAAGCCCTGCTTGGGATTACCCTATCCAAACTTTTTTCCCTTCTCTGTGACGTTGTTGTCATACCACAGCCGCTTGGTGTTAGCACGAGAGGTGTCACTTCAGTGAGGTCCCGCGCGAAGTTGCCTCGCTCTTGGGCTTGTTGCTTGCGGCGTGCGCTTGCGCAGGGCGGTCGTTATTCATTATAACATCATCATTATAACAGAATAGGGAATATGCATGAAAAATAGTTTCAGGTATTTACTAATTTATCGTAAAAAAAATCAAAATCTACTACGAACAGTGAAAACAAAATCAAAATTGGTTGAAAAATGGGCGAGATACAGTCATTGAAAGTGAATATATCCGTCTCTCTCTCGCGAAACAGATTTATCTATGGAGTTAGTACGGCGCTTACGGTACGTGACGTCAACTACCGCATCGGATCTCTCTGTCTAATCAATAACTCTAACGCTTTATAACTCGCTTAATAGAAAAGATAGTTTAAAAATTCTTCGATATTTATGTATCTGGAAGACAAAAGATCTCAATAAATCCATAAAAAAAAGTCATGCATATTCCCTATTGTGAATAGCTCGTATTAGGTAGTAATATGAGGGTAGCAACCGATTAGGATGAATAGAAAAAAACATTAAAAAAACCAAGAGAGAATTAAATTCGCCTATTAGTTCTATGGCCACCTTTACTGTTTTTGGGGCCACTCTTATTAGCCTTAAGGCCACCTTTAGTGCCTATTTCCGAACATGTGACCTTCTGTGTGACATTAGCGTCATATTAGACGAACGTGTGGGGTGGTAAGGGTAAAAAAAACATCAAATTAAAAACAAATCTTATTTATTTTTCGCCTTCTTAGGCGCTTGCGGTTTCCCAAACACTTTCTTCGCCTTATTCGCTCTGGGGCCACCTTTATTATTCTTGGGGCCCCCCTTATTACCCTTGGGGCCTCCTTTGGGGCCTTTTCCAAACTTCTTTCCCTTCTGTGTGACGTTTGCGTCGTACCGGAGTCGCTTGGTATTGGCGCGGGAGGTGTCTGTGAGGTCCCGCGCGAAGTTGCCTCGCTTCTTCGGCTTGTTGCTTGCGGCGTGCGCCTGCGCAGGGCGGTCGTCGTCGTCGTCCACCGCGCGGATGCGGCGCGTCTTCTTCTTGCGTTTCGCCATTCGCGATTGGAGGAGGGCGACCTGGGGGTGAATAATAAAAATGTATTTTCCACCACTTGTCAAATTTGACAAAATACAGCTTTTTTTTCATCACTAGGGTGGCAAACAAGCCAGGCTGATGTAAAGCAGTTACCGCAGCCTATGAACGCCTGAAACACAGCTTCTTAAAGATGACAAACGTACTTAAATTATTTTCAAAGGGAAAGATTCCATGTAAGTAATACCAGCTACTACTTTCGTAATGTATCGTGAGGACCTTGGGATCGACGCTACCCTAAGTAACTAGTAACTTTACTAAGGTCAAGACCCTCTTTTTATGCGAGAGGCGGCAGACGAGCAAATGTGATGCCTGATGGTAAGCAATCGACACCGCCCATGGACACCCGCAACTCAAACCGAGTTCTGGGGTCGCTGCCGGCCTTTTAAATAAGAGTACGCTCGTTTTTTAAAGGTTTCCAAGTAGTAGCTGTTCGGAAAGACTGACTCTTCCACTTCCCAATAGGGATGTTTTGGGGGTCAAAATAATTACAATATATTTAGTCCGTATATTAGATCATAAAAAATGTATTGGACACCTATTTTTCCTTTTTTCATTCAAATAAAAAATCATAAGTTAGGAGTCTTTGACGTCACTCGCTCCCATAAAGTGACGTCACGCGACTATAACTTCGCGTAATTTCAACGGGCTATAACTTTATAATTTTTAGTCTAATTAACAAATAAAAAAAATATGTGTCTTTTATTTTTAACCGACTTCAAAAAAGGAGGAAGGTTTCCCAATTCGACCGTATGTTTTTTTTTAATAAGCTAAAAGACGGACTAATTACAAGTTTTAGCCATAATAGCCTACTGGCAACATAAATAAAGGTGATGATGATGAACACGTCAGCCCAGGCCACAGTTGTTCAGAAGGGATTACCTTCTCCATCTCCCTCTGCACCCTCTCCTCGGGCGTGTCCTTGGGCTTGTGCTTGGTCTGCTTCTTCCTCCTCTTGCCGTTGTCATCGCCGTCGTCGTCGGACCCGTCCGGGTCCCGCTTGCGCTTCTTGCCCTTGCCCTTCTGTTGTTTGTCTGAAAATTATAATAATAATACATTTATTTCAGAAATCAATCCATATCAAAATTAAATAAACACAAATACAAATAAAAATATGTCAAAATAAATTGGATAACATTTTTACATTATCAAAATTAAAAATTAAAATTAAATAAACACAATTACAAATACAAATTACAAATATATTATATGGTTTTTTTATTTAATGTAAATGACAGGCTCGGTGGCTCATTTGGTAGTGACCTCTGCCCTCTGAGCCAAGGGTCGTGGGTTCGATTCCCGCACAGTACAAACATTTGTGTTCATGAACATGTCTGTTTGTATTGGTCTGGGTGTTTTCTGTGTATAATATGTATTTATTTACAAAAAAAAAATGTATCTAAGTAAGTTTATCAGTTGGGTAGTACCCATAGTACAAGCTTCGGCTTAGTTTGGGGCTAGGTGGCGTTGTGTGGCCCAGCGTGGCATGTCTTGGAAAAAAATATATATATCAGACAACATCACATACATTGTTAAGATCACAAAGTAAGTAGCTTAAGCATTTGTGTAATGGGTAAGAAGAAATATGAACACCCAGACACGGAACAAACACAAATGCTCATCACACGAATGTTCGTTCGGACGCAACCCACGACCCCTGGTTCAGAAGGCAGGGGCACTACCGGTTCCTTTAATGAAACGTTAATAAATGGACTTATTAAATCTCCTACGAACAACAACTTTAACCCTGAAAACATCCCCAGATTTATTTATTTATTTAAGCTTTGATAACCGAAACATGACACACAGCGCCATCTATTTAAAAATTAAGCCGATGCTTATACTGTAGCTGCTAGACATCTGATAAACTTACTTAGATACTTCTTGTGAATATTTATTTCTTACTAGCTGTGCCAGCGGCTTCACACGCGTGGATATCGGGTTTCAAAAATAATGGACTTCCATAAAATACCTATCTATACCTATACCTAGTGCCTAAGTTTTAAGTTAGACCTCTAGCAATACATTGGTGAAAAACGCATTCAAATCCATTCAGTAGTTTTCGCGTGACGCGCGATCAAACATACAGGTAAAAATTTCGCCCGTTTTCCTCACACTTTCCATCACTGCTCTGCTCCTATTGATCGTAGCGTGATGAAAAGTATACTACAACCTGCCCAGGAGTATGAAGAATAATTGTACCAAGTTTCATTAAAATCCGTCCAGTAGTTTTTTTTTTCTATAACGAACATACAGACAAAAATTTTACTGATTGCATTTTTGGCATCAGTATCGATCACTAATCACCCCCTGATAGTTATTTTGAAAAAATATTTCATGTACAGAATTGACCTCTCTACAGATTTATTATAAGTATAGATAAACCAAAACATGACACACAGCGCCATCTATTTCTCATCATCGTATTTTTTTTATTGCTATGGGTGGCAGACCAGCAACCGGCTCATCTGATGTTAAACGGTTACCGCCGCTCATAGACTCTGCAATGCCAGGGGCACAGCTTAGCCGCTGCCTACCGTGAGGAAAGAGTTCTCTTTAGACCACGTTTGAACAAGGACAAGTCGTAGCGATCAGGAAACACCGCGGCTGGGAGCTCATTCCAGAGCTTACAGGTACGCGGAAAGAACGAACGGTGGAAACGAACAGTTCTGAAAATTTATATATTTTGTGCAATAAAGAATATCTATTTATCTCCTCACCAGCCTTCCCCTGGTGCTGCGTCAGCGCCAGCCTCTCCTTCTCTTCTCTCTTCTCCTTGGGCGTCTGGAACCAGTCGTGCTGCCTCTTCGTCTCGTACTTGGGTCCTTCTTCCTCCTTCTTGATCTTGCCCTCCAGCTTGGAAGTCTGCTTCTCCATTTTGTTCAGCTGCTTCTCCGCGTATTCCTCGTCGAGGATCGCCGCTGAAGATAAGGGAATACGTCAGTATAAATAAGTATCAGGCAACATAACATATTATAGTGCTTTTTTTTTATAGTTGCTCGACATTATGGCTTCCCTACGCCTGATGGAAAGCCAAAGTCGCTGTGACAACTGGCAAGTAACTGGTTAGTTACCTGTCAGTTGCCACTCCCATGCCGGCCCAACCCTGACCCCCCACGAGCTCCGGAAACCCTACTCACCGGCAGAAACACGACCCAGAGGTCATTTGACTGCGGTATTCTATAGGGTGGAGGTCCTTCCCCGGACGGGCAGCTCAATACGAGCGAAGATTCGCTATGCCCTACCTCTCTTAAACTGTACCACACTCACCTATCTCCGGCTCCAGCTTGGCCAGCTTGGCGCGGTACTTGGCCACGATGTCGGCGGGCACCTGCCGCGACTTGACCGGCCGCTTGGCCCGCCTCACTATCGCCTTCACAAGCTGCCGCTCGCCTTCCCCGGCCAGAGATACGGAGACGCCCGCGCGGCCCGCCCGGGCTGTTCGGCCGACCTGACAACGATAATAAAGTAGATTGATTCAAATAGTTGGGGTAAACGAGTTCTGGAGTGGAGACCGCGTCTCGGCAAACGTAGTGTAGGACGCCCTCAGGCCAGGTGGAGTGACGATTTGCGCAGGACGGCTGGCAAGTGCTGGATGCGAGAAGCCCAAAATCGACCTAAGTGGCGAATATTAGGAGAGGCCTATGTCCAGCAGTGGACTGACACGGGCTGATGATGATGATGAGTTTCGATCGCCAACCCGCCTGCCCGCGTGGCGATGCGATAGACTATTTTGGCTAAAAATTGTAATTAGTCCGTCTTTTAGCTTATTCAAAAATAAAAGACACGTATATATTTACAGGAGGGTTGGCGATCGCAGGGCGTTAGTTAGTTAGTGGTTTTGTCAACTCTACGACCTATTTTGTGAGTGGCCGTACTATACCTTACGTTGTTTCATTCCTGCCAACCCAACTCATCCAGATACTTCAGCAGGAAACTTAGCTTGCCAAGAATGTCCTGCCTGGATTATTCTAGGCCGGCCAAGGTGTCTGCCGGCAGTCCACCGGAGCCTCGTTTGGTATTCAGCAGGATGCACCACGGGTAGCTGATGGGCCGCCCCCTTACACCATCGCAGCACTCACCCTATGTATGTAGTGCTCCAGGGTGGCTGGTAGGGTGAAGTTGAGCACGGTCCTGACGCCGGGGATGTCCAGGCCGCGCGCCGCCACGTCGGTGGCCACCAGCACGTCCACCAGCTCCTCCTTGAACCTCTTCAGAGAGTCCAGCCGCTGCGGCTGCGTGAGAGCGCCGTGTAGTTCCGCTACCTGTGGACAACAGAAGATCAGTAGGCCTACTCTGATCCCTCTGCTCCAGCGCTCCGCCGGCGCCGAAGCGGTCGCACGCGACGGCAGTTCCGTCGCTTGATGCCGCCAGACGAGGCCCAGCGGGTGGATGGTGCGGGGGCACCCCCACTCGCCTCGCACGGGCCCTCGTCATCGTCGAACGGGAGCGGACTCACCCTTCGAGCCGCTTCCGTCATTCCCCCTAGGGGGGGAATTTGAGGGGTCCGTCAAACAGGACAGACTGCGCTGGCGGTGCCATGGCAGTATAGGTCTCCTAGGACCCATGGCACTGTCCCTAAGGCGCTCGACGAAGGGGCCGCGGTTTTTAGTGGGTATTCCCTGCCTCCTCACCATCCTGAGGCAGGGTGCCGCCCTCCAGCAGTCCGAGGGCGGCGTGAGTCCCACATACCCCGCCGTTCCCCCGAATGGCGGGGATGCGCAAAAGCATTTTCCCCGGTTAAAAAAAAAAAAGTCCTACTCTTGAAACCAATCTCGATTTCAATCCTAACAAATTAAGAGCGCGCATACAGAATTCGACGTATTTGCGGCGAAACTGGTATTTTCGGGCGAGCTATTATCATAGAAAACGATTTTTTTAAAATAAGAAACATAGTTTTTTATATAGATAAAGTCTTCAAGCAGTGCGTAGGCTAGATAAAATACAACATTTACTAGTATATTTTTGTTTATCAAAGATCTCCCGTAAGCCGATTCGCAAAAATGCGAGTCAGAGTTAATTTCGAAAGTCTTAATATCAATTGCATTACATACATATGTTTTAAATATATGTTTATACAATAGCTTATATGGTCTATTAGTGCACTACACAAAAAAACTTTCAAAAATGTGTTATTAAATTGCCCAAAATAATTTTTCAAAATAAGCTCAATTCACACTTTTCAACAGTGTTTTTCTAGTAGAAAACACTGTTTCTTTTAGTTGAAATTTTGTGTAAATGTAAAAGAAGTCTTTCTTAAGTGCACCTAATTATTATTTTATTAATATTCTATGCCTCTTATTTTATACGATTTTTTTAAAAGTGACTATAAAGCCACGCGCGCGACGCTTGCCGATTCAGTCCAAATCGGGTCATCCCAGAGGGAGGACGTGCCGCTCGCTGCTCCGATCACGCACACATACGCACAACCACTTTTATGAGCGTATACCTCTCTGCGCGAGTGCAACTCCACGAGTTTGATACTTTGTAATATTATTTTTGTATGGAAAATTTATTAAGTTAAAATAATATACATACTAAATTAATGAAATGATTTACCTAATGTTTAGTCATGAGTATCAAACACAAACATCAGGATTATTATAATTATTATTATCTACAACCACATTTGCTAAATATTTCAAAAAAATAATATGATATTTGTTTATTAGTTCACTAATGAAGTTACAAAGTAAGGCTATTCCAATGATTATTATTATGCTCGTTAACATCAATGGTCAGAAACAACTTCCATGAAGAAACTGATAAGGAGATTCATTTGAGTTGGGAGCATTTAAGGAATCTACGTCACATGTTCACGACTATAAATAAAGGCATACAATGAAGCTGAAAGTCATAGAAATCCCATAGTCGAGTTATTATTAGTAAAATTATATGTGTAAAGATGGATGATAAAATGTTTGATGGTATGCACGAAATTGATATATTTAGATTTAGATAAATCGATCTTCGAATCCAATTTTGAAATTGTCGCTTAATTGTTTAGTGTGAATAGGTGAATCTTTGTGTCACAATAATAACAAGTATCTACGATTAAAATTAAATCGATCAAAGTGGTCAACAATGAGAGAGGCCAATGTCCAGCAGTGGCCTGTGAGAGGCTGATAACGATATGAGATTACTACTTTCATTCAGATAGTATTAGAAAGAAGTAAAAATTATATTTTATAGTTTCAAAATGTAAAACCAAAATGCAATATGATAGTTGTGAAATGTATGGTCATTACGGTTACTAGGGGTGATTTTAGCGAAAAGGCTGGTAAGATACGGATATGTTACGGTAACTTATTTACATACGTTAAAATTACCGGCTACGTATGCTGAATGGTAGTATGGCGACGAGCAGGGCGAGCATGTAACTTGCAGTATGCAAGTCGCAAGGTGCAACGTTGCCAATGAGGGCTACCGTTTTTGTAATCACCAGAGGGTGCCACTGTATAGTGAGGTCTTCGGGCATAGCTGTTAAGGTTTGTTTTATGCATGTGATGACTGTTTGTTCGTTATAAGAAGGAGGCCATAAGTTTCCAAAAGGCAAAACTGTTTGTTAACGGTTAATAAACAAACCAGTGAACTAGCTTTTCTTTCATACCGCTAATTTTTATACCTCATTTTCTCGGCTCCGCTTTTAAAGCGCAGATAATCACTGAACTGTGTCTCATATTTTCGAAAATTAATGCCAGCTATGCCAAAATTGCACAAAACTATTTAATTTTCCGAAATAAACTCGTTTAACCCACAGAACCTATGTAATTTGACATTTCGAATACCTCACGCTACACTAGCAGCTCTGGTGGCAAATTCACACGCGATATGGGCGCCCTCATTAGTGCAGCAGTTTGCCATAATAGGTATTGTTATTTCTTTTATTTGCTTCGTCGCCGTCATTGGAATTATGTTAAATTCGAAATATTATTAAGTAATTAATTAATTCAGTTTAATTTCCAAAATGTCGATTTTGGGGGAAAAGGTAAGAGCCAAAATTGTTCGGAAATTGACTCTCTAGAACTTTGTTTCTTTTCATTCATGCCGTAAAAAGTACAACATAGGAGATAATGATACAGTTTTGAATATGTCGCGGTTTGCGAGTTTTATTTCCAAAATATCGATTTTAGGGGAAAAGGAAGGAACCAAAATTGTTTAAAAATTGATTTCCTACAAGTTTAGTGTTCTTAATTTAGACCGTAAAGTAGAAAATAAATGAGATAATGACAACATTTTTTACTTGCTGTTGTATTTAATTTTAATTTTCAAAATACCGATCCTAGACAATTTTTGAATATATACAAGAGGACTCACCATACCTACCTATTCAGATAGCTCGCCTTTTTAACCTGTCCATTGCATCTTAACTAATATTATAAAGCTGAAGAGTTTGTTTGTTTGTTTGAACGCGCTAATCTCGGGAACTACTGGTCCGAATCGAAAAATTATTTTTGTGTTGAATAGACCATTTATCCAGAAAGGCTATAGGCTATATAACATCACGCTGCAACTATTAGTAGCGAAGAAATAATGGAAAATGTAAAAAAAAAAACGGGGAAAAATAACTATTCCACGCGGACGAAGTCGCGAGCACAGCTAGTCATTTATAAAATTGCGTAAAAGCAGTATTCTACGCAAGATTTGTGCCTTATACAAAAAACAGCGCTGGTCAGTCGTGATATATTCTTTCAGAATCAGGTGCAGGACACCTATTTAGAGAATGCTGCAGTAGTCAATGACTCCTTCCATGTAACCCTTAGGGTTCGGGTCATGACGAATATTCATCCCGAGAATAAGTGATGGATTGGTCAAGCTGGATACGAACCAGATTTTAGTTGTTGTAGGCCATTTGGGGTTTCTGCTACGAAACACAAGAACAACTTTCAGCACAAGCATCAGTAGGTATACATGACCTCTGTGATCAGTGCTTAGGAGACTTAGGACCTTAATTCAAATTGACAAATTGTTTACAAACTAATCTTTTTTGAATGATGGCAACCAGCCTCTTTGTGAGATCCATTTCTGCCGAGTGAAAATGAACAAAGTAATTTTTACAAGTTAAAATATAAAACGGGTTAGAGTTATATCGTGGCAACCACGGAGACTGCTCTTTCCTTAAATAATAATACAAACACCTAAACACAGAACAAACACAAATGTTCAGCACACGAATGTTTGTTCTGGATGGGAATCAAACTCACGACCTTTGACTCATGATCAGAAGGCAAGGAAAACACAGTAGGGATTATTGATTTTTATCAAGCAACATTAATAATGTCAATCACTCACACAATACCTTTGGATAGGTACATATAAATACCTGGTACATATAAAGATAGAAAGACAAAAATATTGTTATATTTTTCTTAAACCTTAATTAGTAAACACTTAAGAATAATGTACTCTAAAGTGTTTAAATCAATTTAATAAGTACGCACCTATACTACACTAATAAAATATTTAGCAATAAAAGAATGTTCAAATAATTTAGATGAATAATAAATTGTTAAGTATCAAAATATGTTCGTCCGCCGGAGTTAGCGTCCGACACGCCGCTCACCCACACAGACACAAATGATGTCTATGTGTGTTTCGGAATCGGCTCCCGCGTGCGTATCGAGTTGCTTAAAATTGTATGCGCGCTCTTAAGTAATATTTAATCATAAATGAACGTATATTTAAATTTTCCTGTATTTGGTAGTTTACATTTTGTTACATTATTACCACCCCAAGTCATAGTTCATTCGTTCTCTGTATATTATCTGTACTAGATCCTGCAGAAGATTTCGATCCCAATCCCATTTGGTTCTAGAGTACCTACCCAGAATCTATTTTTTTTATAGTAGCACGGCATTATGGCCACTCTACGCCTGATGGAAAGCGAGAGAGAAGCGCAAGTCGCTGCGACAACGGGCAGGAATTTACTGCAATAGGCTTATTTAGAGGGTCGAAATACTTACATTAGATTTAGTCTGAGTCTGCCTACCAAGATCCCACGTCACCATTACCCAAGGCGCATTGGCGGTGCGTAAACTGCATTTTCCCCCGGTGCAACAAAAAAAAAAGTTTGTACGGCGCATCTCACCTTGACGCCGAGCAGGCCCAGCGCCACGTGCAGCCTATGGGCCTGGCGCTTGGTCTGCACAAACACCACGGCCGGTCGCATCTCACCTTGACGCCGAGCAGGCCCAGCGCCACGTGCAGCCTATGGGCCTGGCGCTTGGTCTGCACAAACACCACGGCCGGTCGCATCTCACCTTGACGCCGAGCAGGCCCAGCGCCACGTGCAGCCTATGGGCCTGGCGCTTGGTCTGCACAAACACCACGGCCGGTCGCATCTCACCTTGACGCCGAGCAGGCCCAGCGCCACGTGCAGCCTATGGGCCTGGCGCTTGGTCTGCACAAACACCACGGCCGGTCGCATCTCACCTTGACGCCGAGCAGGCCCAGCGCCACGTGCAGCCTATGGGCCTGGCGCTTGGTCTGCACAAACACCACGGCCGGTCGCATCTCACCTTGACGCCGAGCAGGCCCAGCGCCACGTGCAGCCTATGGGCCTGGCGCTTGGTCTGCACAAACACCACGGCCGGTCGCATCTCACCTTGACGCCAAGTAGGCCCAGCGCCACGTGCAGCCTATGGGCTTGGCGCTTGGTCTGCACAAACACCACGGCGCGGTCGCGGAACGTTCGGCACACTAGCGCCGCCAGTAAAGCTTCGCGGTCCGACTCGCGCTCCGCACGAATCCTGCAGGCAAGACAATGACGTCAGAGAACGTGTATAAATAAATACAGATAACATATAGAATACCGCAGCCAAATGACCTCCGAGTCGTGTTTCTGCCGGTGAGTAGGGTCTCCAGAGCTCGTGGGGGGTAAGGGTTGGGCCGGCATGGCAGTGGCAACTGACAGGTAACTAACCAGTTACTTGCCAGTTGTCACAGCGACTTGGGCTTCTCTTTCGCTTTCCATCAGGCGTAGGGAAGCCATTATGTCGAGCTATTATAAAAAAAAAAAAACTGACATAGGCCTAGGCAATGTAAGGGAGCGACCTATCACCTTTTCGCTCCAAGCCATCCTCACCTGCCCGTGGTGCATCCTGCCGAACAACAAACGAGGCTCTGGCAAACCGACTGGTGGCGGTAAAACCATCACGATTGAAGGCGTAGCTAAATACCACAGGCCGATGACGGGCAGCAGCGTCACCGGAGCAAGAAGCTACGCCCTGCGATCGCCAACCCGCCTGCCCAGCGTGGCGATTATGGGTATATCCTCCAGAAGTTTGCCCTAGGTGGCGAACAACTGGAGAGGCCTATGTCCAGCAGTGGACTGCAATAGGCTGATGATGATGAACCTAAGGGAACAGCTACCTGACGAACTCCTGGCGCAGGTTGAAGGCGACGTCCTTGTTGGAGTCCACGAACAGCTTGACCGGTTTCTTCAGGGAGACGGCCGCCAGGTCCTTCACCTCCTCGCTCATGGTGGCCGAGAACAGCATCGTCTGCCGCTTGGGCGAGCACTGCCGGATGATCTCCTTCATCTGTTCCGCGAAGTACTCGTCCAGCATTCTGGAAGTTCAGTGGGGTCAATGACCTGTAGGCCTACTCTTGAAACCAATCTCGATTTCAATCCTAACAAATTAAGTAATATTTAATCATAAATGAACGTATATTTAAATTTTCCTGTATTTGGTAGTTTACATTTTGTTACATTATGACCACCCCAAGTCATAGTTCATTCATTCTCTGTATATTATCTGCACTAGATCCTGCAGAAGATTTCGATCCCAATCCCATTTGGTTCAAGAGTACCTACCCTGCACGCACATAATACACTAGAAGTGTCATGCAACATGACAGTCTCTGTGGGCAAATTCATTCAAATTGTCAAATTTGGGAATTTGTTGCTATAGACCTGCAAATTTTGGTAGGAAAAGTCACTTGGTGGAATTTGGTAGGAAAAGTCACTTTAGACAGATTTATATCTGGACTAGCTGTCCCGGCCGCGTCGCACGCGTGGATATCGGGTTTCTAAAATAACGTACTTCCATAAAATGGTACCTAAATTTTAAGTTAAGCTTCTAGCAATACATTGGTGAAAACCGCATTCAATTCCATCCAGTAGTTTTTGAGTGATGCGCGTTCAAACATACAGATAAAAATTTCTCCCGTTTTTCTAACGCTTCCCGTCACTGCTCTGCTCCTATTGATTGTAGCGTGATGAAAAGTATACTATAACCTGCCCAGGAGTATGAAGAATAATTGTGCCAAGTTTCGTTAAAATCCGTTCAGTAGTTTTTGTTTCTATAATGAACAGACAGACAGACAAACATTTTACTGATTGCATTTTTGGCATCAGTATCGATCACTAATCACCTCCTGATAGTTCATCATCATCGGCAGCCTGCGGCAGTCCACTGCTGGACGTAGGCCTCTCCCAAAATGCGCCATTCTGCTCGATCGGCAGCAACACTCATCAAGTTGATGCCGGCCGCCCTGCGCAGATCATCGCTCCACCTATCTGAGGGGCGTCCCACACTGCGCTTGCCTGCACGCGGTATCCACTGTAGAACTTTCTTACTCAACCTATCATCAGTTCTGCCTCAGACGTGACCAGCCTATTGCCACTTCAGCTTACTTATTCGAGTAGCTCCTGATAGTTATTTTGAAAAAATATTTAATGTACAGAATTGACCTCTCTACAGATTTATTATAAGTATAGATAGATATAGAAGATGATCTGTGTGTCACCTGTCAGCTTCGTCCAAGACCAGCACTTCTATGGAGTGGAGACTGAAGGAGGGAGTGTTCCGTATGTGGTCGATCAGGCGCCCGGGCGTGGCGATCACCACGTCCGGGTTCCGTCGCAGGACGCTTTCCTGTTAAATAAGGATAAAATTAGATGTTGTGCCACGCGAAACGCGCCGGTTGTCATACGAGAAAATGTCTTTATTGTAAAAAAAAAATCTTAGTGAAATAAAAATACCTTTTTTTATAGTGGCTCGACATAATGGCTTCCCTACGCCTGATGGAAAGCGAAAGAGAAGCCCAAGTCGCTGTGACAACGGGCAAGTAACTGGTCAGTTACCTGTCAGTTGCCACCGCCATACCGGCCCAACCCTAACCCCCCACGAGCTCCGGAGACCCTACTCACCGGTAGAAACACGACCCAGAGGTCATTTGACTGCGGTATTCTATAGGGTGGAGGTCCTTCCCCGGACTTTTTTTTGGACTTCATGGGTATCTTTAGTTAGTTTAAACATTTTATGGTCAAAAATTCACCTGGTATTTGACGTCGAGCCCGCCCACAGACAGGCCCACGGTCACTTGTGTGAACTGAGCCAGCTGCCGGGTCACGGCGTGTACCTGAACAAAGATAAAAACGATTAGAAATTAAATAATAAAATGTAGGCTATTATGGCTAAAAATTGTAATTAGTCCGTCTTTTAGCTTATTCAAAAGTAAAAGTCACGTATTTTTCCTTTTTTCATTCAAATAAACAATAGCAAAGATACAAGGCATCAAAAGATAGGAGTGGAGTCTTTGACGTCACTCGCTCCCCTAAAAATGCCTCACCGAGTGACGTCACGCGTAATTTCCACGGGCTATAACTTTGTAAATTTTAGTCTAATTTACAAATAAAAAAATACGTGTCTTTTATTTTTGAATATAATAAATAGAAATAAATAGACGAACTAATTACAATTTTTGGCCATAATAGCCTATTGAAGGCGTAGCTAAAAACCACAGGCCGATGACAGGCAGCGTCACCGGAGCGAAATGCTACGTTATGCGATCGCCAACCCGCCTGCCCAGCGTGGCGATTATGAGTATATCCTCCAGATGTTTGCTCTAAGTGGCGAACACCTGGAGAGGCCAATAGGTTGATGATGATAATTTAATAATATAAAAAACTAGTGATGTTACGTTAAGATGTGGGCAACTTGGAATGGGTCGTTGTGGAAGTCTTTGGGGGAGGAACTTATGTCCTGTGGCGGATGTCCGACGGCGAAATATTATTATGTATGATGATGATGGTGATGCTAAAAAGCCGGTTAAGCGAGAGTCGAACGAACGTCGTCATACAAAAAATGCTTCTGGAATGGAGGCTTTTGCTTAGTTTGGGACTAGATGGCGCTGTGCGGCCCAGCGTGGCATGTTTAAGCGGCAGATAGCAGCCTATCTGTCAGTTACCTGCGGGCCCAACTCCCTGATGGGCACTAGCACACTGGTGACGCGGTCGCCGCTTGTTTCAGCACGTTATCTGTCAGATAGCAGGCTATCAGTCGGTTACCTGCGCGCCCAGCTCCCTGGTGGGTACCAGCACCAGCACCCTGGTGACGCGGTCGCCGCTCGGTACAGCGCGTTATCTGTCAGATAGCGGGCTATCTGTCGGTTACCTGCGCGCCCAGCTCCCTGGTGGGTACCAGCACCAGCACCCTGGTGACGCGGTCGCCGCTCCGTACAGCTCGTTATCTGTCAGATAGCGGGCTATCTGTCGGTTACCTGCGCGCCCAGCTCCCTGGTGGGTACCAGCACCAGCACCCTGGTGACGCGGTCGCCGCTCCGTACAGCTCGTTATCTGTCAGATAGCGGGCTATCTGTCGGTTACCTGCGCGCCCAGCTCCCTGGTGGGTACCAGCACCAGCACCCTGGTGACGCGGTCGCCGCTCCGTACAGCTCGTTATCTGTCAGATAGCGGGCTATCTGTCGGTTACCTGCGCGCCCAGCTCCCTGGTGGGTACCAGCACCAGCACCCTGGTGACGCGGTCGCCGCTCCGTACAGCTCGTTATCTGTCAGATAGCGGGCTATCTGTCGGTTACCTGCGCGCCCAGCTCCCTGGTGGGTACCAGCACCAGCACCCTGGTGACGCGGTCGCCGCTCGGTACAGCTCGTTATCTGTCAGATAGCGGGCTATCTGTCGGTTACCTGCGCGCCCAGCTCCCTGGTGGGCACCAGCACCAGCACCCTGGTGACGCGGTCGCCGCTCGGTACAGCTCGTTATCTGTCAGATAGCGGGCTATCTGTCGGTTACCTGCGCGCCCAGCTCCCTGGTGGGCACCAGCACCAGCACCCTGGTGACGCGGTCGCCGCTCGGTACAGCTCGTTATCTGTCAGATAGCGCCTATCTGTCAGTTACCTGCGCGCCCAGCTCCCTGGTGGGCACCAGCACCAGCACCCTGGTGACGCGGTCGCCGCTCGGTACAGCTCGTTATCTGTCAGATAGCGGGCTATCTGTCGGTTACCTGCGCGCCCAGCTCCCTGGTGGGCACCAGCACCAGCACCCTGGTGACGCGGTCGCCGCTCGGTACAGCTCGTTATCTGTCAGATAGCGCCTATCTGTCAGTTACCTGCGCGCCCAGCTCCCTGGTGGGCACCAGCACCAGCACCCTGGTGACGCGGTCGCCGCTCGGTACAGCTCGTTATCTGTCAGATAGCGCCTATCTGTCAGTTACCTGCGCGCCCAGCTCCCTGGTGGGCACCAGCACCAGCACCCTGGTGACGCGGTCGCCGCTCGGTACAGCTCGTTATCTGTCAGATAGCGGGCTATCTGTCGGTTACCTGCGCGCCCAGCTCCCTGGTGGGCACCAGCACCAGCACCCTGGTGACGCGGTCGCCGCTCGGTACAGCTCGTTATCTGTCAGATAGCGCCTATCTGTCAGTTACCTGCGCGCCCAGCTCCCTGGTGGGCACCAGCACCAGCACCCTGGTGACGCGGTCGCCGCTCGGTACAGCTCGTTATCTGTCAGATAGCGCCTATCTGTCAGTTACCTGCGCGCCCAGCTCCCTGGTGGGCACCAGCACCAGCACCCTGGTGACGCGGTCGCCGCTCGGTACAGCTCGTTATCTGTCAGATAGCGCCTATCTGTCAGTTACCTGCGCGCCCAGCTCCCTGGTGGGTACCAGCACCAGCACCCTGGTGACGCGGTCGCCGCTCGGTACAGCTCGTTATCTGTCAGATAGCGCCTATCTGTCAGTTACCTGCGCGCCCAGCTCCCTGGTGGGCACCAGCACCAGCACCCTGGTGACGCGGTCGCCGCTCGGTACAGCTCGTTATCTGTCAGATAGCGCCTATCTGTCAGTTACCTGCGCGCCCAGCTCCCTGGTGGGTACCAGCACCAGCACCCTGGTGACGCGGTCGCCGCCGGCCGCGCGGTACAGCAGCCGCTCCAGTATCGGCAGCATGTAGGCGGCTGTCTTGCCGGTACCGGTAGCGGCGCACGCGCATACGTCTTTACCTGGTAATAAAAGATATATCATCATTATCAGCAGCATAATTTCAGAAAGCCTTAGACTGTATGACGTGGACGCAGTCTAAATATATAAAACTCAAAGGTGACTGACTGACTGACATAGTGATCTTATAGATTTACAAGTACATTCTTTTGCACATCAAACTTTTTTTTCCCTACTAGCACTTCGACGTGATAAGGATGGGGCCTGATGAGAAGAAGTGCCGCAAGAAACTCATCAATTTTGGCTTTTTTCAAAAATATACATAATCATCGTACTTTTGATGTCATACATTAATACAATATTTGTTAAGTGCAGGCGAGCAGCTCATTATGTCCATGTGAGATGATTTATTCAATCTCGACCACGCCCAGCGGAGTGTTTCTATTTTCTGATATTTCTGTGCTTGTGAATACTACCAGCCACAATGGGGCCTGGTACAAGGTGTATGATCATCATACAAAAATAGCAGCTGGTATTTAATAGCTGGCTTTTAAATTGGGATGATGACTAAAAAATAATTTAATGTCCATCAGATAGATTAATGAAAAATATTGGATACGTATTTTTTATTTTGCCTCTTCAAAAACTTACGAAGATACATTGATTTTAAATGTCACATGACGTCACGTTAGAGTACAAAATATACTCTAACGTGACGTAGTTAGCCCCCACTCCGTAACTTTAATGCGCTATATCTAAGTATTTTCTTGTTATTTCGACAAAACAAAAAATACGGGTCTTATATTTTTTTATTATCTAAGAGACGGACTAATTATTTTCTTCATTTTCATACCTTGTCATCATCCGTATTACGGCTAGGTAGGTAAGCGGTTTGTTCTCACCTAGCAGAGCGATAGGTATGGTAGCGGCCTGTATGGGCGTGGGGTGCACGAAGTGCAGCGTGCCGATGGCCTTGAGCAGCGGCCGCGACAGGTTCATCATGTAGAAGGACGCCTGCTCATCGTACGGCGGCGGCTCCTCGAAGAAGTCCGAGTCGTACTCGACGCGGGTGCCGCCCTCTGAGTCGTCTTGTAGCTCCTGTCACGGGAAATAGGCATGTTGATGAAAGGTCAAAATAATTATATTTAGTCCGTATTTTAGCTTATAAAAATGTATTGGAAACATATTTTTCCTTTTTTCGTTTAAACAAAAAATAACAAAAATTCAAGGCATCAAAATTTAGGAATGGGAGTCGTAAGATAAAACGTCGCACGACGTGAGTCACGCGTAATTTTAATCTTTCTCTTTTTTGGTCCAATTTACAAATCTTAACTAATATTATAAAGCTGAAGAGTTTGTTTGTTTGAACGCGCTAATCTCAGGAACTACTGGTCCGAATTGAAAAATTCTTTTTGTGTTAAATAGACCATTTATCGAGGAAGGCTTTAGGCTATATAACATCACGCTGCAACTATTAGGAGCGAAAAAATAATGGAAAATGTAAAAAAAACGGGGAAAAAATAACTATTACACGCGGACGAAGTCGCGAGCACAGCTAGTGAAAAAATAAGTCTTTTATTTTTTAATAAGCTAAAAGACGGACTAATTACATTTTTACGGCAGCTTGCCTATAGGAATTATCATATTCACATTCTGCACTCCATAAATATAAATGATGTTATAAAATAAATGCTTAGACCTAATTTAAATTAATTAATGAATGCTTAGAATTTAGGCAGTCTAATTGCTTACTAGCGATAAGACCACCTAAATTGTACCCCAACATATCTGTAATACCTTTTTCTATTAATCGTTTGTTTTGTACAATAAAGAATATCTATGTCTATCTGTGTATCTAACTAAAGTAGGTACAGTTATAGATTCTATCGAGCATTATCATCTTTTCGCTCCCAGCCACCCAAACCTGCCCATGGTGCATACTGAATAAACATTGAGGCTCTGAAAATCATCTAACCATCACAATTGAATCTTCAGATAGTCTGCACTGCAAAATCTAAACACTGTTACCATCACTCACACCAGTCTTGCATGTTACATTTTAACACACATACCTGCTTTAACTTTTGTTTTTTAGTAAGCTTCTTTTCTTTTGTCTTGATTTCATCCCTCTTCAGTTCGTCATCTGATATTTCCAACTCATCCACATCAGAATCTGTGAAATAATAAATTAAAATTAACACAATTCCAAAGAATAATAATTTAAATAATTATCATAAATCTTTGCACTAATAAAATAGCCACATCTGACATAGGATATGATAGACAGATACCTATGTCTTTATTGTACAACATAAATGTATTTGTCTATGATATCCTATGTCAGGCAGTCAATTGCCCCAAGTAAAAAAAGATGTTTGCCCACAGTAGCAAACAAGTGGAGAGGCCTATGTCCGGCAGAGACAATAGGCTGATGATGATGAGGTAAAATAATTAAACAGACCAATAAGTTACCTTTAGCATCAACATCGGAGTCCGTGTCCACGGCGTCAGCGTTCCCGTTGACCTTCACCTGAGCCCGCCGCCTCTCAATCTTCTCATCTAACGTCCTCTTCACATTTCTTTTCACATATTTGTGCAGGTCGTCCCATGTGTTCTGATGGAAATTATTATTGAGATTGATATTTTGTCATGTTTTAGTGAAAAAGCGGGAACCTTTTGTTGAAAGTGGTAAATACTATAAACAGTGCCGTAATTAAGGTGGTGCCCCGGCACAGGGTGCATTACAAATTTTAGCCATAATGGCCTATTTAGAAGCCCGGTATTGATCAAGGTGGTGAACATTGGGAGAGGCCTATGTCCAGCAGTGGACTGATATAGATTACGATGTACAATTTATACCCAAAATTGGGATGTCTGGCTATGCTGATTATAATGTACCACATTTCATTGGTTCAGTATTTATAGTTATTATTATATTTGTAGTATACATTCTTGGTTACAATCCAATAACATGGACGCACAAATGTCCGCAAAATTTGGATAATTTGTATCAAAACTAAATCAACTATAATAACCCCACATGGAAAATTATACCTACTGACAAAATTTCTTCTATCAAAATAAACCTTTCTATAGGATCCAAGAATGGTTTAAATGTTTTAAAGTATTTCCGTAAATGCCTACCTTGTTATACTCTTCAACAGAAGCCACAAACTGGAACTTTGGGTCGAAATCTACTTTCCTTTTGATTTTTTGTTTTGATGGTTGATACTGAAAGTAAACACAAATAGCATTAAAGAACTGCCCTAGAAACACATTAAACTACATCGAATAAACATTATGGTAGCCATTTAACGAAATTAAGTAGCTTATACGTTTATTAATGATTACTTTCCATAAGAAATAAACAACATTCGAAACAACCATACCTCGATTTCTTCATCTGATTCCTCAGAGAAATTCTCTACTTCCTCATCAGCAGTAATTGTTTTAATAAGTCCTGGGTGTCCTTCTACTTCCATTTTGTAAATTATGAATTTTATATTATCATAGTTTATGAAATAATAAAATTATTGTGAAAACACACACAAAATTGGAGGTTATCCTTCAAATACACATGTTATGACGTTTCGTTTTACGCATAGTAACATGGATATAGTCATGACTGTAAACGGAACGAACGATCAACGAAATACAGTCTGAATAATAGGTCAACCTTTAATCAATAACGCATCAGCTACATTGTATTCAATGAAAAATGTAATAATATAATAATAATATAATAATAATAAATCTTTATTTATTCTCTCACATAGTTGGTTGATACAAAATTATGCTTAATCTATTGTTATTCAACTATGTGAAAGACTGGTGTCTGTACTAGGAGACCTGTATGACAGATTACCAGCCTCTCCTACACCGGACCGGTGAAAATTAATAGTAAGCTTACAATAACTATAGGTGAGAACGTAAGTGTGAGTGTGTGATAAGTGGAGCTTTGTGTGTGTGTGTGTGTGTGTGTTAGTGCGTATGTGTGAGTGTGTGTGTGTGTGTGTGTGTGTATGTATGTATGTATGTGTGTGTGTGTGTGTGTGTATGTGTATGTGTGTATATGTATTTGATCCAATATGTATTCAAGAGACCACATCTAAAATACTCTCAGTCTTGTCGTAATCAAGTGATTTCAGCCATGACGTGATTGATTTTTTACAATTGAATCTCGTCATCGGATATATATTCAATATTTTATTTATTTTATTGTAAAGATAAACCCCCAGAAACATATAGAACCGTTTAGCAAACTTTGTTGAAGGAGTATTATCTAGGTCACATACCCTATGTTTAAGACGCTTATTGATTATGTTTTCAGGGATGTACGGAAGAGAAGAGTGTTTTTTAAGAATTGTATCCGAAATAAAAAGTTGCCTAACGGTGAGAACATCAAATGCTGCAAAAAGGTCTTTAGTCGGAAATAAATATGGCAAAAATAGACTTACTTTTATGACTGCTCTTTGAGCTCGTTCTAGTTTTATCAATCTAGTCTTACAAATACCTCCCCAAATTGTTATACAGTAACCTAGTATCGACTGGCAAAGGGCAAGGTAAACCATTTTAATTACACTTAAATCCGAAACGTGGCGTAGATTTTTAAAAATATATATTAATTTACGTACTCTCGATGAGAGAAGGTCTATATGTAAGTTGAAACTGAGAGAGCTATCAATTAACACACCCAGATACTTAATGCTGGTCGCTAAAGTTAATGATAAACAAGAACAGGGGGATACATTTGACAATTTTGATTGATTACAAAAGTGAGCTCTAATTATAAAATTATCATGTATGGATTTTGACATGGTTTTGATAGAAAAGGGTATAAATTTTGTTTTATCAACATTAAGTATCAGGGAGTTATCAACAAGCCAAGAACAAACCAAATTAAAGCCCTTTTGCGCATTATCATAAGCCTGTTCCCAGGTGTCACCATCAAAAATTATAGCTGTATCATCGGCGAATGTAACGATTTTGCCGAATGGGATAGGAAGATTACACAGGTCATTAATAAATGTCAAAAATAAGGTAGGGCCCAATACACTGCCCTGTGGAACACCGCATGTAATGGGTAAATCGAAACCAATTGAATAATTGAATCGCTTGTGATAGAATCGATTGCAGTAATATTAGTGATTTTTATACTTTGGCGTACCTAGTCACGTAAAAACGCATCACTAATGTCGTGTCATTCTGTCAAAATCCTAGGATTCGTATTGAGAGTGGATGTGATAAAATAAATTGAATTTGGTGCAAAAATTCATCGAAAATGGCAGATCGCCTGTTAATTCACGATGATATTAAATTGTAAGTGCTGTGTTAAATAGTGTTTTATTGTCTTAAGTCTTGCAAGCCTGTAAAAATGCCTGAAAGATTTACATCACGTACCGTCTGGATTGGGATCATGTTTTCCATGAATCCTTATAAAATTATATCATTAAATTTAGTCTCTTTCCTTGATTCTTTAATAATCATTACGAAAGAAATGTCTCTGAACTATTCCAAGTCGGAAATCGCAACAAATTGTTATCTTGAACTTATTAAGAGATTTTGTTTATTTATCACAAATTGGGCACATTTTGGTTAATTTAATTAATTAGTTATCTATTTTTATGTGAATGGCAGCTTAAATATGAAATCAAGAGTACTGTTCTCTTTAAATATGTTAATGTTGTGTATAAAAGACTACATACACTATAATACTTATGGATATAAATAATAATCCACTATTTTAATTGTTATTTCTTTAGAATTAGTTACCTACTAGCTAATTTTAACCCTACACTTTGAACGATATTAGTAAACATTAATCTCAACATAAAATTTCAAAGATGTTTTTCACTGATTAGCATCTTTCAGTCTTTATATTTCTGTACATAACAATTCTAATTGCAATGATGACACAATTAATGATAATGAATGCCTATAATATTATGTAAAGCCCATTTATCGGGTATCTTTTTCTTTTTAATTATCATTAGTAGCCACAACAAATATTTTTATTTATCTCTTAATATTTACATTTTCTGGTCCAATAAGTAATAGTAGAACACAAATTATATGCTAATAAATGTACTATGCGATATTCCAGGTATATAACATCAGACAAGTTCTACCTGGAGCCCCACATCAACCCCACAGAGGTGTTGGTCATCGACCGGGTCACAGGAGAAGCTTCAGTCAAAGGTTTGTTCCCCTCGCCTAATGGAAAATGTAAGAGAAGCCGTGGCATCAGACCATAGGCCTGTTGCCGTAAAAAATGTAATTAGTCTGTCTTTTAGATTGTTCAAAAATAAAAACACAGATTTTTTCATTTGGAAATAAGACCGAAAATGATAGATATAGCCCGTTAAAATTATGCATGACATCAAAGAGTGGGAGTGTTTTTCGGCACTGAGTGATGACAAACACCCCCTTACTGAACGAACCCACATAATGTGAACGGGGACAGTGATTTGTGTTTCACTATCACATTCTCCTTCTCAACTAAAAGGCAATCAAATATGATATAGTACTCAAACAACTATTGCCATATGTGGGTCACTATATGCTTGGTGAGCACAGCTGATATGTCAACAGATGTGTGCGACATAGTTTGCTTCACCACAGTAGCAGCCGTCGGATTAACTATAAACAAACTGTATACATGACATACTTAAATAGATAGTACCTAGTTACATTTAGGCATTAGCTTAGATCCCAGTATGGGAATTAAGCTTGAAGAGAAGGGGTAAATGCTTTGTTTACTTTTGTTGATAAAGAGAAATAATTGTAATAAATCTGCTTACATAATACTTGAACCTAAGTAGGCACTTTCATGGCATGTCATCACACACCATTGGACCCTTGAGCCAAAGGCAGCAGATACCTTTTCTTCAGATTGAACAATTCTTCTTCGAGTGAAGAATTCCATGATGAAATAAAAATAAAATAGTTTATTTCTGCAAATAGATTCACTAGAAATATTTTACACTTTTTTCCTACTTTTTTAAACACTTTTTTTTCTACCAGATACACCATCAGAACAATATTAATACAAATCTTTCAAATTGCAGAATATGGCACAGTGAAAATCCCTATACCGGCGAGCGCGTACCGGCCCGTGTGCGGCTTCCTCGGGACCATCAAGCTGATCTCCGGGCTGTACTTAGTTGTCGCTAAATTTAGGATACTGGTGAGTTGTACATGTGACTTCATACATAATTCACTTATAAGGAGACTTACTTGACTATTCATTATACACAATTACAATGTGGTGGCTTTACAGAAGAGGCTTTTTAATAACAGAAATTAATATTGTGTACCTAATATCAAATGAAATTCAATAAAATTTTAATAAATGTTAAAAAAAAACAAAAGATAGTTCATAATAATATGTGAAATTCCAATATTTCCAAGAATTCTTTTATCTTGATAACAATAATTGAGTAATCAATGTATGCTTAAAAATCAAAGTATCTACTTATGATTTATTTTGTTGTTTTGTCATACTTGCACTTACTACACATAATATTTGTAATGGGTTAATCATTCATTTGATTAAATAGATATTAAGGGGCAGCGCAGACGGCACACTTTTTGTGCGATAGAGTCTGCGTCTAGATCTGCCGACAGAATGATCGAAGATGTGCGTCGTGCGTGTGTGTCGAGTCTGTGAAATATCCGCGACAGATTATTGCGATTCATGTGCGTTACTGCATATAATTAGTGCGTCACGGATAGTCTGTTGTCTGCGCTGCCCCTTAATCTTGTATAAATACAAAAAAAAACACTATTAATAATGACGATGAAACAATTGGGAAATCATGTTTCATGGTCAATATATAAAATTTTAAATATAAAATATGTAGAGAAAAGGTGTATCTTGAAAAAGAACATAGGCAGAGTTATATTCTCGCAAAATTTGAAAACCACACAACTTATACTAAGTTTATTTGTTCTGTTTCCAGGTCGGTAGACTAAACGGCCATGACATATACCAGTTGGCCGGATCAGACATCATACCGTACGCGAGATCCACCACACATCTCACCAACAAACAGGTAACCACAAATGTGGCTATGAAAGGATTAAAAGAATGTTAACCCTTTGACTGTCGCATCCACTGCATAGTATTATGATACAGTGCTTCCCAAACTGACATTAAATAAAAATAATAAAATAAAATTTATTTCAGAACACAGTCCCATATTCATCACAATTACAAATAAAATTCATGAATTATACTTAATAACAAAATAATTAAATTCATATTTATTATTTACATTACATCAATCAAATATTACTAATAATATTACATCAATTAAATATAATAAAATTAAATTAAAATTACATTGTACCTAAATTAAATTATAATTGTTGACATTACATGAGCTCTCAAGCGTTCGTTTGTATCTACAGTTCAGAAAAGCAAGCACTCATTCTCATCAGCATTCTTCCTTTTATTAACCAAAAAAAGTGTAAAATTATTAAAATCTCTTGATTTTCATACGTACTTTGTAATAAAAAATATGTCAGGGAGAGATTGGGGCGTCGCAAGAAATATAACAATTATATAGGACGTCATTGTGTAAATAAGTTTGGGTAGCCTTGGTATAATATATTGTTTTACGATAAAACCATATGTAAAGAGTAGTTTAAAACATTTTTCGCACCATTTATCAGAGAGCAAACACAACATGCGTTAGTGTAAACAACTAAAATTTCAAGGCGAAAAGTTTTCGTCAACTGCCAACAGATGGCGTTGGGTGTACGTTACATCGCGCAAGCGTTACGATTTTCCAGATCTATATGGTCGGCGTAGGAGTCACGACCAATTTGATCTTTCCAAAGGTTAAACGGGGAGTGATGATCGGATTGGACACGTGTCTGCGTGATGTCCGCCGCCGATTGTTACGCTTTGGCGGGCTAAAATCCCTCTGACCCCCATTAAATCAAAGAAAGATCCCTTTTATATTATGAAAAAGTCTTAAATAAATGCATTGAATTAAATTTAATCAATAGCAAACAAATTACAACAATTATTATTGTTTTGATAAATTTTGATTGATTTAAATAAATATAGAAATAAAATTAATGAACCGTATTTTTTTTATTTGTTGAAATTTGTTTTTATGAAAATGTTTTTTAAGTTTTTTCAATAGTGCCCTAAAATTATCTAATTTCTTAATTTGTGTTCCTTATATTGTATTATAAATAGCAAAAATGAATTAATCAATCCTACCGATAATAATCTCAGTATTTACGGTTCCGTACCCATAGTTCCGTAAAAAATGAGAGAAGCTACGCCCTGCGATCGCCAACCCGCCTGCCCAGCGTGGCGGTTATGGGTATATCCTTCAAGTTGTTTGCCCTAAGTGGCGAACAACTGAAGAGGCATATGTCCAGCAGTGGACTGCAGTAGGCTGATGATGATGATGAGTTCCGTAAATCAGCCGACAGGAGAAAATATTACGACATTTTATATTTATGAGATTTAGATTTTGACGTTAGGACTTAAAACTATTATAGAAAACCTTTTTATGTATTTTAAATATCATAGATTGTAATACATGCAGAAAAAAAGAACTTAGGCTTTATATTTTAGACATGAAGTTAGGGCATCAAACTTATGGTTTAGACAACATTTGTTATTTAATGATGTTTATGTCTGTAAGCGTTATGTATGAATGACATGTTAGATTATGAATAAAAAAAATATAATGCGAAAGTTATTATATTTCTTTTTTATAAGAACGGCTTTCAGGATGGCCTCACTCCACCTGATAGTAAGCGGTCGTGAGGTCCAAAAGTTAGGTCGACAGGCACAATAGAACCCATGCGCTTGTCGCCCTCACCCTGAAGGCCCACTGAGATGCCGTTTCACGCCCCGCCTTCCTCAACCAATCGCAGTCCACTGCTGGACATAGGCCTCTCCAATTGTCCGCCACTCCTGGCTTACATCTAGAGACTTTACCCATAATCGTCACGCTGGGTAGGCGGGTTGGCGATCGCAGGGCGTTGCTCCTCGCTCCGGTAACGCTGCTACCCGTTATAGGCCCGTGGCATTTAGCTACGCCTTCAATCGCGATGGTTATACCGCCACCAGTCGGTTGCCAGCGCCTCGTTTGTTATTCAGCAGGATGCACCACGGGCAGGTGAGGTTGGCTTGGAGCGCAAACATGATGGGTCGCTGGCTTACATCGCCTTATTATTTTTAAATGTTAGTTATCATCATGTTGGATCAAGGAATGGATGGACTGCGTGAGAAATGATATGCGTGTCAAGGGTGAGAGTGTGGAGATGACGGCTGATAGAGGAGAGTGGAAGGAGAAAACATGCTGTGCCGACCCTACTTAGAGCGGGATAAGGCCAGGAGAATGATGAGTTATCATCATGTTGGTTTGTTATTCCCCTTAAATGCTGCTGCTTCGTAGTAAACTTTGCATTGTATAGACTCAAATTTTATTTTGCACTAGCTGTGCCAGCGACTTCGTCCGCGTGGAATAGTTTCTTGGGTAGTGATTTTAATGACCCCTAGTGCCTGGCAGCTGGCAGCGGCGCGGTGCAGATCTCGGCGCGCTTTATATACCCGCGCAAACGTACAGCAGGCTCGACGTGATTAGTTAAATCGGCGTAACTTTTTTATTTATGAACCGATTAACATGAAACAAACACTAAATGTTAAGGGAAGCTTCCACCAATATATTAGTGAAAACCGCATCTTAATCGGATACGCGGTTTCCGAGATTAGCGTGCACAAACATACAGACAAACAGACAAAAATTCCAAAAATCATTGTTTTGGGTACTATTGCATTAATAAAGGCCTCCCATAATATTTTTTCACATATATCTTCCATGTACAGACAGCGATTCGTTACATTTTTATTATATGTATAGAAGATTGTGTAACTTTAAAATATTAAAATATGTTGTAATACCAAATCATGTAACAATTGGCGATTTAAAAAGAGTAACTACCGAGTTTCTTGCCGTTTCTTCTCGGTAGAAATCTATTTTCCGAACACGGCGGTAGCTTCTTTTAAATTGCTTTTATTCACATATTTTACACTAGCAGTGCCCGCGACTTCGTCCGCGTGGGATAGAGTTTCATCCCCTATTTTAACCCCTTGGGGGTAGAATTTATCAAAATCCTTTCTTAGCGGATGCCTACATCATAACATCTACCTGCATGCCAAATTTCAACCCGATCCGTCTAGTGGTTTGGGCTGTGCGTTGATAGATCACTATGTCAGTCAATCAGTCAGTCACCTTTGAGTTTTATATATTTAGATTATTTTTTACTTGACGATCCATAAGTGCTTATTTTAAGTTTATGTGAATAAAGGTATTTTGACTTTGACTTTGACCCCTCAGATCGAAGACAACAGCACATACGAGCGGATGCTGCGCTCGGCGCTGGACACGCCCGGCATGTACTTCTCGTACGGCTACGACCTCACGCACACGCTGCAGCGGCTGCACTCCGTCGCGCCGGACTTCCACAAGGTACGAATGTTGGCCCTCTGTTGTTTAACTAGTATGTTAATGACCGACACCACCCATATTCACAAACAATACTTAAAGGCCTATTACACTACCCAATTTCAAGGGACCCTAACCTTAAATAAGAGTAGTGTAATAAGATTTAGGGTAAGTGTCCCGATTTAGGGCGATCGGATCATCCCGAACTGCCTAGTTACCTAACCGCTCTGCCCATCGCGTAATGTAATAACATTTAGGGCGATTATCACGTGTCAACAGATTTAGGGACCGATTTTCAGAGTAGTGTAATAAGCGCCGCACTAACTAGGGTACCCGCCCACCCGGTGTGCAGAGCATTTCATACCGTGTGTTGTAATAGGCCTTTTATCTATGAAAATAAACGGCATGTACTTCTCGTATGGCTACGACCTCATGGGACTTCCACAAGGTACGCATGTTGGACCTGCGTTGTTTGACTAGTATGTTAAAGACCGACACCACCCATATTCACAAACAACCGTATTTGGTAAGGTTTTGTGGAACCAACCCCAATCCCAATGTAAGGGAGCGGCCTATCATCTTTTCGCTCCAAGCCAACCTCACCTGCCCGTGGTGCATCCTGCCGAATAACAAACGAGGCGCTGGCAACCGACTGGTGGACGCCTTTAATAGGGAATATGCATGACTTTTTTTTATGGATTTATTGAGATCTTTTGTCTTCCAGATACATAAATATCGAAGAATTTTTAAACTATCTTTTCTATTAAGCGAGTTATAAAGCGTTAAAGTTATTGATTAGACAGAGAGATCCGATGCGGTAGTTGACGTCACGTACCGTAAGCGCCGTACTAACTCCATAGAAAAATCTGTTTCGCGAGAGAGAGACGGATATATTCACTTTCAATGACTGTATCTCGCCCATTTTTCAACCAATTTTGATTTTGTTTTCACTGTTCGTAGTAGATTTTGATCTATTTTACGATAAATTAGTAAATACCTGAAACTATTTTTCATGCATATTCCCTATTGTGATGGTTATACCGATAACCATCACAATTGAAGGCGTAGCTAAATACCAAAGACCGGTGACGGGCAGCAGCGTCACCGGAGCAAGAAGCTACGCCCTGCGATCGCCAACCCGCCTGCCCAGCGTGGCGATTATGGGTATATCCTCCAGATGTTTACTCTAAGTGGCGAACAACTGGAGAGGCCTATGTCCAGCAGTGGACTGTAATAGGCTGATGATGATGATGATGTGGAACCAACTCTCTGCGACAGTCTTTCCGAACAGCTACGACTTGGGAGCCTTCAAGAAACGAGCGTACTCCTATTGAAAAGGCCGGCAGCGACCCCAGAGGTCGATTTGAGTTGCGGTTGTCCATGAGCGGTGTTGATTGCTTACCATCAGGGAGCACATTTGCTCGTCTGCCGCTTCTTGCATAAAAAAAGCTACTTGAAAGTATATCAATTGACTTGATAGTATCTCCATTGAAGAGCCCTATGTCCAGCAGTGGACTGCAATGTAAATAATAATAATAATAAATAACCCAAGACATGCCACGCTGGGTCACACAGCGCCACCTAGCCCCAAACTAAGCCGAAGCTTGTACTATGGGTACTAGACAACTGATAAACTTACTTAGATATATATATTTTTTTAAATTGATACATATTATACATAGAAAACACCCAGACCAATACAAACAGACATGTTCATGAACACAAATGTTTGTACTGTGCGGGAATCGAACCCACGACTCTTGGCTCAGAGGGCAGAAGTCACTACCAAATGAGCCACCGAGCCTGTCCGAGATAAAAGATCTCACCATAAAAAAAATTCATGCATATTCCCTATTGACTTTACAGTATCCCCATTGGAGAGCCCTCTGTCCAGCAGTGGACTGCAATGTGCTAAGCTAACGATATATGATGTGTGTGTGCAGATGTCGCTGGCTTCCCGTGCTGACCCTCGGTTCCTGTGGAACGGTCACCTGCTCCGCGACTTCTCCCATCCGCAGTTCTCCAACTTCGCGCTGCCGGTCATACAGGGCTGTATCCTTTTTAATAACCTCCAATCTTCTATACTTATTATAATAATAAATCTGTAGAGAGGTCAATTCTGTACATAAAATATTTTTTCAAAATAACTATCAGGGGGTGATAAGTGATCGATACTGATACCAAAAATGCAATCAGTAAAATTTTTGTCTGTCTGTCTGTATGTTCGTTATAGAAAAAAAAACTACTGAACAGATTTTGACGAAACTTGGTACAATTATTCTTCATACTCCTGGGCAGGTTATAGGATACTTTTCATCACGCTACAATCAATAGGAGCGGAGCAGTGACGGGAAGTGTTGGGAAAACGCGAGAAATTTAAACCTGTGTGTTTGAACGCGCATTACGCGAAAACTACTGCATAGAATTGAATGCGGTTTTCACCAATGTATTGCTAGAGGTCTAACTTAAAACTTAGGCACAAGGTATAGATGGGTATTATATGGAAGTCCGTTATTTTTGAAACCCGATATCCACGCGAGCGACGCCGCTGGCACAGCTAGTCTATACTAATATTATAAAGCTGAAGAGTTTGTTTGTTTGTTTGAACGCGCTAATCTCAGGAACTACTGGTCTGAATTGAAAAATTATTTTTGTGTTGAATAGGCCATTTATCGAGGAAGGCTTTAGGCTATATAAACGATGCAACTATTAGGAGCGAAGAAATAATGGAAAATGTAATGGGGAAAAAATAACTATTCCACGCGGACGAAGTCGCGAGCACAGCTAGTGAAACATAATTCTCGAGATTCGAAAAATCACATAACTACGACTGCTTCAGTGTATAGGCCTGTTGCCGTAAAACATGTAATTAGTCCGTCTTTTAGACTGTTCAAAAATAAAAGACACGTATTTTTTAATTTTTAAAAATAATGACTAAGATAAAGCCCGTTAAAATTACGCGTGACGTCAAAGAGTGGGAGTTTTTTCGCCACTAAGTGAAGTCAAAGACCCCCAATTCTACATTTTGATGCCTTGTATCTTTGTTATTTTTTGTTTAAATGAAAAAAGGAAAAATACGTGTCCAATATTATTGTTATAATCTTAAATACGCACTAAATATAATGTAATTGTTTTGACCCTGGAAACATTCCTATTGGATCAGCCACACACTTCATATGGACCGTAACCACAATACTTAGTTTCCATTACTCACGAAGTCCGGCGGTATAAATAACTATCCAATAGGCTATTATGGTCAAAAATTGTAATTAGTCCGTCTTTTAGCTTATTCGAAAATAAAGGACACGTATTTTTCCTTTTTTCGTTCTAATAAACAATAGCAAAGATACAAGGCATCAAAAGTTAGGAGTGGGAGTCTTTGACGTCACTCGCTCCCGTAAAAATGCCTCACCGAGTGACGTCACGCGTAATTTCAGTGGGCTACAACTTTGAAATTTTTAATCTAATTTACAAATAAAAAATTACGTGTCTTTTATTTTTGAATAAGCTAAAATACGGACTAATTACAATTTTCGACCATAATAGCTTATTCCGCAAACCTTTTAAGAAATAAGTATCCTTAAAAGTATATGTTCAGTCGTGTCCATCAACCACGTGTCCGTGAACGGGCATCAGATCGCGTGGTCGCTGGTGTCGCGGCGCTGCGTGGAGCGCGCGGGAACCAGGTTCTTCATGAGGGGAGTCGACGCTGAGGTATGTTTGACCTTTTGTGACAATAATTGTAAAAAAAATTGTTATAATAGGCCTGGTGGCTCAATTGGTAGCGACCTCTATCTTCTGAACCAAGGGTGGGATCGGTACAAAGATTCTTGTGATGAGCATTTTTGACTGGCTCGATGGCTTATTTGGTAGTGACCACTGCCTTCTGAGCCAGGGTCGTGGGTTCAATTCCCGCACTGTACAAACAACTGTGTTCATGAACATGTTTAATAAATAATAAAATAAATAATCCAAGACATGCCACGCTGGGCCACACAGCGCCATCTAGCCCCAAACTAAGCCGAAGCTTGTACTATGGGTACTAGACAACTGATAAACTTACTTAGATACATTTTTTTTGTAAATAAATACATATTATACATAGAAAACACCCAGACCAATACAAACAGACATGTTCATGCACACAATTGTTTGTAATGTGTGGGGATCGAACCCACGACCCTTGGCTCAGAAGGCAGAGGTCACTACCAATTGAGCCACCGAGCCAGTCAAGTGTTTGTATTGGTCTGGGTGTTTTCTACAATAAAATGTATTAATTTACAAAAAAAAAGTATCTAAGTAAGTTATCAGTTCTTTGTCTAGTATCCATAGTACAAGCTTCGGCTTAGTTTGGAGCGGTGTGTTGCCCAGCGTAGCGTCTTGGGTTATTATTTATATTAATCAAACATCCATCCATCCATCCATCCATCTATCCAAACAAGCTTTCGCGTTTATAATGTTAGTGGGATTATTTATTTAACCAACATTCCATTTACACAGGGCAACGTAGCTAACTACGTGGAAACCGAGCAGATAATAGAACGTGGCGGCGAGAAGTCGTCATTCGTGCAGACGCGCGGCTCGATCCCGCTGCACTGGTCGCAGTACCCCACGCTGCAGTACAAGCCGGTCCCAGCGCTGGCCCACGAGGACCACGTGGCCGCCTACACGCGCCACCTGCGCGACCAGCAGCAGCGCTACGGGAACCAGGTGCTGGTCAACTTGGTGAGTACGAGACGTCAGTCATCATCATCACCGGTCATCATCATCATCAGCCTACACGCGCCACCTGCGCGACCAGCAGCAGCGCTACGGGAACCAGGTGCTGGTCAACTTGGTGAGTAAGAGACGTCAGTCATCATCATCACCGGTCATCATCATCATCAGCCTACACGCGCCACCTGCGCGACCAGCAGCAGCGCTACGGGAACCAGGTGCTGGTCAACTTGGTGAGTAAGAGACGTCAGTCATCATCATCACCAGTAATCATCATCATCACAAGTCAACATCATCATCAGCAGTAGTCATCATCATCAGAATTATAATCATCAGTTATCATCATCATCAACACTGGTAATCATCGTCGGCATCGTCATCCTCATCATCATCACCAGTCGTCATCATCATCATCATTATCACCAGTTCACCAGCACTGGTCGCAGTACCCCACGCTGCAGTACAAGCCGGTCCCAGCGCTGGCCCACGAGGACCACGTGGCCGCCTACACGCGCCAATTGCGCGACCAGCAGCAGCGCTACGGGAACCAGGTGCTGGTCAACTTGGTGAGTAAGAGACGGAAGTCATCATCATCACCAGTAATCATCATCATCACAAGTCAACATCATCATCAGCAGTAGTCATCATCATTGTCATTATCATCATTAGTAGTCATCATCATTGTCACTATCATCATTAGTAGTCATCAGCATTATAATCATCAGTTATCATCATCATCACTGGTAATCATCGTCGGAATCGTCATCATCAGCCACCATCCCGCTGCACTGGTCGCAGTACCCCAGTAGCAGCGGTGAGTGGGAAACGTCTACTTACTTTGGGATCGGAGCAATATATGTGATGCCCTTGCACTCGACCAGCGACCCCGAGGAGGGTTTGAGACGAAGACACACGTAACGTGTTTCTTATTTTTAAATAATCTAAAAGTCTATAAGCCTATTGAAGTTCACTGCTGGACATAGGTCTCTCCAGTGCTTCGCCACTTAGGGCTAAAACATCTGGAGGATATACCCATAATCGCCACGCGGGCAGGCGGCTTGGCGATCGCAGGGCGTAGCTTCTCGCTCCAGTAACCCCGCTGCCTGTCATTGGCTTGTGGTATTTCAATTTTTTTTTTTACGGCAACAAGCCTATTGTCCCGTGTGGCATCAGATCGACCAGCACGGCGCGGAGGCGGCGCTGGAGCGCGGCTACCGCGCGTGCGTGGCGGCGGCGGCGCTGCCGGGCGTGCGCTACGAGCCGTTCGACTTCCACGCCGAGTGCCGCGCCATGCGCTACCACCGGCTCAACGTGCTCATCGACAGGATCGCGCACGAGCAGGTACGGGGCACAACCCAGGACACTGCCTTGAGAAACTCTAGTTTAGTTCATGTAAAAGGGTAGGGCGCAAATCGTTACCTTGTGGGACTCCCGTTATATAAGTCATCGGTGTATACTAGAAGAGGTGTCGGACCCAGAACAATGCCTTGAGAAACTCTGGTTTAGTTCATATAAATGGAAAAAGGTAGGGCTCAAATCGTTACCTTGCGGGACTCCCGTAATATAAGTCATCGATGTATACTAGAAAGAGTGTAGAACCCAGAACAATGCCTTGAGAACCTCTAGTTTAGTTCATATAAAAGGGTAGGGCTCAAATCGTTACCTTGTGGGACTACCGTTATATAAGTCATCTATGTATACTAGAAAGAGTGTGGGACCCAGAACAATGCCTTGAAAACCTCTGGTTTAGTTCATATAAATGGAAAAAGGTAGGGCTCAAATCGTTACCTTGCGGAACTCCTGTTATTTGAGCACATATATAAGCCATCGGTTTGTAGTGTAGGACCCAGAACAATTCCTTGAATAACTCTGGTTTTTGAGAAGCTATTGAAGTTTATATGGAAAAGGATAGGACTTGAATCATTACCTTGTGGACCTCCCGTTTTTTTAAATGTACGAAGTTAATAAAACTAACAGTTATTTAACTAATTTAGCGACATTATACAAGAAAGAATGTAGGGCCCAGAACAATGCTTTGAGAAATTTTATTTTTTGAGAAGCTACTACCGTATACCTATACGGTAAAAGGTTTTTCAATGTTTCCTATTTGGTCGTGAATGACCTATCTGAAACGCATTCTCTGAGCAGCCGGACTAGAAAAAGCTTTTCTAGCGTGTACATAATCTAATTATAAATACTAGAAAATATTATAGGAACCATAACATCACCTTTAGAGGACTAAATGAGCGTCTGCGCTATCTCACCTTCGCATGTTGGTCTTCACAGGCCGAATTCGGCTTCTTCCTGTCCCGCGGCGGCACCGTCCTGCGGCGTCAGAGCGGCGTGTTCCGCACCAACTGCGTGGACTGCCTCGACCGCACCAACGTCGTGCAGAGCCTCCTGGCGCGGCTGCAGCTCAAGGCGGCCCTGGCCATGCTGGCCGTCGCCGCGGACGAGCCGCACCCGCAGCTGGAACAGCTGTTCAACACGGTGAGTGACGCCAGCTGCCTCGACCGCACCAACGTCGTGCAGAGCCTCCTGGCGCGGCTGCAGCTCAAGGCGGCCCTGGCCATGCTGGCCGTCGCCGCGGACGAGCCGCACCCGCAGCTGGAACAGCTGTTCAACACGGTGAGTGACGCCAGCTGCCTCGACCGCACCAACGTCGTGCAGAGCCTCCTGGCGCGGCTGCAGCTCAAGGCGGCCCTGGCCATGCTGGCCGTCGCCGCGGACGAGCCGCACCCGCAGCTGGAACAGCTGTTCAACACGGTGAGTGACGCCAGCTGCCTCGACCGCACCAACGTCGTGCAGAGCCTCCTGGCGCGGCTGCAGCTCAAGGCGGCCCTGGCCATGCTGGCCGTCGCCGCGGACGAGCCGCACCCGCAGCTGGAACAGCTGTTCAACACGGTCAGTGACGCCAAGGAATACAATAGGCTATTCTCTCTTTGCCTAGCCTTAATCCCATCATTTGGGGTCGGCTCTCCTAGTCGCTCTTCGCCAGGATATTCTATACTGGGTCGTCGCAGGTGTGACACTTGCACACTTCATGTCCCTATTTACAGCAGCCATCCATTAAGTCGGGGTCTACTTCGCCTTTTTGGAGCCAAGTCAAGTTATAGCCCGTTGAAATTACGCGTGACGTCACTCGGTGTGGCATTTTTACGGGAGCGAGTGACGTCAAAGACCCCTAACTTTTGATGCCTTGTATCTTTGCTATTGTTTATTAGAATGAAAAAAAAAACACAAACGACCAAAACTAAAAAGCGATAAATAACGTAAGTAATTCTATCCTTAATACATAATTATTTAAATATTACAATTATCACTTATTTTTGAAGTCGGTGCCAGCCTCTCGGTACCTACCTAACGTAGACTGTTGTTGTATGACGCGCGCGGCCGGCAAATCCACACGACAATATACATTTATTTGTTTGGCTGGCACCGACTTCAAAAATAAGTGATAATTGTAATATTTAAATAATTATGTATTAAGGATAGAATTACTTACGTTATTTATCGCTTTTTAGTTTTGGTCGTTTGTGTTTTTTTTGAAGTCGGTTTAATTTTTTTTTTAAAAATAATTTTATTTCACTATTTTTAGTTGCGTTAATGTGCTGTGACCTTGAATAAAGGCTAATTAATGTCCTTAAGAGTTTTACTTAGGAATGAAAATTTTGCTTTAAGTCAAGTGAAGACTTTGCGATCTAGAATCAAGGATATCACTTACCAAATCATCGGCCCTATTAGCCCTGCATAAGTACATACTACTACCTAGTTTAATATCGACCAATGTCAGTACTGTCCCCTAACTCCTAACCGTTAAGGAGTTCTGTGGCTTCATCATCAGCACCAGATGTTGACGCCCGGAAGCATATACCTGAGTAAAATATGATAACGTAACAAAAACACCATATGAGCATACAATTTTCGGTTGTTGCCCTCAATTTCTCCAGGATCCCATCATCAGATCCTGACTTGGTGATAATGGGACCACCTCGGAAGTGTCCTCTGTCGAACTGTCGAAAAATTTTTGAAATCCATCCATAATTGGCGGAAATATCGGTGAACACACATAAAAAAAAAAAAAAAAAAATATTATACATACAGACGAATTGAGAACCTCCTCCTTTTTCGAAGTCGGTTAAAAAAGGAAAAATGCGTGTCTTTTATTTTTGAATAAGCTAAAAAAACGGACTAATTACAATTTTTAGCCATAATTGGCACCTTCCAGAATGGGAATACCCACTAAACACCCAAAAAACGGCCAGCCGTCACACAAACAACGTTAAAATAGTCAAAAACTATGTTTAAACTAGCTGTGCTCGCGACTTCGTCCGCGTGGAATAGTTATTTTTTCCCCGTTTTTTTTACATTTTCCATTATTTCTTCGCTCCTAATAGTTACAGCGTGATGTTATATAGCCTAAAGCCTTTCTCGATAAATGGTCTATTCAACACAAAAAGAATTTTTCAATTCGGACCAGTAGTTCCTGAGATTAGCGCGTTCAAACAAACAAATAAACTCTTCAGCTTTATAATATTAGTTAAGATTTAACATCGTCTTCTCGTCGGCAGGTGTGGGCCGACCACGCGGACATGATCTCCGTTCAGTACTCCGGCACGGGCGCTCTCAAGACGGACTTCACTCGCACCGGCCGCCGCACGCGCCTCGGCCTACTGCGGGACGGCGTCAACTCGCTCACCAGATACTACAAGAACAACTTCAGTGACGGCTTCAGACAGGTAACGACGCGTCCGGTCCACAGGTCGCGAGGCACTCGACTCGCTCACCAGATACTACAGGAACAACTTTAGGGACGGCTTCAGACAGGTAACGACGACTACCGATCACACTTGGCAGGCGGGTTGGTGATCATCATCATCAGCCTATTGCAGTCCACTGGTGGACAGAGACCTCTCCAGTTGATATACCCATAATCGCCACCCTGGACAGGTGGGTTGGCGATCGCAGGGCGCAGCTTCTCGCTCCGGTGACGCCGCTGCCCGTCATCGGCCATTTTTAGCTACGCTTTCAATCGCGATGGTTATACCGCCACCAGTCGGTTGCCAGCGCCTCGTTTGTTATTCGGCAGGAAACCACGGGCAGGTGAGGTTGGCTTGGAGCGAAAAGATGATAGGCCGCTACCTTAATTCCTGTGAGCACCACACAACCCAGTTATTCTTTCATCATCAGCCCGTGTCAGTCCGCTGCTGGACATAGGCCTCTCCTAATGCTCGCCACCATGATCGATTTTGGGCCTCTCGCGTCCAGCACTTGCCAGCCGTCCTGCGCAAATCGTCACTCCGCCTGGCCTGAGGGCGTCCTACACTACGTTTGCCGATACGCGGTCTCCACTCCAGAACTCGTTTACCCCAACGGTTATCGGTTCTGTGGCTGATATGGCCAGCCCACTGCCACTTCAGCTTAGCTTACTATATTATTATATCTATTATTCTTTCAATGGGTCCTATTTCCCATTCGCAGGATTCCATAGACCTCATCCTCGGCAAGTACGTGGTAGCGGAGGGCGAGGGCAACACCGCGCTGTGCCCTCTGCGGAGGGACCGCGACTGGAAGTACATTACGGTGAGTGACGAATGTTAATGCTTTACACTGTTGGCTATTCGTTATCATCATCATCAATTAGGGATCCTTGGTAAAATTTGAACAATATAATAGGCTATTCCGGTCTCATTCAAAAAGTAGTTCAAATGCATCTTTTATAGTTCATTCGCGTTAAGAAAATAGTGACTCATCACCGACTGCCGGCCACTAGCCAATTAAAACGCTAGAAATTATAATTTCTAAGGCCGGCAGTCGGTGATGAGTCACTATTTTCTTAACGCGAATGAACTATAGTGATAAAATACCACGGAAAAATAGAGATATATTTTATTAATATCAAATAATAAAGAAAAACTACTTTTAATTTTTCAATTAAATTACTTGCTCGAAAACAGCACAACTCTAGTCCGCCGTGACTTTTACGTCACACTTATAGTAAAAATCACGCTGCACTGAGAGATTAAAGTTATTTTCGCAAATACAAAATGAACTATAGTCCATATTGGTGTCTTGTGTCTGAATGTAAGAATAAAATGAATCTAAGAGTAAAAATAAAAAGTTATGGATACAAGTGCCAACAGATTTAAAAATGAGAAATACGTGGCTAAAGATAGCACGAAGAGATCCGAAGTTATTGTCCACAAAGAGTAAATACTATTTTTGTGAAGATCATTTTGATGTAAGTATGCAATTTAATAGACCTTCAAAACTTGCAAAACTAATATTTTATAGGTAATGTCTTCGTGGAAGATTAGTGCTTTCTGCTTTCATAAAACCATCTTCCATGATTAAATTATATTATAGCGCCGGAATATCGAGAAACGTGTTAATAATAACTAAGAAGTTTCGAATTATTGTAGTAAATGTAGTAGACACAGTACTGAGATTCTTTGTTTACAAGACAAATTACGTCAAAACTTTAGCCAAAATGGCGTACAGCGTTTTCACCAAATTGGAGACAGATAAAAAAACATGAATTTTAAAATGGAAATATTAAATTTATTTTTCACTTTTATGAGTTGATATTAATATTCTTGGTTTACTTTTTCATGATCTATCATATAAACATAATTTTAGTTTTTTTTATTCATAGGGTGGAATAGGCTATTGTCTACCCCGTGCGAAGACGGGACGGGCTGCTAGTTTATTATAAGTATAGATAGATAGAAGATAACATCTCCTTAAAGCTTCGCACTGACCTTCCAAACACCCTGCGTGTTCCAGTTCCCGTCTGTGCTGCTGGTGGCCATGTCGATGTTCTGCTGCAGCGCAGCGCTGCCGCAGCGCTACAGCAGCGAGGTGCTGCTGTACCTCATGTTCTGGGGCGCCGCCGTGGGCGCGACCCTCACCTTCATCTTCAGGTAACTTTTTTTTTTAATAGTAGCTCGGCATAATGGCTTCCCTTCGCTTAATGGAAAGCGAAAGAGAAGCCCATGTCGCTGTGACAACGGGCAAGTAACTGGTCAGTCACCTGTCAATTGCCACCGCCATGCCCCAACCCCCCACGAGCTCCGGAAACCGTACTCATCGGCAGAAACTTAATAGAATTTAATGAATGCCATTTTAGTATTAAGAAAGAAATGTTATTAGTACATTAAGAAAACCCACTTATATTTGCTATGCCCTAGCAGGGCGTCACATGTATACCTTCTACATATACCATCTGTGTAACTTTTTTGTAATGTGACATGCAATGAACATTTGAATTTGAAACACGACCCGGAGGTCATTTGGCTGCGGTATTCTATAGGGTGGAGGTCCTTCCCCGGACGGGCAAGCTCAACTCGAGCGAAGATTCGCTATGCCCTACCTCTCCTAAACGCTACGCCACAATAACCAAATAATTGTTCCCAGACACGGCAAGGAGTTCGTGGACTGGCCCCGGCTGGACGCGGGGGGCCTCGCCGCGTCGCGCGCGCTGCCGCCGTCGCACTTATGATCCCCGCCCTGCCGCTCGTAGTCGTCGTCTAGCGGGGGCCTCGCGTCGGGGGGCCCCTGTCACGCCCCGGGCCCCGCTGAGCTTGTGGCCCTACTCAGCCCAGAAGGCCTCACCTCTGCGGCACCGGGGGCCCTCCGCAGTTCGAGGGGCCCCTTCGAGCTCGGAGCCCTACAAAACTCTGAGGGCCCCATCTCTGCGGCACCAGGAGGGCCTCGCAGCTCAAGAGGCCCCTTCGCGCTCGGGGCCCTACAAAACTCGGAGGGCCTCACCTCTGTGGCACCAGGGGCCCCCCCGCCGCCCGAGGGCCCCGCTCACCCCCACCCCCACCCCACGGAGGTACAAGTCGTCGTGCATACGTATTGATGCTATTACTTGTGATTGGAGACCTGATTTTATGCAATGCGTCTGTGTTTGAATTATGTATTTTATGTGTATTATTTACTGTGACTGGTCAACAAAAGGGTGAAAAAGTGGTTGATAAATATTGCATTTTCATAAAACAAACTGTGTTAACTTCTCTAAGCACGCAAAAACACTGTGCGAAGTCAAAGTTTGTTGACCTCGCCGAGTCAAGGCCACACCCAGCCTCTTTAACTATCTTGCATCTGTCAGAGATTCATCTGCCTGCAAAATTCCAATGCTGGGCATAGGTCTCCCCCATTGACAATTGTCATTTGGGGGGGATGTCCAAGATTACTTGGTTATTTTATGGTGTCCGACATTCTGTGATACATAAAATAATCATAATAACAGATTCCCAGTCCTGTGTCCTCATTTCATACATAATATATCAATTTCTTTTTTTCTGAACGATGAACAAAGATAGAGTTTAATATTAAACTGAACCAAACCTTTCCAAATTATATAATATCATGTCTCCATAAATAAATAATTTATTTATTAAGAATTTATCACCCCTTCATACTAGAAAATGTATCATCAATTTATTATGAAAACATATGATTTTGTTCCATAATCACCAAATGAACATCTAATATATTGTGTCATTTACCTACCTATATTTATACATATATTATGTATGTGATTAAATTGGAAATTACATTAAGCCCTGATTTTTCAATGAGGGTGTTTCGAAATTAAATGACCGATAGATGGCGTTATATGGCGTAAAGTTGACCTATCATGTGATTGGTCAATTGCTCTGTCATGTCAAAATGAACCAATCGCGTAATAGTTAGACCAGTTGTGTATGTGGTGACATCTGTTGGATTTTTTTTCGGATTACCCCCATTAACGGATAAAGTTTATTTGACTGATTAAGTTTTGAGATTATTGATTGCAAAAGTCATGTTGTATTCTGTAAGAAGTAATACCGAGTGATGTCCTTTTTGTTGGAAAAATGCAGTTTATGCATCCCCGCCGTTCGGGAGAACGACGGGGTATGTGGGACTCACGCCGCCCTTTAAAGGGGTGCCCGGCACCCTATTCCAGGGTGGAAGGGAGACAGGGAATACCCACTAAAGAACCGGGACATCCGTCAAACACTCCGGGACCCTACAAGCTAAAAGGCACCCCAAGCGATCACCCATTACGGGGAAGCGACGGGACCGGCCAAAGGTCAAGCTCCCTTCAGACGATGAACATAACTCAGCTTCATTATCTGATCAGTCCGATAAACTTTACCCAGCTTTTGAAAAATCAATCTAAAACGGATTCAATTAGGCTCATTTTCAAATACACGATGTACATAATATAAATCACGTTACAATATTGAGCGGTATTAATAAGGGCGTAGAGTATATTTTTCTGTGAACTCTTGGAATCATACGACTGCATGTAAGCAAAGTTCAAATGTAATGTAGTGAAAACTATTTTTCGTCCGTTAGGCTCTTATTCTGAAACAAATGTAAGCCAATTTATGTTCTATTTGAATGATAGAAGGCGTATATTAGCTTGATTCGATTGATACTTGGTATTTGATTCAGAATATCTGTCTGTTTATCTTTTAATATCTCGCTTTCTAGTATTTATGAGAAGTTTGGATGATTTGAAATTAATATGTCGTAATCAGATTTAAAATACTTTGTATTTGCTATGAAATTATGTTCTATCAGTGTTGCCATAAATTCGATCCTCTATTTATTAAATAATTTGATTGGTCCGGTAGCTTGTTGAGTAGCGTCACTCAGTAACACTGTATTTTCAGGTCGTGGGTTCATATACATTCATACGTTGAAGGTATTTGGTCCTTGTATGGATACCATAATGCTTAAACGAAATTACGGATATTTTGCGATACCTTGGTTGTGCTGTTTTCCATAATTCTTGGGTTACCTACCTTGGGATTGAATCATTGTATGCTGTTTTTTAATTAATGATGCAAAGTAGTTTAAATCTTTTTATAGACAAGCGATTTATAAAGAAAATTTTCTGGCAACTATTTTATTTGATTTTTTTATGGCATCAATACATATTTTCCAATATTTATGAATCACATTTAGGGCTCGTTAAAGGAGACGCGAGAATCGTCGCGTGAAGCGTGTGTGTCGTGTCTACAGGCTAAGCGTATGTTGAGACGCAGGGCAGAGTAGATTTAGTAAAACACGGAACACTTGATCTATGTACACGGCGCATGCGCGTACGACGCAAACAAGACTGTCCTACATGTCTGCGACAACTGTCCTGCCCTGCTCAACCGTGCTTTGGGCCTAGTGTTGCCGACCTGTCTACAGTTATCATCTGAAGAAGACGACCGTATTGATAGGTTCGTACTGATAACACAAGAATTGATAATCTGAAAGTATTTATTTACACAATCCAATTACAAAAACTCATTCAACCAGAGCGAGAGAAAAAGTAATAATCGGCGGGAACTCGATGACAGCTGTCAGTGTCACCGTTACGTCAAACTCAACTGTCAACGTAAGTGCGGTGACTCTTGAGCGTGGCGATTAGTGCTGTGCCGCAGCGGTTGATTATTCTCCTCTAACAGTACGCGGTTCGCGACGCCGCGTCTTTTTAAACGATGCCTTACTGCACTTCGTATAACCAATTAATTGAATTACTTCGAACAATTATTTGACTTACCTCCAATTCGGTGACATGTTTATTTAAATCACCTCGTTGTTTGTTTTTAATCAAAATAAAGATTAGTGATACGATTATATTGATGATAACCGAGCGATGAAAAGGTAGCTTTATAAGACCGTTGCCATATTTTACACATTTACTTTTCAGTTTTACATAATAATCAGTTATTTTGTTAATGAGTTCAAACTGACGAGTTAACCCTGTAACGGCTCTAGTAGGTTTTGAATGGTATTTTTATTATTTTTAACTCACTTTAAATCTTATTTCTCCGATCGTCTTGAACTTTCTAGTGACAAAATAACTAGGAAATGCACAGGATCTGTGTTTGTACTATAATGGCTAGTCGCCTTGGAGATTGGATTTAAAAAGAGCAACCGAACGGCTTACTTCCCGGTTTCTTCTCGGTAAAAAGGTTTTCCGATCTAGTGGTAAATTTATGGTGTTAAAAGTTTTTCAAGTGTTTTTTTTTAAACCTTCACAAGTATTTGAAATCATTATGTTTCTAGGTGCTATAAATAGTAAAAGTGTAAAGTGTGGCAAGATTAGATACTTAGCATTCCATTAGCCGAATCTCTCGGCGTTAGGTAAATTCTAATCGATACATCGGTTGTAACCGCGGGGTCTTCCTGTCCGTACGCTGGTGGGTTTGTCTGGTCAGGGCGGGTGGTGGGGTTGCGCTATTGTTTTGGCTACAGACGGAAGTAGATATGTCGAAAAAAAACTATTTTTACAGCTAAGTATAATAATCTGATGGTTTTATTAGGCTTAGCAAAAATTGTTACAACTATAAACCATAGAGAAAATAGTTAAAGTTGTCTTATGATTCAATGTTCATTTGATTAAACCTTACCTTTTGTACCATTGAGTGCAATAAAGTATTAGTAAATAAATACAATTTGGGTGGAGACTTTACCGCTGGTTATAGGGCAAAAAATGAGGATATTGGTACTTAAACTTTTTTAATTTTTTTATTACATACTTGCCTGCCACCAACAAGACGAGCAGGCGGCCTGTCTAATGTTAAATAGTAAACTCAAATTTCAATGGCATAAAGTTCAAATTATGGCGATGACATACAGTAAACTCTAATTTCAGTGGCATAAAGTTCAAATCGTGGTGATGATAACCAACACTACTTTGTCTATGGTCAAAACAATAGTGCGACGTATGAGGTGACAGCTAACGACGATACGAGGGGTGTATGAGCTGCGCATTGCAGAGACGACGCTGTTAATCTGTTTTAAGAGGATCATTTTCAGATTCCGTAACAGGAAAGCCAAGCAATTATGAGCTTTACGTCTTTCGAACAGGTCGTAATTTGGCTTGTGCTGTTATGTGAAAAATTCGTTTACGTTTTTGCAAAGAGGTATTCTATGGCAAAAGGCATTATGCCACTAGAGGGCAAATTTCTCGCGACTCGGTTAAAGAATACCTATTAATGAGGCTATATGAAATTGTATTTTGACAGATTCGGAAATTTTCGGAATTTTCATTCAAATTTGACATTATTCCAGTATAACTTATGTCAGAATGACATTCATTCAAAGAAGAATTCAATTTTTCGAATCCGGACAGACGCAAGCATTATGAAATAGCTCTGTTGACGTAACTTGCCATTTCCACTTCATTACAAGTCGAGATTTTTGCCCCATGTTATGTTGATATTAAATTACATCTAATCTTTGCCAAAATAAGTTTAGTTTATAAAACGCATTCACACATTAGCGAACAAACTTTATCATAAAAAACTGACCAATTGAACAAGTTCCTGTTATTCCGGATTTGTAAAGTGTTAAATGATCCAAATTCTAAAATTACATTTGTATATATATTGCCTTTTCCTATAACAGCGTTGTCACTGCACTGTGTGATATTTGTTATATAAATCGTGTTTATTTTCTTGTGATTGCATATGTAACTTAATTTAATTTTTATGAATTGTATGGACTTTATTAAACTCTTAATCGAAGTTGATTTGGGTGTTTTATTTTGCTATCGTTTATGAGATTAAGATACATATATATAAAAAGAGCGTTCAGGATGGCTTCACCCCACCTGATGGTAAGCGGTCGTGAGGTCCAAATGTTAGGTCGACGGGCACATTAGGGCAAACCCACCGCGCTTGTCGCCCTCACCCTGAAGGCCCACTGAGATGCCGATACGCTTTATTCGAAGGGGAAAATGCTTTTAGGCATTCCCGCCTTTTGCGGCAATCGGTGGGGTATGTGATGGGACTCACGTCATTCTCTTTTGTGCTATAAAGTTTGTAAATGTCCAATAAATCATTCCTTTCGCATTACCTTTGAAGGTAGGAATGCAAGGCTATCGCTAAATCATAAAATGTACTGTAGTAGGTATTTTTTTACATGCCGTATTTATATATAAAATAAAACAGTTTATTCTGCAAAAATTATCAAGTATTACGCGTAAAGTAACATATTTCGGATCTGTGCCGTCGGCTTGACCTTACGGAGATGATGCCTTTGCCTTACCTTCATGTGATTGTTTTTTTACCATAAATTATCCCTAGAGTGACAGCGAGACGGTCTGTGTGAGCATGGAACGCATCTTACAGGGTGCCGGCTAGGAGCGAGCGGATCGCGCCAAGCTCGTCTTTCTTCAGTACGCTATTGCTTTCGCTTAAGTGTGTATTGTTTTGGAATTGAAATTGTTTTTTGAAAGCTGATTACACAGAAACAGTGAGTAGAAAATGTATATATCCCTACGGAAAGTGACAGTGAGTTTGTTTAACATATAACTCGATCCTGGAAACGATGTTATCGTTGGATTGTAGTTCATCTGTTGTTTTTTAGGTTATGTAGATATGTACTGTGAATAACTTTCAAATCCTAATATAAAATGGTATTAACATTTACTGACTTAACTAACTGCAGTTAAATCAGTTATCTGCGACGAACGTAATAAGTGGGTTTTCCTGTTTCATCATATTATGTGCTTTTTCATGAATTTCTTTCAGTTTTTTTTTAAGCTTATTTTCCCGCAACCTCGTGAGGTTCGGTAAAATAATGATTTTTTAATCATATTAGGACGGATATCGGTTTTCATCACTGCCGCGAAGGCTTACCGATTTACATCACATGGGTGGGCAATGCCGCTTTATGTGTTTCCGTCTTAGTCATCGACGGCTTGCTTGACACAACCGTCTTTGGCTTGATGGCCGCGGTCGCAAGGCCATCGAAGTCGGCTCCTCGAGCCGGAACCATCGTCGGCTCCTCGAGCCTCACAGTGTCATTGACGGCTCCTTGAGCCGCAGCTATTGACGGCTCCTCGAGCCGCAGCCATGGACGGCTCCTCGAGCCGCAGCCGTCTAAATATCCTCGAGACGCAGCCGTCTGAGGCTCCTCGAGCCGCAGCCTTCGACGGCTCCTCGAGTCTCGAGCGCAAGTATTTAGAATGTCACAATAGCCCTACATCTGTGACTTTGTATGCTCTGTGGTACATTTGGTCAAATTGCCATAGATTGAGATCTAACACAGTGATTTCTATTGGTGCAGATGGCGGTGCTACCACTGCCACCCCCATTCATAACAATGGAAGAGCTGCTAGAAGAGTCAGGTGAAACGGAGGAAGAAGATGTCTTCTTGGACCAACTTAAGGCCATGGCGCTGCGTACCATGCCGGAAGGATGGGTGAATTGGAAGACATTGAATTGGTCGAAGGAGGATCTTTTTGGACAAGAGCTGGATCCTCAAATACTTAATAAGCTTCGATTTGCGCTACCGACGTTGGAATGTGTGAAATTATTTCTGCCCGAGTCATCATATATAGCAGAAAAACCTTTTCGGGATATGAAGATCTGCATGCTGGAATGGGCTTTATGCAGAGCCCTAATAATAAGTCCGCCTTGCATTGTTAATAAAATCAAGGGATCGGCAGCACGGGCGGAGATTTTTATTAACGCTGTTGAACCTATGCGTCGTCTAGTCCTGACAAGGATGAAAGTGTGTCGACAACTAAATATAGATTCAGATTGTGAGAATCGTCAACAAGAGGAAGTAGTGTCTTCGAAGTGATGTCGTCTGAATAGACTAGAAGAAAAAGTAGATAATCTTTGTGACATTATAAACCAAAAGGTGGAATCTCTAAGAGAGTTTAACATTAGTCAGCAAAGAGTTGGTTCAGCAATCGACAACAAGAAACCTACACAGGAAATCTATAGTGATTTTGATAAGGAAAATTATGATCAATCTGATGAGATTTCGGATTTTAGTTCAGATAATGATAATGAGGGTTCCAACTCCTTTCAAGCTCCCGATACAGGACTTGAATTTGGTAATCCTCGTCCAGGGGGAAGTAAAGATATAGATTTTGCACCTACGGTAAAAGAAGATGATCCTTTAATACCTACTCCGTCGGAAAGTATTAAAGCTCAAGGCATAGCTTGTCAGAAACTTGGGTCTACGTCATGGAATAAGATTCGATATAAGGAGGTTCAGAAAAAATTACGAGCGTCTCCAGTATTTGATGCTCTTCGAGTAAATGATCAGCTAGGAGGCATGGTATCAAAAAGCTTTAGTACTGATATTTTAGTCAATGCCGATACGACATTGGGTACTATTTGCCATGGACTGCTTAAGCAAAGAGAAGCTGCAGTGCAACAAGCAAAACAGTTATCAGAAAAGTACCCCGAAATATCAGATGATCTGCAAAATTTATTTTTTTGCACTTCTTCACCTTTTAAAAATGTGTCAGACGATCTCCTTCACTACACATGTGCTCGTAGAGCGGAAATAATAGAGTTGAGGCGAAAGCAGTTTAAACCTGCTAATGATTTTTTAGCAGCAAAGCTGTCTCAAGTTCCACCATCTGAGACACATTTATTTGACGACGAACGTCTAGATGATCTCGTTGATAAGCAGGGAGGATCCTATCGCCTTTTCCGCTCCTCCAAGGGATCCCTACAGCCAAGGACCAGTTATAATTACGCAAGGCGTAATAAACCAAAGCCGAAACCAAAATCGAAGCAAACGGACTGGATAAAACCGCGAGCTTCTACCTCCACCTCGGGGGCTGGGACTAAGCAGAGTAAAGTTGGAACAAACACGGCCAAAAAACGTCATCCCCACAAGGGACGATCATCGACTTACTGACTATCCGAGGTTCGAAGGTGGCCAACTCGCTCGGTATGCCGTGCTTTGGAAGGAACTTGGGGCCCCGAAACAGATACTGAAGATGATTCAAGGATATGGAATACCATTCACGCAGACTCCACCTCTTACGAGATTAACCAATCAGTCCAAAGTACCAAAGTTCCTGCAGAAATCCGACTACATGTGCAAAATAGACCTCTCAAGAGCCTATCTACATGTGCCAGTAAAAAGGGCTCACCGCAGATTCTTATCCCTCAGTTATCGAGGCGTAGCATATCAGATGACTTGCCTACCGATGGGTCTGGCCAGAGCGCCCTGGGCTTTTTCCAGAATAACAAATTGGGAAGCCAGTCGAGTCCTAGAAGAACAGAGGCCGAAAAAGTGCTTTCGATTACCTCACACAGCGATAAAAAAGTGCTTGTGGTGGATAAATCGAGTAACGGAATCAAGTCCAATGTTTCAAAAAGAGCCCAGTGTGTTTATATCTACAGACGCCTCAGACACAGGCTGGGGCATACAGCTCAATCAGAATCATTAAGCAGGCACTTGGAGTCCCCTTCAGAGGAATTGGCACATAAACCTCCGAGAACTTCTGGTCCAAAACGAGGCAGTAATGATTCAAACAGACAATTGTACAGTAGTGGCATACTTGCGCAACCAAGGCGGAACCAAATCAAAATTGTTGACTCGCTTGACAGAGAAGATTCTACTCTTTGCAGAACGGATCAATTCTGTTGTAATTCCTTATTATATTCCCGGAAAATACAACACAATGGCCGATCGCTTATCTCGGGGATCTATGACAACGGACTGGCACCTGAGCAAAATTCAAACGGATATAATTTTCAAACGTTGGGGTACTCCACAGATAGATTTGTTTGCGACGTCGAGGTCCAGGGTAGTCCCCATTTATGTATCAATGGAGGCGAGGGACATCGAGGCACACTTCATAAATGCCTTCAGCAAAATATGGGATTTCAACCTAGCGTGGGTGTTTCCCCCTCCACCGTTGATCCCAAAAGTCATCCAACATCTGAATTTGTCCCGAGGAACATACTTGGTAGTGGTCCCCAGATGGCCACGAGCTTTTTGGCGCCCAGCTCTGAAATCAATGGCAACAGCTCCTCCCATGGTAATAACGAATCTTTCAGATCACCTACTGGACCTGGCTACCAATCGCCCTCCACCGGAGTCGACGTCAATGATTTTGGAGGTTTGCAGAATACAGGGTGGAATACATTACTAAAAGATTTTCCGTTAAAGGACATCCAACTGTTGCAGTCAGCTTGGAGGTCTTCTACCTGGAAAACTTATGGGTCAGCATGGAGAGACTGGGTAAAATGGTGCAAGTCTGAAGGGGTTGTGCCAAATGCACCTACTCCGCAGAAAGTAGCGAGTTATTTAAGTTATTTGTTCAGAGTTAAGAAAGCAGCTTATAGCACAATTCTGGTCAGAAAATCAGTTATTGTAACATTTGCGGATCCAAAAGGAGAACAAGCTATTGCTAATCATCCTTTAGTTAGATCTATTTTAAATGCTATTAGTGTCAAGTCTGCAATGATGATATGTCCGAATCCTCAGATATGGAACATTCAAGAGTTGGTTGCTTGGCTTGGAAATAATCCGTCGGATTATGGAAGCATATATCAAATTTCGAGACATTGTGCTATTTTATTGCTCTTGGCGTCTGGGAGACGAGTTCACGATTTGACTCTGCTCCAAATAGACGATAAACACTGCTGTATTAAGGAAGATTCCATAATGTTTTGGCCTTCTTTTGGTTCTAAGACCGATCGGGTCAATCAAAGACAGTCGGGGTGGTTAATCTTAAAAAACCAGAATGATACGTTTGATTTAGTTGGATGGATAAAACATTTGATTAAAGTGTCTTTGAACAGACGAAATGCATGCTCGGGCTTAGCAAGCTTGTTTATTACTACAAGAGGCCAGGTAAAACCGGCGTCTAGATCGGTTATTGCAGGGTGGCTTAAACCGGTATTTACTGATTTAGGCCTTCAGGTTTCAGCGGGTTCGATTAGATCAGCTGTGGCTTCGTATAATTTTGAAAACAATTTACCTTTGGATGATTTATTAAAAAGAGGTAATTGGCGCGGGTCAGAGAATTTCTTTAAGCACTATTATAAACCAGTGTCAGCGCCATCATTACACTCTAATACGAGTAATTTATTATTGCAATCATTTGTGCCAGTTTAGAGGTAACTTGATCTCATATGAAACTGATTGTGATTTTTTGTTTTGTTAATATTTGATAATTACGCAGAAGTTATTTATTAAATATTGTTTAATTTTGTTACTAAGTTAACGAGAATAAGTCTGATTATAAGTACAAGATGAAGAGTTACGACCAAATACTTTGTAGACTTAATCTAATTTCGCAAGAAATTGGAATGATTTCATTGTTGGAAATTTGAGTCTGTATTAAATTTCTAATTTCTATCTTAAAGTAGTTGTTTTTTGTACCACCCTTGGTGTATTAATTAATTAATATAGTCACAGTACGCTATACTAGTGCCGGCAGATAGAGAAACAAGTCTCCGTAAGGTCAAGCCGACGGCACAGATCCGAAATATAACCGTTTTCTACCCCGAAGGGAGGAAAACGAGTATTTCGGGTCTTGCCTAGGCTTGACCTGGAGCAAGCCCCTTGCCGTCAAACCGAGTACTGAAGAAAGACGAGCTTGGCGCGATCCGCTCGCTCCTAGCCGGCACCCTGTAAGATGCGTTCCATGCTCACACAGACCGTCTCGCTGTCACTCTAGGGATAATTTATGGTAAAAAAACAATCACATGAAGGTAAGGCAAAGGCATCATCTCCGTAAGGTCAAGCCTAGGCAAGACCCGAAATACTCGTTTTCCTCCCTTCGGGGTAGAAAACGGTTATATTTTGCACTCCATGATGTAGGTATGTACCTACCTATTGTTGCACTTAGTGGAGGGGAGCTCATCTCCCCTGCGTGATTTGAGCAATCGCTGGTTAATTGGTAAGCTCCGCTTCTTCGTAGACGCACCCTATAAAATGACTTAGTAAAGCGAGTGTTTTATTAACATTCCCATGCGCATAGAAGCATGATTTGTATTTATAGAGCTATCATTCATGGACAGTAGCCAATATCTCCACAATGCCAAATCCAAGCAAAAGGAAGTGGCTTAAGTAGTACAATGACTTCAAATGAATAACTTAAAAAGTATGATAAATAGGCTTAACTATTTGCATCGGTTTAAAATTATCTTTGTGTCTAGATTACAAATTTCCAATATTATGCCTATTTTTATAGTTATTACAACACTCGTATGTAGATATATTACAGATAGGGTTGACTAAAACGAAAATGGGAAGCCTCAGTCATTTTATTTACGTATGTTTCATGGACCAACCTGTACAAAATAAATTAGAAACTGAGAAAGGATTGTGTCGTCATTTTCTTCAAATATTTTATTTAGCTACCATTATGAATTCCAGCGCTGTAAAAAACTTAGAAAAAAAAAAATGACATTTCCATCCAGTTGTCAAATGAGCCACGTTTTGAAACCTAACTCGACATGTTAATCACAAACAAATAAAACATTCAGTAAAATATATTTTACTAAAAATTAAACTGTTGCCTATTTACCTCAAAGCAAAAGTCGTGCAATATCTAATATTTTGAAATCGGAGACTATTTTTCCCAAGTATATAGTAAACTATAGAAATAATAATTATTTTAATTTCTTAACTAACTTAAAACGTTTCAGAACGCACCCGTCCCAGAGGAAAAGCAGGAAAACGCGAGCAGTGTTTTGCGAATTTATTTACCGTTTGATTATCGCCACACGACGTCGTGCCGTGAAAAACATTACGATCTGTTACACAATAAAAATAGTGGAAACGTGCCTGTGTGTTTTGTAATCGTAGGTAATAAACAGACGGAAAGATCATGAGTGTAAAGTGAACAAGTTTTGGAATTTTAAGAATTTTGGCGAACGCTTGGCGCCAGCATGTCTGATGAGCTAGAAGCCAGGATGTGGGACGATGGGGGTTCCCGGTACGAGTCCCGGAGCCGAGGGGCCTACTTCGAGTCGGCCTTCGCCTCCTCCGAACACCTGGACAGGGCTCCTTTGTTATCTGAAGTAAGTGTAGATAATTATTTTATTAATTTTCCTCAGCTAATTAATATTAATTAATTTTTTATAAAAGTATTTTGAAGTTAATAATACCTACCTCATTCCTAATGGAAGGAACAAGGAAGTAATTCATTCATTGGAATTTAAGTAATTGAAAGTTAGTTGTGCTTTAAATTTGATTTGTTCAAACAAATTTACTGATAAATTGTGTGAACTGATACCTTAATTGTTAATTATATGTGATAGTTTATAATAGATTTGTGATAGATATAGACACAGACACACATACACACACACACACACACTTCATGCTTTAACTTAAGCAATAGGCTCTGACCAATAAATTGCCTCAAAGACCTCCACAAAGCAATAAAATGTAGTTAATATAAATTATAACTGATTTCACTTCCGGCCATAGTTATATTTCTATATTTAATTAATTATTAAGTTTTATAGTCATTTTACAATTATATCATATTTGTCTAGCTGCTCTGTAACTAAGGATAGTATTTGTCACAGTTAACATTGAATAGGAAAATTACAATTATAATGGACTCTGTTTTTTTAATCATTATCTAACCACATAAAGGAGGAACAAAAATGTGCATAGTATTTCAATTGAAAGATCTCTGTGATGTCTCAATTTCTGTCATACATGTCTGTTTGTATTGGTCTGGGTGTTTATTTAGAAAAAAAAAATGTATCTAAGTAAGTTTATCAGTTGTCTAGTACCCATAGTACAAGTTTCGGCTTAGTTTGGGGCTAGGTGGCGCTGTGTGGCCCAGTGTGGCATGTCTTGGGCTATTTATTTAATTTAAAGACTCCTTTACCAATCAAGATAACACTGTATGGTTCTTCAACAGCCTATTATGTCCCCATTGAGGGTTTTAGGGGCTTAAGCTTATTAGGGGTGAAACCCTTCTGCTCCCCCAACAACCCACTGATGATGGCAAGGTCAACATAGCTATCATCCAAGTCATTTAGGGAAAAAAAAAACTTAAGCCTACCTAAACTTAGTAAACAATGATGATCAAGTTGCTTCTCACAACCGCAGAATTTCCTCAGTGTTCTTCACTGTAAAAGCATCAAATAAAAAACAAGATGTCTAGGTAATGCCCTTTGCTATAAACGCTTATCTGCAGTAAGAAATATTATTAATTTAGAAAACACCTTGGTAGTACCAAGGTTTGTGCTGCCTCCTGTATAGAATAGAATAAAATATTTGTTTATTTCTTTTCAATATATATATAATACATACCCTACTATGTGAGCAACAGGTATATACATGAGGACCTGAACATGAACACCGTCAAACAGGAAATTGCTAGACATAGCAATAGTTATCAGTCTCGAATATCAAACCATGTGAATGACTTGGCATCAAGACTGGAGGGCACAGGGAGTGTCACACATGTGAGGTTGAAGAGGCATAGCATACTAACCCTACCCACAAGATTCTAGACAAATAAAAGAGGGGACAGGAGTTCCTTCTGTATATTGAATAAATAATAAAAAATCATGTATAAGAATGGCTCATTGTGTCCGCACAGATCGCCAGGTCACAGAATTAAAAAAAAAAAAAATCTTTTCAATAAACATAACACATTGGTTGCCTGCCATGATGATATAATGTTTTTTGCAATTAAGTATGCAAGCCAATGTCTTATCCACTAAGCCACATTCAATCTTAAAGTATAGTGACATCATAATATGGCTACATCAAGGTTAATCTTGGTTATAACTTTATGGATTCCGCAGCCTATAACTATTGATAAGATTGTATAAATAAGATAAAAAGAGCATAGTCTTACTTTATCATTAACTAGCTGTGCTCGCGACTTCGTCCGCGTGGAATAGTTATTTTTTCCCCGTTTTTTTTTTACATTTTCCATTATTTCTTCGCTCCTAATAGTTGCAGCGTGATGTTATATAGCCTAAAGCCTTCCTCGATAAATGGTCTATTCAACACAAAAAGAATTTTTCAATTCGGACCAGTAGTTCCTGAGATTAGCGCGTTCAAACAAACAAACAAACTCTTCAGCTTTATAATATTAGTTAAGATAGTTATTATACAAATAAAAAAATGTCTACTGATATTAAGATAAATAGCTATATTGGTTGTTTATCTAAGATAAGTTCTAATGTCTTTAGGACATCGCCAGTCAAAATGTGGTTGTGAAATTTTTACAAGCACTCTTATAATTTTCTACATGTGTGTATTAATCCTACTGATATTATAAATGTGAAAGTATGTTTGGATGGATAGATGTATGGATAAAAATTCCTTCAATTTACATTTTGTCCACTAATCACACAATAATCCTTATCCCAATAACACTTAGGGTTCTGTTTCTTAGGGTTCCCTTTTTAGGGTTCTGTACCCAAAGGGTAGAAATGGAACCTTATTACTAAGACATCACTGTCTGTCCGTCAGTCAGTCACCAGTCTCTATCTCAAGAACCATGATAGCTAGACAATTGAAATTTTCACAAATGATGTATATGTCTGTTGCCACTGTAACAACATTAAAAACAGAATAAAATTAATATTTAATGGGGTCTCCCATACAAAAACGCAATATTTGTGCAATATTAGTAAGGAACCCTTTATGCAAGAGTCCTTCTCGCACATTTTATTTTTCTAATTTTATTTAATTTTCGCATTTAATATAATTAAGTAGTTAATTTTTATTTAATTTAATGCTTATTACTTAATGATGTGGCATTTAATTTATTGCATGTATTTGCTAAGCTTGCTAGCTCCAAAAATAGTTTGACCACTATGTGTGGGGGAGCCCTGGTGACCTGTAATCTAGGCTTGTACAAGCCTATACCAGGCACCAGCCTCATGGGTTGTTTAACAACACAATGATTTATCATGTAACAAGGTACCTTTGTAATTGTGAAGGAAAAAAATAAAATTATTACATTACATTAATAACATTTCCATATAACGTTTGTTAAGAGATAAAATATCACATACTTTTATCAGTAGCCAAACAGTGAAAAATGTAGATGTGTGAGCTAATTACTCTCCACACAACATATGAGATACCAACATCCTGTCTCAGTAATATGATTGATAAAGCAATGTTTGGTTAATCTATAGCTAGGCATTTTCTATTTGTAATATTATTTGTTTTGAATTTAATAATATTTTAACTGGTAACTGGCCCCCTTCAAAGAAATAACCTCTGATAGATCACAGATGGTATAGTTATGCCACTGGTCGGACTGCACTGGGATGTCTAACAAATTAGTTTGTGTATTGACATTAGTTGTCTATTTAATAAAGAAAGTGATGGCATTAAAGTTGGTGTACAATTGTACATAGTGTATTATAGGTACCTACTTGTTATGCCTCCTGATCTGATGAAAAATGTTGTTCCTTTCAACTAGGTTTGCTATCCGTCCGGGTTTCCCGGATTTGTCCTAGTTTGAAGGGCGTCCGGGGTCCGTAAAATTTGGACACTTTTGAAATCGAAACTCAAATTCTTATTGATAATCGACAAATCCACAATCAAGAAGGCACGGCAAAATAATAAAAAAATGAATGAAAAAATTCTGTCCAAATGTCCGGCGTTTTTGCCGTGTTATCCGGCGCTGGCAATTTAGGTGATAGTGATGGCAACCCTACTTTCAACTAACTATGTAGGTACCTATGTAAATACAATTTTATTCGCCCAAATTCGCTTTCGAATCCACAACTCTTGGTTCATAAATCACTATCAAATATACTTACAAATGTTAAACACAAATCTATAAGCTCATAGCATTGTTCACATTAATCATCAAAAAAAAATATGTATAGGTATTCCCTATTGTTTAATAAGCAATAAAAAAATATCCATCTGTCAAACGGACCTCGTTTCGGGATATGACCCGACTAACGACGCAAAAACAACGAGAAAAAAAAAGAACTTGTTAATACCACAAGCTGCGGAGTCATCGCGGTAATGGTATGCAATTTGTTCGACTACCCTACACTTTATTTGCATTCATAATGCTCGCCATTCGCGCCGCGACGAAAATATGCGAAAAAAATAAAGGTTATCGTTTTTTTATGCGACTAAGGTTGGGAACGTTGCGGTGAAATCATTTGGTTGCAAAAGTATGGTTGAGAGCCTTCCCAACAGTCCGGTGATGATGACCCTAGCCATCTTCATAGGCATTTCGGAAAAAAGAAAAAAAAATGGTTGCAAAATATCAAACACGATAGTATAATTCCATGTTTTTGGATATGGTTTATAATACGCTCGGGTACGTTTCAGGATCTCGAAAATATTCTGTCGGCAGACCTAGACGCTCTTTTTAAATGTCTCAGACGCATACTCTATCGCACAAAAAGTGTGCCGTCTGCGCTGCACCTTATCGTAACGATGAATTTTCGAAAAAGCGTCCATCATCATCATCATCAGCCTATTGCAGTCCACTGCTGGACATAGGCCTCTCCAGTTGTGCACCACTTAGGGCAAACTTGGAGGATATACCCATAATCGCCACGCTGGGCAGGCGGGTTGGCGATCGCAGGGCGTAGCTTCTTGCTAGCTACGCTTTTTATCGTGATGGTTTTACACCATACGCCACGAATACGAAAGCGTACGCCACCAGTCGGTTTGCCAGAGCTTCGTTTGCTGTTCGGCAGGATGCACCACGGGCAGGTGAGGATGGCTTGGAGCGAAAAGGTGATAGGTCGTTCCCTTACATCCCTGAAAAAGCGTCCAAATGGAACAAATGCATTTTCAAGCATAATGTTCATACGACAGCGCTTTTAAAACGCGAAAATGCGTTTTTATACCTATTTGAACGCTTTTTTAACGGGCGTTAAAAAGCTCCCGTGTGTACGGCCTCTTAGGGGGTGCTATAGAATCGCCGCCGTGTCGCACCGTGAGTGGTGCCCTTAAAGATCCCATTAATTCGTTCCGCTACCTTCGCAACTAAATTATCATTCGGTCTGTCGTTACGTTCATTATAATCCTTGGTGCTTGTGAAAATATTGTTAGTTGTTTTTTTATAAAAGTCTATTCTGTCGAGCAGACATGAAACGGGTGAGTGGTTTTGTGAATTAATTTGTATTGTGATTTAAATTTGTAAGGGTTTTATATCAGGGACAGACCACACAAGCCGGGTTCCCATCACGCCGGTCCGGTAAAAATGCCGGAAGGCCTAGATTGTACGAAATATGCCGCGCTTGGCGAAAAAACCGGACTCGGGATAGTGCTATTCAAGCATCATACAATTTCCTGGGCCTTTCCTTTAGGCCTTCCGACGATTTTACCTTTTACCGGACCGGATTTCTCTATAAGTATTGAGGTACTAATTTTTAATTTGTACAATTTGGAAGGTACTAATTACTCCGGATGTTAAACGAACGAACTCGCAGGTTATAAAATCTATATTTCCTTCATTCTAAAATTTAAATATGTGACTTCATAATTGCATTAAGTAACATCAAAGTAAAATGTTAAACAAAAAAAAAACGAACGAATTTAAGGCAGGGTCCTGCTGGGTATACATACATTAGTCAAATGCCCTACTGCAATATTAAATCTATGCGTAATAAATATACCTACCGTATTATTATAACATTGGTTAGGATTAGCATTTTGTACATATTTACATTAAACATTACGTTGACCGAATATCAATTCGTTTTCGTGGCATTGAAATTCGTTTATCGTTTTATATATCGACAATCTTACTAAATACCATTGGTAGATGTTTCCATTGCGGTGTTGTATATTACTTTGATAAGTCTATAATAATCTTATCGTAACAAGAAATTGGTCTAATTTGTTAATTAATTACCGGTATCTCGTTATTAACGTAACTGCTACATTGCTGTAGGCAATATTACCTGTTTATTGTGTTGGCCGCGATGTTATCGTCTGTGTAGGTATATCATGAGATATTCATCGATTTAGATACAACATCACCTACAATCTCGAGTGTCAATAACAGCATTTTTTTAGCAACAAGTAAAATATAAGAGAGGTAGGGCATAGCGAATCTTCGCTCGAATTGAGCTGCCCGTCCGGGGAAGGACCTCCACCCTATAGAATACCGCAGCCAAATGACCTTCGGGTCGTGTTTTTGCTGGTGAGTAGGGTCTCCGGAGCTCGTGGGGGGTTAGGGTTGGGCCGGCATGGCAGTGGCAACTGACAGGAACTAGTTACTTGCCAGTTGTCACAGCGATTTGGGCTTCTCTTTGGCTTTCCTTCAGGCGTAGGGAAGCCATTATGTCGAGCTACTATTAAAAAAAAATTCTAATGAAAAACAAAATCAAGTAGGTTGTTCTGAAGTTGCACCCATAGTCCAAGAAATATACCTACGTTCTTGACGTTAACCATTGTCTGGCCCTAACAGTCTCGCGTCAAACCTTATTTCCTGAAAGTCAAAAGGGGGTCAAACACAATACAATATTGGCCGGTTGCTTGTTATTGGCCCCGATTCAAGTAGCTAGCAAAAACTTCGACTTACTTGCCAAATCACTTCGAGACAAGTATTGTATGATTTGATAGAGAGAACAATATTACAACGTTTTTTTTTCTCTAAATGACTACGATTGTAGGCTGCTGCCTTGTCAGCGCCGGGCTATTGGGAGAGCAGAAGGTTCTCACCCCTAAAATGAAAATAATAGCTTTATTGAAAAACTTATAACAAGTACTTACCTATGAATAGTCAAGATTTATACAGGTATAAATAATAAATTAAAAATTACCACCGTGTTCGGAAAGTTGTTTTCGAACCGGCATGAAACTCGTTAATATTTTTCTTGTTCTCTCTTTTTTTAAAAAATGCCTAAGCAGAAGGCTCTCACCCCTAGATTTACGAAGGCGATTTTTTAGCCAAACAAGCCAATTGCATCCTTGCTCGAGGCATCCTTGTTTGGCTAAAAAATGTAATTAGTCCGTCTTTTAGCTTATTCAAAAATAAAAGACACTTATTTTTTTATTTCTAAATTAGACAAAAAATTACAAAGTTCCAGCCCGTTGAAATTACGCGTGACGTCACTCGGTGAGGGATTTTACGGGAGCGAGTGACGTCAAAGACTAACAGTCCTAACTTTTGATGCCTTGTATCTTTGCTATTGTTATTTGAATGAAAAAAGGAAAAATACGTGTCTTTTATTTTTGAATAAGCTAAAAGACGGACTAATTACAAACATAGCCATAATAGCCTATTGTTCGCCATTGCTTGCTTCGATCCTGGGTGTCTCGCATCCAGCACTTGCCAGCCATCTCGCGCAAATCGTCACTAATATGGCCTGAGGGCGTCCTACCTGAGGATTTGCCGAAAAGTGGTATCCACACCAATCGTTTAGGTACCTCATCTTAACTATCTTAACTAATATTATAAAGCTGAAGAGTTTGTTTGTTTGAACGCGCTAATCTCAGGAACTACTGGTCTGAATTGAAAAATTATTTTTGTGTTGAATAGACCATTTCTCGAGGAAGGCTTTAGGCTATATAACATCACGCTGCAACTATTAAGAGCGAAGAAATAATGGAAAATGTAAAAAAAAAACCGGGGAAAAAATAACTATTCCACGCGGACGAAGTCGCGAGCACAGCTAGTATGTAATAAATTGTACAGTTATAGTACCTAAACTTTGTATTACTGTACATTTTTATTAACCACTACCCCCTACTTTACCTCTTTAGCGGGTGAATTTCGAAAAATCCCTTAGCGGGCGCCTACGTCATAAATGTTGCCTACATGCAAAATTTCGTTGCATTCGCTTCAGCGGTTTCGGTTCTGCGTTACTCGTTCAGTCAGGACATGTTCTTTTATATATATAGACACACATAAATACTGTAGGTAGCTTGATTTATTTCGAGTTTGACCCAGTTAAAACTTGGTTCTCGTATGAAATCTGCATAATAATATGCATGACGGTGATAGGGGTAACGCCTGTTTGGCTAGTTAACATCATACATAACATAATAATGTATGTAAAACAAATTGTATACATGTATGTGCCTAAAAGGACGTGGATTTGTGTTTTATCGTAACAAGTGATAAACTTATCTATCGTTGAATAAAAACAGGACTGGTGAACTACCGTACATATCTGATATCTTAACTAATATTATAAAGCTGAAGAGTTTGTTTGTTTGTTTGAACGCACTAATCTCAGGAACTACTGGTCCAAATTCAAAATATCTTTTTGTGTTGAATAGACCATTTATCGAGGTAGGCTTTAGGCTATATAACATCACGCTGCAACTATTAGGAGCGCAGAGATAATGGAAAATGTAAAAAAAAACTGGGGAAAAATAACTATTCCACGCGGACGAAGTCGCGAGCACAGCTAGTGTAATGATAAAGTCTTTAATTTTTTTATAGCGCGCTTTATTTTTTTTATATTGGCTTTCTCTTGAAAAGCAAAAGACTCGCTGGGTAGACGGGCAAGCAACGTTTCTTGTTAGTTGCCACCCACTGTAATCATTGCATACCCACCTATAAGGAAGCACCAGCGACCGTGCTGAACTGTCCTATCGATTTGGGAGAAAGGACAGTTCAGGATTTGGGGGAAGAACGGCGTGAGAGTGGATCTGTGTTTGGGGACACTTATGTGTGGCCCAGCGTGGCATGTCTTGGGCATGGACGTAGAAAATTGGGTTATTTAATAAGTAGAGCTTTCTGGATGACCTCACTCCCTCGATGGTAAGGGGTCGTTAGGTCGACAGGCACAATAGAACAAACCCATTGCGCCTGCCGCCCTCACCCTGAAGGCCCACTGAGATGCCGTTTCACGCTCCGCCTAAAGAACCTAGGATTGTAAGAGGAAGGAAACACATGAGCTGGAAGGGCATTCCATGACTTAATGGCACGGGGCAAGAACGAGAAACTAAACCTCTTGGTGCGCGCCAACATCGTCTGGCGTTGTCAAGGTATGCGGATGACAACGCTGTCCAGCACGTGTTGTTCGGGAGTGAAAAGGAGAGGATGTAACGAGTTGGAATAACTCTTCGGAGCATTCCCCATTGTAATGATGAACGATGTTTTCTATCTCTTTCTACCTTGGCCAGTCTCCTATGGCCGCAAGATTGACTGACTGACTGGCTCGGAGGCTCAATTGGTAGTGACCTATGCCTTCTGAGCCAAGGGTCGTGGGTTCGATCCCCACACATTACAAACATTTCTGTGCATGAACATGTCTGTTTGTTTTCTATGTATAATATGTATTTATTTACAAAAAAATATCTATGTAAGTTTATCAGTTGTCTAGTACCCATATGCCATAGTACAAGCTTCGGCTTAGTTTGGGGTAGATGGCGCTGTGTGGCCCAGCGTGGCATGTCTTGGGTTATTTATTATTATTATTTATTTTATTAAGAGGGCCGTTATGGCCGAAATTCTTTTATCAGACTATTATTATCGTTAACTCATCACGGGCGCTCAGGCACACGGCTCGCTTGGCCGAGCGGTTTCGCCCGTGCTCTCTCGCTCAGCTGAGCTTTGGCCGTTGTCAAAGGACGCTGACTTTGGCCTCCGATCGAGGCGATGTGGAATGTAATGAAGCTGGATGTTCTTGGGATGTGAGTTTTTGAAGTATCCTTTTTATGACAGTCGACTAGGAATGTTTTTGATAAAACCTTTCGGATATGAAGAAATGATATCTTAAATTTATAACTTAAATGATAGCTTCGCCCCTCGAGTTTATACTTCATAGTAGAATCTGTAGTCTATGTTTCGTCTCAGATCAAAATGGATAAACTAAACCTTAGGTGCTGCGCAGACGACAGACATTGTGTGCGATAGAGTCTGCGTTGAGACCATTAAAAAACCGGCCAAGTGCGAGTCGGACTCCGCGCACGTAGGGTTCCGTACCACTGATTGAATGAAAAATTAGGTAATTTGATTTATGATGTTTAAAAAAAACTACTGTCTAGATTCATTAAAACTAATTTCGTTTGTTAGTTTACAGTATAATACACATCATCTATTTTTTTCAGTTTTATTGTGCCCATATTTTAGAAGTTACGGGGGGGGGGGGGGGGGGGGGGGGACACAGAATTTTACCACTTTGGAAAGGTCGGTTCGCGGCAAACCATTCATCTGAGAAAAAAATGATGTTAGAAACTCAACATCTTTTTCAAATACCTGATCCATAGATAGATTACGGGTAATGTTAGAAGGTGGAATAAACCTAGGTTTACCCGGTTGACTTAGTATTACCCAAGCTTCTTGGGTAAAAGTTCGAATAATAAGTAAAATAAATTTTGATTCGGGGTTTACCCATGCTCACCTAGTCTTACCCAACTCTGATTGGGTAATGTTAAAAATTTGTATAACTAATTAGTGAAATTAAACTTGAAGGGCATTTTAAACATTTAATCAACGCTTAGTGAGCATAATAAAACTAATAGCGGTCCTTGTTATTAAAATTGAAATTATTTATTTTGAGGAAGATAAACTGCTGAGACATTACTCGAAATCCTGATGTTGCAGATGTACATGAGCGGGCGGTTATCACTTATCATAGATGAACCGTTAGTAGTGAACCCTATTTCATTAAATAAAAAAATAAAATTATGCAAACACCTAAGTTTACCCAGTCAGTGTTGGGTAGGACCTAGGTGAGCGTGGGTAAACCACGAATTAAATTCCTTTTACTTAATATTCGGCTTTACCCAAGTAGCTTGGGTAAACTCCCCTTCTAGCATTACCCGTAACAGATACACCACACGTATGGGTTGGATGAAAAAAAATTATTTGAGTTTCAGTTCCATGTATGGGAACCCCAAAATTTTTGGTTTTTTTTTCTGATTTTAACTTTAAAATCTTATAGCGGTTAACAGAAATACATCTACGTACCAAATTTTAATAACGTAACTCTTATAGTTTCGGAAATAAACTGGCTGTGACATACGGACGGACAGACAGACTGACAGACATGACGAATCTATAAGGGTCCCGTTTTTGCATTTTGGCTACGGAACCCTAAAAAGGGCATCTAGGTCCCTACAGCTCTGGCGACAGAATGATCGTAGACGTGCGTTGAGTCTGTGAAATTTCCGCGACAGATTTTTGCGCGTCGGTAGTGCGTTACTGCATATACCTAATTTGCATCACAGACTGAAAAGTGCGTCACGGATAGTCTGTCGTCTGCCCTACCCTAGGTTAGTTTATCCATTTTGATCTGAGACAAAAGATAGACTAAAGATTTTACTATCACGTATAACTCGAGGGGCGAAAACGATCATTTAAGTTTAAATTAATGTATTTAAATATGCATTTAATCACTATCATCATTGGCATCCTGCGGCAGTCCACTGCTGGGCGTAGGCCTCTCTCAAAAACGCGTCAATATACCGATCAGCAGCCACACTCATCCAGTTGATCAATCAATATGTATATGTACAAGTAGATTATAATTATTTTTTACTTATTTTAATTTGTCTACTATATGTAAGTTAGTTTATCAGTTGTCTAATACTGCGTCGGCATAGTTTGGGACTAGATGGCGCTGGTGTGGCCTACCGTGTCACGGTTTGGGTTATTTCATTCTGAACCTAAAAAAGAAGGACAAAAAGTCTTTGCTGCTCTACGATAATATATTGTACTTACAAATGACGTCACCCTTGTTCCAGGAGACGTACACAGACGTGCCGGTGTGCGACGGCGAGGGTGACCGAGCACTGCCACTGGAAGCCGCAGGCCGAGCGCCCCAGCGCCGTGCCGCAGCTGCTGGTCGCGCTGGTGCTGTGCGGCTTCTTCATGGTGAGTGAGCGGCGAGCTGACCGCAGCACTGCCGCTGGAAGCCGCAGCCGAGCCGCCAGCGCCGTGCCGCACTGCTGGTCCGCGTGGTGCTGTGCGGCTTCTTCATGGTGAGTGAGCGGCGAGGTGACCGAGCGACTGCCACTGGAAGCCGCAGGCCGAGCCGCCCAGCGCCGTGCGCCAGCTGCTGGTCGCGCTGGTGCTGTGCGGCTTCTTCATGGTGAGTGAGCGGCGAGCTGACCGAGCCACTGCCGCTGGAAGCCGCAGGCCGAGCCGCCCAGCGCCGTGCCGCAGCTGCTGGTCGCGCTGGGTGCTGTGCGGCTTCTTCATGGTGAGTGAGCGGGCGAGCTGGACCGAGCACTGCCGCTGGAAGCCGCAGGCCGAGCCGCCCAGCGCCGTGCCGCAGCTGCTGGTCGCGTCGGTGCTGTGCGGCCTTCTTCATGGTGATTGAGCGGCGAGGTGAGACCGAGCACTGCCGCTTGAAGCCGCAGGCCGACGCCGCCCAGCGCCGTGCCGCAGCTGCTGGTCGCGCTGTGCTGTGCGGCTTCTTCATGGTGAGTGAGCGGCGAGGTGACCGAGCACTGCCGCTTGAAGCCGCAGGCCGAGCCGCCCAGCGCCGTGCCGCAGCTGCGTGTCGCGCTGGTGCTGTGCGGCTTCTTCATGGTGGATTGACGCTGCGAGGGGAGCTGAGATGCACTGCACTGGAAGCCGCAGGCCGAGCCGCCCAGCGCCGTGCCGCAGCTGCTGGTCGCGCTGTGCTGTGCGGCTTCTTCATGGTGAGTGAGCGGCGAGGTGACCGAGCACTGCCGCTTGAAGCCGCAGGCCGAGCCGCCCAGCGCCGTGCCGCAGCTGCTGGTCGCGCTGGTGCTGTGCGGCTTCTTCATGGTGACGTGAGCGGCGAGGTGACCGAGCACTGCCACTGGAAGCCGCAGGCCGAGCCGCCCAGCGCCGTGCACGCAGCTGCTGGTCGCGCTGTGCTGTGCGGGCTTCTTCATGGTGAGTGAGCCGGCGAGGTGACCGAGCACTGCCGCTTGAAGCCGCAGGCCGAGCCGCCCAGCGCCGTGCCGCAGCGGCTGGTCGCGCTGGTGTTGTGCGGCTTCTTCATGGTGAGTGAGGCGGCGAGGCGGCCGCACTGCCGCTGAGGCCGCACCGAGCCGCCCAGCGCCGTGCCGGCAGCTGCTGGTCGCGCTGGTGTTTGTGCGGCTTTCTTCATGGTTGAGTGAGCGGCGAGGCGGCGGCCGCACTACGCTAGAGGCTGCAGTACGGATCGCCAGAGCGGAAGATGCACTAGACAGCACTGAATATAGTCGCTGTGACACGGGCAAAAAACTGGCCAGGTACCTGTCAGTTGCCACCGCGATGCCGGCCCAACCCTAACCCCCCACAAGCTCCGGAAACCCTATCCACCGCCAGAAACACGACCTGGAGGCCTTTTGGACGGTATTTTATAGGGTTATAGATCCTTCCCCGGACGGGGCGGCTCAATTTGGAGCGAAGATTCACTATGCTGTTCGGTGTAAACATCATCATTTGCATTATTGTTAACATTTGTTCCGTAAAACACCGGTAGATGTCGCCTGTGCTTAGTTACATCGCGGCATCATTACGTTTTCATAGATCCCTAAGTAAAGAAAGAAAGTTAGGCAAACCAACTTAACATTTCCCTCGACTACAGACCTGGGCTACCTGGCTCGAACCTAGGGTTGGTTCAATGCTCCTACCTCTCTTCCTGTAACTACTTCAAAAGCGCCTGTAATATTATGATCGTGACTCCAAATTCTATTTATCTGTCCACTCAGATCTGTGAGCTGATCGGCGGCTACCTGGCGAACAGTGTGTCGGTGAAGTCCCGACGCGGCGCACATGCTGAGCGACTGCGGCGGGTTCGCGCTGGCGCTGCTGGCGTGCCGCTGCGCCAAGCGCGCGCCGGACGTCTCCATGTCCTACGGGTACAAGCGCGCCGTGGAGGTCACGAGGCGGCGAGACCAGTAGCGCGCCTATATGCTTTTCCCCCAAGCCAAACCCACCTGCCCGTGGTGCATTCTGCCGAGTAACATACGAGGCGCTGGCAACCGACTGGTGGCGGTTATAACCATCACAATTCATCACAATTGAAGGCGTAGTTAAATACACCTGACTGATGACGGGCAGCAGCGTCACCGGAGCGGGAAAGCTACGGCTTGCGATCGCCAACCCGATTGCCTGCGTGGCGGATTATGGGTATATTACTCCAGACTAGCCTTTTGCCCGCGACTTCGTCCGCGTGGTTTAATATTTAATACATACAAAGTTTTTTCCGCTAACTCCGTTCCCGTGGGAATTTCTCAAATACAGCCATAACTAAACTTTATATTTACTAAGGTACCTGCATGCCAAATTTCAAGCGTCTAACTTAAGCGGTTTAGATTTTTCATACAAAAGGATTTTCCCGCTAATTCCCGTTCCCGTGGGAATTTCGGGAATTCCTTTCTTAGTGCACCCCTACGGTACCTAAGGCTACGTCCCTTCCAATATTTCAAGTGCCTACGTTTAGCGTTTGGGCTGTGCGTGTTATGTCAGTCAGTCAGGTCAGTCAGTCGTCAGTCAGTCAGTCAGTCGTCAGTTTTCTCCTTTTATATATATAGATGTTTGCCCTAAGTGGCGCACAATTGGAGAGAGTCTACGTCCAGCATGGATTGCAAATAGGCCTGATGATGATTAGTGACACGTCAAACGCACCCGACGACGTCACCATTTCGTAAGGCTTACAAGCTGAATACTGGTCAGAAATTATTTAGATTGGCCATCGACACCGTAAGAAAGAAGACTAGCGCGCCGGTGATTCGCGTGTCTGCGCAATAATTTTTCCCACTGAGTGACGTCAAAGACTCCCACTCGCAAATTTTGATGCCTGTATCTATGTTATTTTTTG